>OW240914.1:157043072-157053072 GCA_933207985.1 Pelobates cultripes | reverse complement strand
TTCAGTTTTTTCACATTAAAATTCGCCAGGTTGCCTTTGAGACCGTACGGTAGCCCAGGAATGAGAATTACCCCCATGATGGCATACCATTTGCAATAGTAGACAACCCAAGGTATTGCAAATGGGGTGTGTCCAGTCTTTTTTACAAAGCCACTAAGTTACAAACACTGTCCAAAATTGGCATTCAATTTAGTTTTTTGCATTTTTCACACAAACAAATATTAACACTAACTTTGGCCAGTGTTTGTGACCAAGTGGCTACTAAAAAAGACTGGACATACCCCATTTGCACTACCTTGGGTTGTCTACTATTGCAAATGGTATGCCATCATGGGGGTAATTCTCATTCCTGGGCTACCATACGGTCTCAAAGGCAATGTAACCAATCTGGCGAATTTCAATGTGAAAAAAATGAAAAACGTAACATGCTATGTTTGACCCTCTAACTTCACAAACCACTATAAAGCCTGTACATAGGGGGTACTGTTTTACATGTCAGACATCGCTGAATACAAATATGTGTATTTTATTGCAGTAAAAGCAAACAGTCTTATTACATTCACAGTTAAAATGTCACGTAGAACTAAAAAAATAACATTTCTCATTTTCTCCCATATTTTTTTATATTTTATTCAAATTAATTTATATTTCATAGCTAAATATTTGATGTTAAATGAAAGCCCTGTTTCCCCTGAATAAAATGATATATAATAAGTGTGGGTGCACTTAATATGAAAGAGGTGAATTATGGTTGAACAGACATATAGTCAAATTCCAGGTTTTGTTTACGTTTTGTTTTGATCACAACGTGTACATTTGTCTCAGTCCTTAAGAGGTTGAACTTAGAATATGATATATAATAGGAACAAAAACATCTTTAAAAAAGTTCTGGAAGGTTTTTAATGTCAGCAAAATGGTCAAACTATTTGATATAACATTGTTGAATGTCATCATGATCATTTGCAGGATGGTGGCTGCTGAGTCATTTGTTATAAAATGCAGGCTGATAGTTTTAGACGGATGTCATACTAAACATTTCTTTGAAATACATCAGGGAGAAGGCATCCTGCCATGTCATTTCAAAGATAATTGTCAATTGGCTAGAATTTGACTGTACCATATGAATTTTCTTCTTGTCTATTCACCTTCTTTAGGGTCAGAAGGACTAGCTCAATCTCAAAGAAAAAAAAACAAATATCAGAAGAACTGTTAAATTAAAGTACACCTCCAAAGAGCAAATGGCATGTTAACACTTTAAAAGGCAAAATTCCAGTAGACAACTACATGTTTGTTTTTGAAAGTTATTTAAACAATTTCCTATTTGACTCCCAAACAAAACAAACTTGTATATAAATAAAATGCATAAAACATTCTAGTTATGTGCATATGTGATGAGGTTACATTGACCCACGATGCCCGCTCAGTGGCTGCTTCCTAAGTTGCCCATCACATCATATTGTTGAATGGCACATACATTGACTTTACTTCACATACATGGTTAGAATAAAATAGTATTTAAAAAAAATGTGTTAACAGTATTAATCAATAACTACTTTATGAACATCATAAAATGAATTTATTCTCTAACACAGGCAAATGCATCCTTTTGATAGTGCTGTGCCAAAGTAAAACTCTGATGTCCCTTAGAGTGCTGGCCCTATTTTTTTCAGGCAATGTTTATGCATGCTGGAGAATTCTACATATGTTATACATAAATGTGTGCATGCTGTGTGAGGTTTTATGTTTGTATATTGTGTTTTGTATATGTGTAGGATGTCTGTGATGTTATGCAAGTGTTTATGGTAGTATTGTGTGCTTGGCAGGTGTTGCAGAATTGCATAAATGTGTGTGGGATGTTTGTTGGATTGTGTGTGTTGGGCTCTTTGTGGTATTGTGTGGTGTGTGTGTGTGTGTGTGGGCTGCCTGTGCTATGAATGTGTGTAAGTTGTCTTGTGCGTGTAGTTGTGCGTCTGTGAAGTTAAGTCTATGTTGGCTGTCTGTGAGTGGAGGCTGTCTGTGGTGTCATATGTGTGTGTATGTAAGTGGTTTGTAATATTGTGTGTTTATGTGGGCTGCCTGTTCTGGGGGAAATGTCTGCAATGGTGTTGTAAAGACTTTTGTTTCTTAATTAGATATTCTTTAATTAAAAAATTAATTAATTTTTTTCATGCCCTCTCCATATTCGCTACTTTTTGCCAGGGATGGGGCCATGAATCTTCAATAATCCCTGGTGATCCAGTGTGTGGATCTTGGGATCTGCAGCTTCCAAAAATGCAAGCCATTTGTCCCTCTTTTGCCTCAGGTAAGACAGGGCATTGTCAGGGGGACCCTCAATGCATTCGGTCACTGCTCAGTTTAAAACCTGTGCTTTGTAATCCCTAAAATCCTATACTTTGTATAGGTCATTGTGTTGGAATGTTGTCATTTTCACTAGATTCTGTCTATCCAAACAAAATCTGGTGTTTAGTGAATAACCCCAATGTACTCTTGCACTACACATGCCCTGCGTCAAAAAAGCTGTTATGATGTTGCACGTTATAGGCCTGACTAGTGGTGTACAACTTGAAACATTGAACCCTGTTTATACAATTCATCGCTAAACCATTAATTAAAATTCTGTTTACTGCATATTTTCCAAAACAACCTGAACTGTATAAAAAAAATATATATATTTTTTAAAAATACTCTGGGTCAAAATTGATTTTTAAAAAGGACAAAATACTAAGTAAAAATTTTTTTTTGTTTCCTTTGTTAAGAACTGCAGGAGCCAAAGATTTGCATTTATTGGATCACAGCATCCTTTACTGGAGTTAATCCAATAGAGATTAAAAAAAAAAGAAAAAATCAGACACTTGCATTTCATTTAGGCTATTCTAAAGTTAAACATCATAACTTTTGCCCATTTTTATTGTTTAATTGTACATTTTTTTACAAACTCGATATATTTCCAGCAGATGTTTTGTTTAACACATATGCAATGCATTCACAATCATATATATATATTTTTTTTTTTGTTGAAAAAAGCTGTATATTTGCTTTATGGTATGTTTTAGTATTACTGTCCTCCATTCATAAATGCAACTGTCACTTGTGTGCATTTAATTCACATCAGAACTAAATAACGTGAAAATCTGGATAACTATGTATCCATATTATTTATATTTTATAATTAATTTTATTTATTTATTTATTTATAAAATATTTTACCAGGAAGGATACATTGAGATTTCTCTTTTTATTAAATATTGCAAAATTGGTTAGGACTAATTGCAGATTACTTTTTTGATGTTGCAATGTAAGTATTTTGTGCTGAGATTATTTTTTTGGTGCTAAAACGTAGGGCTACATCTAAATAAAGTGATATGTTTTACAGAACAGGTCAGTTAAAAAAACATACTTTTTAAAGTACTTAGCTCATGACACAAGACTACACTGCAGTTTGTTTGGGGATGCATTTACAGCTGTCCTAATAAAAATCTAACTTACACCTGCCATGTATATATCATACTCAGGGCCGTCTATAATATGAATAGGACCCTGGGCAAAGCATTTTCTTGGGCCCCCTGGGCCCTGCCTGTCATGCGGTAACACTTCCGGGTTCAGCACTCCGCTGTGCGGAGCCGGACCCCACCCCCGGCTCTAATGCTATTTAGGGAGACCGCGCCAGAGAGAGGGTGCTTGGTGATACTGGGAGCTACTTCCGCCAGACTTGCCTCTCCACAGGCTCTGGCAATGTGGGTCCTACTTCCGAATATGCACGCCGGCTCCTGGGACACGCTGGCTCTACAAACTCTGAAGTCGTCCTAGCCTTCTGGACTAAGACAAGTATGCTTCATGTCATAGAGGATTACTGGAGAACGGAAACTCACTTACTTTACTAGTGGACCATATCTCTGAACTATTAGATGACTACTCATATTAACCTTAAGTATATCTTTCAGCTATTTGTCTACAATATAATTTAATAATGAACTAATGTTTGCTTACTCAAATCTTCATTGCTTCAAGCTACTAATTATATGGAGGACAACTCCCATCATGCTTATTCACTATGAACTGTTTCTTGCTTTGCAAATACACTCAGTGCTTCAAGCTACTAATTATATGGAGGACAACTCCCATCATGCTTATTAACTATGAACTGTTCTTGCTTTGCAAATATTCTCAGCTACTTGCTTAAAGTTATTATTGAAGATTATTCTCATTAACCTAAAGAATGTTACTTAATGCATCTCTGAGGAAATATTTATTAATGAACTTTGTGTTGTTGATTACTTGCACTTCTTCTTATTGGATTATTGCCTAAATGCAATTCATTTAAGTTTAACACTTATTAAAACTTTGTTTGAATCAAGTTACCAGCAATTCTCTCTTTTCTTAAAGCTACAGTATTGATACTTTAAAGATTCTCAGTTTCTTCACTAATGTAATTAGGGAGTTTTACAATCTGCAGTTGAGTTCCAATCCAAATCACCCAAGTAGCGTAACACTGCCCCTCCTCCCTCCCCCCAAATTACTTCCAACCCCCAATCACACTGACAGACATAGACACACAAATATATACTGGCAGACATATTGACACACATTCAGACATACTGACACACACACAGGTATACTGACATACACACACAGACACATACACTGACAGATATACTAACACACACACAGACACATACACTGACAGAAATACTTAAACACACACAGACACGTACACTGACAGACATATTGACACACACACACAGACATGCTGACACACACACAGGTATACTGACAGACACACTGGCATACTGACATACACACAGACAGACATACTGACACACACACTGACAGACATACTGACACACAGTCAGAAATAATGACATACACACAGACATACTGACATACTGACAAACACACAGACAGACATACTGACACACAGACAGACATACTGACACACAGTCAGACATACATACACACAGACATACTGGCATACACGAACAAACATACACACACACAGACATTCTGACATACACACACAGACATACACACACACATACACACACACAGACATACTGACATACACACACAGACATACACACAGACATACACACACACACACAGACATACTGACATACATTTAGCCACCCTCCAGGTTCTTACCTTTTTTTGGAGGGTGGTTTCCCTGGGGTCCAGTGGCAGCCTGAGGCAGTTGGGAGTTATTTTCTGGAACTCCTCTTCTCTCTGCCTTCCTCCTCCCGCGTGGCTCTGATCTTCGATGGAAGGAAGTGACGCGTGACACTCACTTTCTCAGAGCTAGCTGCCGAACAGGAAGGGGCCCAGTCGCGTTGTTTAAGCATAACAGCGCCTGGCTGGGCCCCTGCAGACACATGCCCACACTAAAGAGGCCAGCCGGGCGGCCCATGGGGCAGCTGCTCTGGGGCCCCAGGACCAACTAGGCCCAGGGCAACTGCCCCGTTTGCCCCGCGTTAAAGACGGCCCTGATCGTACCGTACATCAGTTTTAAGTTTACATAACATTGTAATGATGCCCTAAAAAGTGTGTTCTTTATTGATAATCTCTTGTGTTTTCCTATCATTTCATTATTTGCACAGAAAATGCATTCCTTAAAAATACTAAATTGATAAATGGAGCATGGTAAAATGCAGCAAACCTTATTTCTGATTATCCATAGCTCACTAATCTAAAAATTCCTTAATGCAGAGTTTGTGAAGTTACAAGCATATATTGCGCTCTCCATTTTTAAAATTGTAATTCTGTTGCTCTGCCGTAACTCTTTGGGGCAGTTTAGCAGTCACAAATTCACTAGTTCTAATAATCCATAAAGTTTATAGTAATTTTGTTTTTGAGTAATATGCATGCACAAACACACACCTTCTTATGTTGCTGGTAATTTTGTAAACCAGATATACGCACTTTGTCATTTGTGTCTTCATAGAAAAGAAGACACAATGTTTGTTGGGTAATACTAAATTTACAGAGTCATATTAAGGACCTTCCCATTTTAATTTTCAGACTTGAAATGTGGCCATTTTCAGGATATTGCTTTCCCAAGGTAGTGATGTACAGGCACGAACTTAACTAGGAAGGATAGAAACACAAGACTAGAGTAGTATGTATCCAGGCAGAAAACTAAATCCTTTCAGAATACATTCATCCAGGCAAATTTAAACCACTATGCACCCCAAGGGTTGACTGCAAGAGGTACACATTCATTTAGTAAAACGCGCTGCCGACAGACATATTGAGCTTCTTCTCTTGCACCGCTGGGAGCGTGCTTGCAAGGGTATCTTAAATATCTCCTCCTTTCCCCCCTCCATGCACTCCCTCCCCATGTGCTCTGGAATATTTTAGCACTTTATTAATGATAATATTACCTAAAACATATTTCCTTCATTGAAAGTTAATTTGTTTTACTCCTCAAATAATCTACCTGGAAACTCAAACCACTATAATTAGGTAGCAGAAAGAGCAGCTAATCTATCTGAAAGAAGATTTCGTCTAAGGCAAAGAAAAGGTTTTTTTATTGTAAGAACAATAAGGATGTGGAATTCTCTGCCTGAAGAAGTGGTTTTATCCGAGTCCATACAGATGTTCAAACAACTACTAGATGCATACTTGCAAAAACAGAATAAACAAGGATATAATCTTTCAATGTAGGGTAATAACTGCTTGATCCAAGGATAAATCTGACTGCCATTCTGGGGTCAAGAAGGAATTTTGTTCCTAGCTTGTTGCAAAATTGGAAGTGCTTCAAACTGGGTTTTTTGCCTTCTTTTGGATCAACAGCAAAAAACAAATGTGAGGAAGGCTGAACTTGATGGATGCAAGTCTCTTTTCAGCTATGTAACTATGTTTTTATTCTGATAGTAAAGATTTGATTTAGTATATCTACAGAGATACTTACATCAAATCTTAGTAAATAATATACGATCAATCGTAGAATTACTACTATTGTGTATGGCTTGACAGGAACACTGTGGGCACCATAACAACTTAATCAAAAGTTGTGGTGTCAGGAGATCTCAGACACTTGCTCTCCTTTATGGGTTAAACCAATCACGAACGTTTTTACTTCAAAGTCTGTGATTCAGTGCTGGATCTCTGTGCCCACTTGTATTTCCATTTTCAAAGTGGAAGCTTTGACTGCCATGGGGAGGCACACCACTGACTGAGTGAGAGTGGCTCCCCATTTACAAAAACTGCTTCTTTAAAAAAAAAAAAAACAACTTTTCCTCAAATGGAAGGACAGAAGCAGAGAGATCCAGTGATGGAGCACAGGCTTTAGGGTTAAACCATTAATGAGACAGCACCAGAATCTTTTGTTACCACAACAACTTCCTTTTGATGAAGTTGTAATGGTGCTCAGATTGTTCTTTTAAATGTTGTCCACAGACAACAAAAGTATATATTAGGGGAAATGTATTCAGGTACATCTTTTGAAGGTTACAGGTTGGCAGGGGATTGAAAAAAGTAATTGAATTACTCTGTGAATATATTGCATAATTCACACTTAAATTAAGTTAATTATGAAGTCTCGCCAAATAAATAAATTCAGGTTTTATGCATTTGTGCATCCTGTAGGTGCTAAATAAATGGGAAGTACCTTTACAATCAATGTTAGTTAGTAAAATAGGAATTGTCTGGAATTCAAAGTGAATTAAAATTTTGGGTTCATAAACAGGGTTATTCATTGACGTGAGAATTCAGAGTGAATTCAAATTTGAGGCCAAAGTAACTTGCTAACGGAATGTACAATGGACTAAGAGAATATTTGCAATTTAGTAGCTTTTGTCTTAAATTTCAAATTCACTAAGACTTCACTTTGAATTTTTACTTTAGAGAATGACCCTGATAGTGTAATTGGAAAATCCTTCACATTAGCTATGTCTTCAATTTGGTTATGCTGAATGCCCAGCAATTTACACAGTTTAGCGATAACCCTCCCTGTGTTTTAGTTAGCAACTATCCTTATAATATTTAACTGTTGACATGTTAATAATTACATTAACATAGCATTAATTGAATGTTAATTTCAGGTATATTAAAAGCTAAAATGCTTTAAAAATGCAAGTGTTTTAACAGTTAAATCAAAAAGCAATAAGGGTTATTTACTAAAAAAAAAGGGGGGTTAGGATCAGCGCTTGGTGCTATACAGGGCGGTAAGTGAAGCTGCAACCTATGGGTATGAGGTTCCCTCCAACGTCCTCAAGAAAGAAATGGCAAAAAACACAATGATAGGTCGCGCTATACAAAAAGTGAAAGGATAAATATAAATATAAATAAATACATAAATAATAGAAAAATTATATAAATATATATATATACGTTTACTCACATATAAAAAAGGCAAACAGAGAATAAAAGATAAAAATGTACATAAGAGTCCCGATATATGGTAAAATATTTGTAAGTTCCAATGTATGGTAAAATTCTTGTAAGTTCCAATAGAATAATGCAGGCTTGATGATGAAATCAATGGGAAGTTTAGATCTTCTATAGCTGGGGGAATCTTGACTCAATGTCGAACATATAAGTAGAAGAAAAAGAGAACTCCAATAGTGTAATTCTGTGATGGAATTGATAAAATAAGAAGTAAGGGAGGTATTTCACTCACCTATCCAAGAGCGTGTACTCGCTCTAGTGTAGTTGGCATTCAGTGGCGTTGACCCCCCACTGTCGGGATATAGGTGTGAATGATTCCTCGGTATGAAAAGAGAGGTAGAAACCAAATATAGTGCTCACTGTATAATAACAAGTAAGTCAGAGAAGTAAAAGGCGTACTTACATTTATCTGAGCAGGGTATACTGCTCAGTTTAATGGCGTAGGTGGTACAATCCCCACTTAGGATTCTTTGAACGATGGTCTGCTCCAAAGTAGCGTGTAACCAGGTTAAAAAATAAATAAAAATAAAATAAAAGGTATATGGCAAATAAATAGTAAAAAGGCCAATATTCCTTTATTAATACAGTAAAAATATATAGCAATAGCCAAAACGCGTTTCGCCACACAGGGCTTTATCAATTGGCAATAATGGGTGTTAACCTGGTACATAGAAGTTTATATAAACTTAGGGGATACATGGTTATTTGAATTTTGGCGCCAAAATGACGTCATCATTACAATGAGAATATAATAAAAAAATATTAAAAAACATAAATATAATAAGAACATGGATATATGATTAAAAGTACAACTCAAAACTTTATAAAATTTTCAAAAACGAGTGTTTATGGTAGTACTAGAAGATAGAATAGATTGTCATGTGATCGCGAGCTACCGCGATCACATGGTGTATCCCAATGCTTGTTGGGAAATATAGTTTTCTATTGAGCGTACAGGGAGACCGGAAAGAGGAAGGAGGGTGAGGAGCACGTGATCGCGATCACTCGCGGTCACGTGGTTGGGAATAGGGTTAATGAGGAATGACGCGTGACCCTACGCGGTCACGTGGTGGAGAGGAGGCTTATGGGGAATGTAGTAGCAGGACGGAGGTCGGCTACAGAAGGCACGTCTCCGTCCTGTGCCGGCAAGTGTATGTATGAGGCACGTGATCGCCGACGCGATCACGTGTCTAGGCGCCGAACACCCTGGGAAATGTAGTGCCTAACGGGGCACAACCCAGATTAGGAGAAAATAAAGAAAAAAAAAAACAAAAAAACGTGGTGTAAAAACAGAGAATATGTATAAAGAGAGTCTAGATATCAGCAGGAAAAGTTGAAGTATGACTGCAGAAAAAGAAGAAGGGGAAATAAAAGACTAAAAGAGACTAATAAAATATATAAACAATATAGGAGTAAAATGTATATAAAAGTGAATAAAAATAAATATAAAGGGGGAAAAAAGAAAAGAAGAGAAGAAAATAGAGATATAAAACAAAGAGATGTATGGATATGCAAAGCATACTATGTGGAAAAGAAATAAAATGGAAAGAATGGAAAATAAGAGATTTAAATGAATAGAAGATGTGTTAATACATAGAAGGAGGGTGAATAAAGGGCT
>OW240914.1:156962824-157035882 GCA_933207985.1 Pelobates cultripes | reverse complement strand
CAGCTAAAATACAACGAGACACGGAGAAGGCTCACCTATTACAATAATTGTAACATCCAAAACTAAAGTTATGCTTAGCTGGCATGGTCATACATTTTGTCTTTGCCATTTTTTTCTTGAACTATCCTCCAATAACAACTGTCTCTTTTACCCTAATTCTGGATTTTCTTTCTTTCCTATTTTTGGGCAGTTTACTGGGACCAAGTCTACATTTTCATTGTTAAATTCATATTTTTTTGGAAACAAACATGTCACAATCAAGACAGATCTATATAATCTATTTGTCAATATATCTGCCTGCCTGTCTACCAAATTGTTTCTTCTCAAAACCAATCAGTTTGTTTTTATTGCACTCACATGAGAAGACATAGTCTTGTACAAAACTGTACTCAGAAAAGGTGGTTACCTGATAGAGTGATGACTAAACAATGTGGTTAAATATTGGGGCGCTACAAAGGACTTGAGGTGTCTACATGTAGAAGAAACAATTGAATGCATTTTGAATATGTGCAGATGGTGAACTGAACTAGGCAGAGAACTAATGTTTATTCTACATTTGAGGGTTAACAATGAGGTGTTGGCCCAAAACACTGTTCTGCTTTACACCCCTGTCAATTCCATGAAGAAGTTACCTGTCTGCTTTCAGCAAGAAGGCTCTCTGTTCTTCTCTCTATAATATATACAATAGTTATAGTTCCTCCATAACTGACATGTCTTGGTTAGAATATAACTGGCTGCATTTTCTAACCAAAGCGCTATCTACTAAAGCAGCATAAGGAAGAGGCAGTGTTTGCATTTCCAAGGTTGTAAGGACAGTCTCTTTGCACCATAACCACTACATTGAGCTATAGAGGTGCTTAGTGTGTCCCTTTAAAGTACTTGTCCCAGAAGATTTTACGAGAGCAAAAAATGCTTTAGCAATGTCATGAAGTCAGGAGAGTGCATTAACTTATATTCTTTTTTTTTGCTGCATTTGGAGTTAAATTTCTCATTGGGGCTCCTCGTTTACTGTTAAAAGCAAATAACTAATTTAAACCTTAAGAAAAGTTGAACCTTTTATTCTAAGGATAACAGTAACCCCCAAAATGAAGAAGTCTGCAGTGTATAAAACAATGCTTGCTTAAAATTGGTTTGAAATGAAGTGTGATAAAGTTTGGCAAATAAACCATTTGCAAGCTTCATGTATGTGTCATAGAGCAATATACTGTATGTGCCAGGACAGCTAATCAAGTTTTGGGAAAACACTACTGCAGAAGTATTGAAAAAAATTGTTTCTAGATTATCTCGAATTAATCACACTATAAATATATTTTAGTATAGTAATACAAAATAGTTCTGTGGTGTTGTAAAAACTATTTGACTGTATTACTAGTACCAGAGCTGTAATAAAGCAGGATGTAATTATGGTAAATATAAAGATTAAAATGGGTTATACTGTGTGCATATAAAATAAGTGTAATAAATAAACTGAAACTTCAAGTCACTAAAAAGTCACTAATAATCATCCACTACTATGAAACATATATTACAATGGGATTTTTGTTGGGACACTAGGCATTATAACCATTTTATCTCACTGAATTGGTTATAGTGCCTGAAGTCCCCTTGAACTGTCCAAACCTATTCGAGCAGTATAATAATCCCTGGACACCCATGGCCTGGCCCTTACTGGAGCACTGCCTGGCAGATCACAGAGCCAGGTGACATCAGTAGTCTCCTAGAGCTCTGTGGGCATCTTTCTGGGCTTAGAGCACTGACTGTTTAAATGGAGCGCTATCTGAGCAGGCAGAAATCTCTCCCTACTCACCCGCAAGCCCTTCATTTCATTGTGGGAGTGCACCATTATTGGATGCAGAACTCTTTAAGAGCTCCCTCATGGGCCCCTGGTACTTCATTGACAGAGCACTGAGACTGCGAGGGAACTCTTTAAGTGTTCTACAGCCAGTCAACGTTCAGACCAACATGTTCCACGGACAAACAAGGATTCTGCCCAGAATGGCTTCCATCGGATTAAAAGGGATAACACCCCCTCTTCCAATAGGTAAGCAGGATTCAAAATAACTTACCAAACACTCATACACCACATAGTACAGACACTACCACACACAACAATCAACTACACTCAACTACATTCCACACACAATATTTAGCATGATACAGAATGCTCATCCACCACACACAGTCACAGTTAGTCTCCCCCATACAACTCTCACCCACTACACACACCACTCATTCTCTCCCACATACATACAACACTAAGCCACCACAAACACAACACTCACAAAAGGGAGGCAGGGGGCCCATGGGCAGTCTTATTCTGGTTCTGGTTACCAGTGCACACCTAGCACCATAGCCACAACAGCAAAACTGTTTTCAGTGTTCATTAAGGGTTTAAAGCAGACATCTGACACCTCTTCTAGTCATTTCCTGTTTATCTGTATATGTACCTGTTTAGTCAGAATATTATTGGCTGTTTTTCTTGGTGAGGACATGTTACTGAACTGTGGAAATTGTTGATATTAGCTCAGTGATTTTACTTGAGTAGGTAGATATTTCTCTTTTTCTTTTATTTTCTCTCACTTTCTTTCTATGGGTGGCCCAATCAAACTAAAAATCAAGGAGGAGACTGTTTTGTGTTGCGTGTTAACTTTTTCCACATATATATATATATATATATATAATCCAAATATACATACAAGCATTTCATTCTATTTAAAGTTTGGCTTTATGAAAAAACATTTTTTGGTAAATATTATTTTGCATATTATATTTAGCAGAGCATGTCCCAGATGCATATATATACACATACTAGATTATATTGCTTTTGGCCTTAGATCTGTAGACCTTTACTCTGATTTATACATTTTATAGAAAATAATCTTGTATATCACCCCTTAAGACCGCAGCCAAATGTACAAGTTGTGATCAAAACGTAAACAAAACCTGGAATTTGCGCTATATGTCTGTCCAACCGTAATTCACCTCTTTCATATTAAATGCACCCACACTTATCATATATGATTTTATTCAAGGGAAACAGGGCTTTCATTTGACATAAAATATTTAGGTATGGAACATAATTTAATATGAATAAAATATAAAGAAAATGGGAGAAAAGATTTTTAAACATTTTCTTAGTTCTACGTGACATTTTAACTGTGAATGTCAAAATACTGTTTGCTTTTACTGCAATAAAATACACATATTTGTATTTAGCGATGTCTCACGTGTAAAACAGTACCCCCTATGTACAGGTTTTATGGTGTTTTGGGAAGTTACAGGGTCAAATATAGCGTGTTACATTTTTCAGTTTTTCACATTGAAATTTGCCAGATTGGTTATGTTGCCTTTGAGACCATCTGTTAGCCCAAGAATGAGAATTACCTCCATGATGGCATACCATTTGCAAAAGTAGATAATCCAAGGTATTGCAAATGGGGTATGTCCAATCTTTTTTAGTAGCCACTTGGTCACAAACACTGGCCAAAGTTAGTGTTAATATTTGAAAATGCAAAAATCTAATTTGAACGCCAATTTTGGCAAGTGTTTGTTACTAGGTGGCTGCTAAAAAAGACTGAACATACCCCATTTGCAATACCCTGGGTTGTCTACTATTGCAAATGGTATGCCATCATGGTGGTAATTTTCATTCCTGGGCTACCATACGGTCTCAAAGGCAACAGAACCAACATGGCGAATTTTAATGTGAAAAAACTGAAACGCAAGCTTTATATTTGACTCTCTAACTTTTGAAAACACCATAAATCCTGTACATGAGGGGTACTGTTATACTTGGGAGACTTCGCTGAACACAAATATTAGTGTTTCAAAACAGTAAAACGTATCACAACAATTATATAGTCAGTGTAAGTGCCATTTGTGTGTGTGAAAAATGCAAAAAAGGTCACTGTCACTGACGATATCGTAGTTGTAATACATTTTACTGTTTTGAAACACTAATATTTGTGTTCAGCGAAGTCTTCCAAGTAAAACAGTACCCCCCATGTAGAGGTTTTATGGTGTCTTACAGGGCTGAATATAGTTCTAGCAAATTAAATTCCCTGAAAATTTGGCCTGGGTTGTTAGGCAGGTCCTGCAAATTGTAATTAATAAAATGACCTAATTATATAAAATCATTACATAAATATATACGTAGAATTATTATATATATATACATACATACATACACACACACACGTGTGTATATATATATATATATATATATCCTTTTTTTAAATTATTTTTAGAGAGAGAGAGAGAGAGACTTATGTATATAGATATATATATTATTTCGTTCTACATGTATTTTGACAGTTGTATTTACAGTTAGAACAAAATTACACACACACATATATATATATATATATATATATATAATTATGTATATATTAATATTAAAATACACTTAGACAGTATGTGTACATATGTGTGTGTATATATATACTTAGAATATATATATATATGATCTAAGTATATATTATTTATTTTTACACTGTTTAACTTATTTCATTTTCAGACAGCAGGGGGAGTACCTGCCATTACAGGCACTCCCCCTGCTGGCAGTGCCTTGGACGGTTATGCTGTCCATGTGATCGGAGGACCTCGCGATCACATGGCCCAGGGGGGCCGAAGAGGATGGAGGGGGACTCACTGGGCTCCCAGGTGAGTCCCCATACCGTGATCGCCGGCATGGGATCGCCGGCAACCAGGTAAGTACAAAAGATCGCAGGGCGTTCTATGCTGCCCTACGGCGTTTAGAGCCATCAAAATAGGGACGGCATAGAACGCCCTGCGGTCTTAAGAGGTTAATTGCTTTTTAATAATTAGTTGCTCATAGAGATGATTGGATAATTATATATTTATAATATATAAAATGTCAAATGAGCTTCTAAGAACACAGATATCATAATAATCAATTGTATCAAACTAGCTATTTATATGGAATTAGACAAAGTGAATTATTATTAGTATCATTATTATTTCTAAAGCGCCAATAAATTCTGCTGCACTGTACAATGGGTGGCATAACAGCCATGTATTTGTAACCAAACAAATCTTATGCACAGGCAAAGAGGGGTCAAGGGCCCTGCTAAAATAAACTTACATGCTAGAGGGTGTGGGGTATAGGGACACAAAAGGTAAGGGTAGGATAGAAAAGTAGGTTGCTAGAATAGTTTTCCTCATCAGTTTCCCGGATTCCCATGGCTTGGGATAAGGGCAGAGCAAAGATGCACCTCTCACCTATCCCTCACCACCATTTCCACCCTGATCTGACACATTGATCTTTTGGTACACTTCACTTCATCGGACTACTGTGATCCTTGTCTGCAGTTAGCACGGTCCTCTAGGGTAAACAACAGGCACAGTCCTTTGGTTTGCATATGGCAGTTGAAGCATCTCAGTCTTGTCTTGTATGGAGCGCTGTACTTGTGCCGGAGGCCCAGACTCCCGGCGTAGCTCATCTTTCCTTTGCCTGGTTTCCTCTGCTTGTTCAGCCTTGAGTGGCCACCTCTCAACGTCAGCAATGCTTTCCTCTGGGCTGTCTGGCAGTCTCTCTGTTCCCTTGGGGGTGTCCAGAGATGCAGTCATGGCCTCTCGCTGGATCAAGACAGCCCCGGTATCAAACAGCCGGTCAGGCAGTCCGAGTCCCGCCTTTAATTCCACGATGGTGTTCCCAGAATCTGGCAGCTGTTCCAGGTAGTTAGTGCGCCCAGGCCTTGTAGCAGTAGTCTTTGCCAGCAGATCCAGTTCTACGGCTCCCGAACAATTCTTCAAAGTCTTTGTAGCAATACCAGATGTCTTTGAAATATTTAATTCTGCTACGCCAATGTCACCTACTTTGTAACTTTCACCTCTGTTAAGCTCAGCTCCTTTACTGTTGTCTTCTCTGACTCCCCAAGTCAGTCTGCTTTTCATGCCTTTGACTTGTTCACATGGGTGTACATTAGGGGCTTCTGTTTCATTTTTCTTTCCCTGACTGTATTCACTAGCTTTACTTGTCTCATTCTTTATAGCACAAACCGACTTGACACTGCTGGCCTCAGTCACAGTCATTCTTTCTCCTGCATGTTTCTCAACATCACGCTTTGCTTCCTCCATGCTTTTCAGCTTGCTAAAGACTTCTTCTACTGCCTCTGTCAACTTATGCAGGATGTCAGTAGCTTGGTTACGGGGTCCCTTGTCCCCATGCTCCCTGCAGGGGGCAATCTTCAAAACCTCAGTAAGGGCAGCTCTATTCTCCTGCTGAGCGTCCCTCAGGTTCTTAACCTGTGCAGTCAGTAAACGGTTTGTGCATTGCTGTATAGCGGCTGCCTGCACCACAGCCTTCAGCAGGTCCTCCATTATAGCGTCAAGCAGGTAACAGTCTTAAAGGTACAGTGCTACTGATTTTTTAAACAGGTCTGCAAAATTAAAAAGTCCTCAGACTACCGAATGACTGGCACACCCACAGACCCTCAATGTGCTACTGTGCCCGCATTCTCCACCATATTGTGATCCTTGTCTGCAGGTAGCACGGTCCTCTAGGGTAAACAACAGGCACAGTCCTTTGGTTTAAAAACACAATGATAGGTCGCGCTATACAAAAAGTGAAAGGATAAATATAAATATAAATAAATACATAAATAATAGAAAAATTATATAAATATATATATATACGTTTACTCACATATAAAAAAGGCAAACAGAGAATAAAAGATAAAAATGTACATAAGAGTCCCGATATATGGTAAAATATTTGTAAGTTCCAATGTATGGTAAAATTCTTGTAAGTTCCAATAGAATAATGCAGGCTTGATGATGAAATCAATGGGAAGTTTAGATCTTCTATAGCTGGGGGAATCTTGACTCAATGTCGAACATATAAGTAGAAGAAAAAGAGAACTCCAATAGTGTAATTCTGTGATGGAATTGATAAAATAAGAAGTAAGGGAGGTATTTCACTCACCTATCCAAGAGCGTGTACTCGCTCTAGTGTAGTTGGCATTCAGTGGCGTTGACCCCCCACTGTCGGGATATAGGTGTGAATGATTCCTCGATATGAAAAGAGAGGTAGAAACCAAATATAGTGCTCACTGTATAATAACAAGTAAGTCAGAGAAGTAAAAGGCGTACTTACATTTATCTGAGCAGGGTATACTGCTCAGTTTAATGGCGTAGGTGGTACAATCCCCACTTAGGATTCTTTGAACGATGGTCTGCTCCAAAGTAACGTGTAACCAGGTTAAAAAATAAATAGATAAAAATGAAATAAAAGGTATATGGCAAGTAAATAGTAAAAAGGCCAATATTCCTTTATTAATACAGTAAAAATATATAGCAATAGCCAAAACGCGTTTCGCCACACAGGGCTTTATCAATTGGCAATAATGGGTGTTAACCTGGTACATAGAAGTTTATATAAACTTAGGAGATACATGGTTATTTGAATTTTGGCGCCAAAATGACGTCATCATTACAATGAGAATATAATAAAAATATTAAAAAACATAAATATAATAAGAACATGGATATATGATTAAAAGTACAACTCAAAACTTTATAAATTTTTCAAAAACGAGTGTTTATGGTAGTACTGGAAGATAGAATAGATTGTCATGTGATCGCGAGCTACCGCGATCACATGGTGTATCCCAATGCTTGTTGGGAAATATAGTTTTCTATTGAGCGTACAGGGAGACCGGAAAGAGGAAGGAGGGTGAGGAGCACGTGATCGCGATCACTCGCGGTCACGTGGTTGGGAATAGGGTTAATGAGGAATGACGCGTGACCCTACGCGGTCACGTGGTGGAGAGGAGGCTTATGGGGAATGTAGTAGCAGGACGGAGGTCGGCTACAGAAGGCACGTCTCCGTCCTGTGCCGGCAAGTGTATGTATGAGGCACGTGATCGCCGACGCGATCACGTGTCTAGGCGCCGAACACCCTGGGAAATGTAGTGCCTAACGGGGCACAACCCAGATTAGGAGAAAATAAAGAAAAAAACAAAAAAACGTGGTATAAAAGCAGAGAATATGTATAAAGAGAGTCTAGATATCAGCAGGAAAAGTTGAAGTATGACTGCAGAAAAAGAAGAAGGGGAAATAAAAGACTAAAAGAGACTAATAAAATGTATAAACAATATAGGAGTAAAATGTATATAAAAGTGAATAAAAATAAATATAAAAGGGGAAAAAAGAAAAGAAGAGAATATTAACTTTTTATAACAACTATTTTTATTATTTTCTTTCACCATTAAATACTTTTCAATACTTCAGTCATTTTAATATCTCTACTTTTCCTTTTTGATTTACATGTCCGACTACTTATGTATTTCCTTCCAATTAGCCCTTTATTCACCCTCCTTCTATGTATTAACACATCTTCTATTCATTTAAATCTCTTATTTTCCATTCTTTCCATTTTATTTCTTTTCCACATAGTATGCTTTGCATATCCATACATCTCTTTGTTTTATATCTCTATTTTCTTCTCTTCTTTTCTTTTTTCCCCTTTTATATTTATTTTTATTCACTTTTATATACATTTTACTCCTATATTGTTTATACATTTTATTAGTCTCTTTTAGTCTTTTATTTCCCCTTCTTCTTTTTCTGCAGTCATACTTCAACTTTTCCTGCTGATATCTAGACTCTCTTTATACATATTCTCTGTTTTTACACCACGTTTTTTTTTTTTTTTCTTTATTTTCTCCTAATCTGGGTTGTGCCCCGTTAGGCACTACATTTCCCAGGGTGTTCGGCGCCTAGACACGTGATCGCGTCGGCGATCACGTGCCTCATACATACACTTGCCGGCACAGGACGGAGACGTGCCTTCTGTAGCCGACCTCCGTCCTGCTACTACATTCCCCATAAGCCTCCTCTCCACCACGTGACCGCGTAGGGTCACGCGTCATTCCTCATTAACCCTATTCCCAACCACGTGACCGCGAGTGATCGCGATCACGTGCTCCTCACCCTCCTTCCTCTTTCCGGTCTCCCTGTACGCTCAATAGAAAACTATATTTCCCAACAAGCATTGGGATACACCATGTGATCGCGGTAGCTCGCGATCACATGACAATCTATTCTATCTTCTAGTACTACCATAAACACTCGTTTTTGAAAATTTTATAAAGTTTTGAGTTGTACTTTTAATCATATATCCATGTTCTTATTATATTTATGTTTTTTAATATTTTTATTATATTCTCATTGTAATGATGACGTCATTTTGGCGCCAAAATTCAAATAACCATGTATCCCCTAAGTTTATATAAACTTCTATGTACCAGGTTAACACCCATTATTGCCAATTGATAAAGCCCTGTGTGGCGAAACGCGTTTTGGCTATTGCTATATATTTTTACTGTATTAATAAAGGAATATTGGCCTTTTTACTATTTACTTGCCATATACCTTTTATTTCATTTTTATCTATTTATTTTTTAACCTGGTTACACGTTACTTTGGAGCAGACCATCGTTCAAAGAATCCTAAGTGGGGATTGTACCACCTACGCCATTAAACTGAGCAGTATACCCTGCTCAGATAAATGTAAGTACGCCTTTTACTTCTCTGACTTACTTGTTATTATACAGTGAGCACTATATTTGGTTTCTACCTCTCTTTTCATATCGAGGAATCATTCACACCTATATCCCGACAGTGGGGGGTCAACGCCACTGAATGCCAACTACACTAGAGCGAGTACACGCTCTTGGATAGGTGAGTGAAATACCTCCCTTACTTCTTATTTTATCAATTCCATCACAGAATTACACTATTGGAGTTCTCTTTTTCTTCTACTTATATGTTCGACATTGAGTCAAGATTCCCCCAGCTATAGAAGATCTAAACTTCCCATTGATTTCATCATCAAGCCTGCATTATTCTATTGGAACTTACAAGAATTTTACCATACATTGGAACTTACAAATATTTTACCATATATCGGGACTCTTATGTACATTTTTATCTTTTATTCTCTGTTTGCCTTTTTTATATGTGAGTAAACGTATATATATATATTTATATAATTTTTCTATTATTTATGTATTTATTTATATTTATATTTATCCTTTCACTTTTTGTATAGCGCGACCTATCATTGTGTTTTTTGCCAGGGTTATTTACTAGTCTGAGATTTCTATTTTTAAGCCAAAAAAGTTAAAATGTAAAAAAAATCTCCATAACTCCATCTTTAATGAATCATTCCAAATGTATTTTTTTCTCACAGGTCATACTCTTCTCCCTGAAAGTAGTTAGATGATCTTTCAAAGATCTGTCAAAGTGCCAAACAGTTACAAAGATTAACTGCATTTTTAAAATGTAATTGTTGAGCTAGTTACCTTTACAACTAAAACAGACATACTCTAATATGGATTATAAGAAGAAAAAAAAGCATTTAGAAGACTATAAGAACATTTTATCTGAGGTCTTTCCCCCCTCTAAATACCACTTTAATACAGTTTGGTGAAAGAGAGAGAGCATGAGAAAGTAAGGTATTAAAGTGACCCGTCATGACTCTTAATAGGAGCTTCTGGCTCTCAATAACGCTGCAGAGTCAGAGACTGTCTAACTTTAGGTAAGATATTAAAAGACCACGCCAAAATATTTTTTTATGTTAACATAAAATTCACTGTTTAGTAGATATACCCTCAATGACTACACTGGTTGCATTTTTCATACATGTATTCATTGGGGATATATTTTAAAAGAACTTGCAACTAAATATAAATAAAAATTATTAAAAATATACTTATATATATATATATATATATATATATATATTTCAATTCTACAAATATATTTATGTTATAGTATTACATAATTAAGTAATTTTATTAATTACAATTTGAGGGACCTGACTGACACCCCAGGCAGAAAGTCCAGATCATTTGCTTCACAAGCACTATATTTAACACCGTAACTTTCCAGGACACCAGAAAACCTGTAAATGAGGGGTACTGTTTTACTCAGGAGACTTCGCCGGATACAAATCTTAGTGTTTCAAAACAGTAAAACATATAACAACGATGATATCGTCAGTGAAAGTGCAGTTTTTTGCATTTTTCACACACAAACGGCACTTTGACTAACAATATAATTGTTGTGATATGTTTTACATTAATATTTGTGTTCTGTGGAGTCTCGCGAGTAGAACCGAACCCCCCATGTACAGGTTTCATAGTGTTACAGAGTCAAATATAAAGCTTGTGTTTCCTTTTTTTCACATTGAAATTTGCCAGATTGGTAATGTTGCCTTTGAGACTGTATGGTAGCCCAGGAATGAGAATTGCCCCCATGATGGCATACCATTTGCAAAAGTAGATAACCCAAAGTATTGCAAATGGTGTATGTCCAGTATTTTTAGTAGCCACTTAGTCACAAACACTAGCCAAAATTAGCGTTCAAATTAGTGTTTTGCATT
Organism: Pelobates cultripes; assembly: GCA_933207985.1. Lineage (NCBI taxonomy): Eukaryota > Metazoa > Chordata > Amphibia > Anura > Pelobatidae > Pelobates > Pelobates cultripes. The sequence continues at coordinate 157,024,472 of OW240914.1, read as the reverse complement.
TTTCACACACAAACAAATATGAATGCTAACTTTGGCCAGTGTTTGTGACTAAGTGACTACTAAAGAAGACTGGACATACCCCATATTGAATACCCTTGGTTGTCTACTTAAAAAAAATATGTACATGTGAGGTGTGATTCAGAGATTTATGACAGATAACAGTGTTACAATGTCACTATTGATACATTTTAAAAATATATATTTTGAAACAGCAGTGCCCTACTTGTACTTAACCCTACAACGTGCAAAAAAAAAGCTAAGAACATGTTAACATTGGGTATTTTTAAACTCAGGACAAAATTTAGAAACTTTAGCATGGGTGTTTTTTGGCGGTTTTAGATGCGTAACAATTTTGGGGGTTAAAGTTAGAAAAAGTGTGTTTTGTTTAAATGTTTTCATCATATTTTATAATTTTCTTTATAGTAAATTATACAATATGGTGAAAATAAGGGTATCTTTTGAAACGCCATTTAAAGGCACAAAAAACTGTATATAATATGTGTGGGAACAGTAAATGAGTAAGAGGAAAATTACAGCTAATCACAAACATCACTGAAATGTAAAAACTGCCCTGGTCCTTAACGGTAAGGAAATTGAAAAATGGTCTGGTCACTAAGGGGTAAAACAATAGATTATGTTGTGCATACTATGTTTTGAATATACTTGAAATATTGATTTTTTAGATATTTTTTTAAAACCAAATTTATTATTTATGCATTTTGTAGCTCATGAAAATTACAACGTTGGGTCATAAAATGAAATATGTTCCATATTCGTAGACATGTCAAAACATGAGGGTATGATATACATTCACATGTTTTAACTTAACAAATCAAAATAAAAAACATGAAAGAAAACTAAATTAGTAAGAGAGTGTGAGGTTTCTTAGTGGTTTGACATTCTCGTTTAAGGCTCTATTTTCTCAGTGAGGAATCTATCAAATAGTAATTTCCAATCAGTATCACATAGTCAGAAACCTAGACTGACAGTTATCTTAATCACAATATAAAAGGTAACAGTATAAACATGGATACAATGAACAGTAGACATGCCTTAATCTCTCAAGTGCATCATGAAGATCATGGCATGGGTTTGAATATGGGAGATGTTAATTTGCCTTTACCTTATAGCTGATCAGTTTGTCAAGGGGTTACGATAAGCTACTAGTTCTGCAGAATGCAAGACAGTGTACTCCAATGTGTTTTGTTTTTTTTTTTTGCTGTGATTTTAGGTGAGAATATCTTTTTTGCTCCCACTGTAGTGTATCTTTTCTTTTTATATGAGACTCACACTGCATAATATTTTAAATATACATTGAAATGCTACCACGTGAGTAAGGGAACAATACACCTCTGGAATTTTTTTTGTGGTTTTAAATTATTTCAGTTAAATATGTTAATGTGTTTCATTGTTGGTGGTCAGTTATCTCAGATACCTTGCAATTTACACAGCCATTGACGAGGAGAACAAGAACAGATAAAAGATCATTAACCTATGAACAACACATTAAGCACAATAATAAAAAGTGCAAAGTTGTCAATCTTGTCAATGTTCAGGTTAGTTGATTATATTCAGAATTATTCACCATTGCGTAGTATATTAAGTACACATGCACAGTAGGCTGTGCGTTTGGGATTCCATTAGAAAAGAATCTGGGGATTAAGAAGCCTTGTTGTTTTGACCTGGTCGACTGATGCTTGAGGGTCTTTGTGTTGTTTGTTTTGCCTTCTCTAATCATAGTTAAGAATGATACCAGAAGTGTTCCCTGTCAACAATTATTATCTAGCAAAGGTCAGATTTGTGTCACAAAGGTTACCCTGTAAAATAAAAGTGTTTACCAGTTCACACTATAAACTGTTAATAGTTCTTAACTATCTTATCCTGTTCGTTGTGTATTTAAGGAGGAAACTAAAAGTGATACATACAATTTCTTCCACATCTCCTTTGTCAATCAGGATTATTGCAGTTCAAAGACATAATATGATTTGTTTTATTTATAGACATTTAGCACGTAGCTAGTCAATCTATTTATTAAACAAAATAATTGATAATATATCACTTGAAAATTATTTAACATGTATAAAATCTAAATACTTTTATTTCATCATTATTCTACAATAAATACAGTATCTTTTCAGTAATTTAATTTCAAACTCTGTTCTAGTGTTATCAAAAAAATGGCAGATATTTGTTATGAATAAACAAAAAATGTAAAACTGATATCGCACTTATAGAATCAAATAGAATTTTATCATAGAAAACATAAATAGTAGTAACAAGGAATAAACCAATAACAATGCAAGTCTAATATAAATATTCATGTATTGTCAATGAGCTTCTTACATAGGTGGTAACAGACCTGCTTTAGGGGATTTATTACCCCTTAAATCCAAACTGACTTAAAGGACCACTCTAGGCACCCAGACCACTTCAGCTTAATGAAGTGGTCTGGGTGCCTGGTCCTTCTAGGGTTAACCCATTTTTTTTATAAACATAGCAGTTTCAGAGAAACTGCTATGTTTATGAATGGGTTAAGCCTTCCCCCAATTCCTCTAGCGGCTGTCTCATTGACAGCCGCTAGAGGCGCTTGCGTGATTCTCACTGTGAAAATCACAGTGTGAGCACGCAAGCGTCCATAGGAAAGCATTGTGAATGCTTTCCAATGCGACCTGCTGAATGCGCGAGCAGCTCTTGCTGCGCGTGCGCATTCAGCCGCATGGGAGGAGAAGAGGAGGATCAGAGGAGGAGAGCTCCCCACCCAGCGCTGGAAAAAGGTAAGTTTTTATCCCTTTTGCCCTTCCACAGCCGGGCGGGAGGGGGACCCTGAGGGTGAGGGCACCCTCAGGGCACTATAGTGCCAGGAAAACGAGTATGTTTTCCTGGCACTATAGTGGTCCTTTAATGGGTAATAAATGGAAGAAAGTGTAGAATAGTGGATATTTACTTAATAACCTTTTTATTAGAAAAATTATTCACATAACATTTATTTGAATCAGGGTGTATGTGACTAGCACATATGATAAACAGCAATTTTGAGTAGAGATTGTTATTCAGACAAATGGTAACATTTTTCCAGTTTTACCAATTTGACTATTTTTATTTTTCATTTCTAAGTTCATCCTTTATAGATTATTGGGGAACAAAAAGTATATAGTATATAGTATCACCTGTCTTGCAATATTTCACACCGGATTTGAAAGATTAGTATGAAAACAAAATATACACGGCGTGTGTACAATATAGCTGTACTGGACCTGAGCTGCCAGGGGGCCCTGGCCCCTATACCCCCAATGTGAGTTCTGATACAGATAGATAGACAGACAGATATATTTAGTGGTACGCATATTGGGGGTGTAGGGCCAGGGACCTCAGACACCCCAGTTCCTGTACAGCTGTACTTTCTGTACTCCCCTGATGGCGGCCCTTATAAAATTAAAGAATTTTTCAATTACGACTATATTGGCCTAACTTTTGAAATCTACTTTAATTTCCTGACAGTTCTCACTTTAATGAATAATCCTCACTATGATGTCAATATGAATTTCAGTCTTTTGGAATACTGTACATAAAAATGTATTAATGCACATACATGGAACAGAATCCCTCTAAATATATATATAAAATAGTTGTCAGTGATAGCACTCCAAGGACTATAAGTAAAATATAACTTTTATTACCTCCACTAAAACAGTACAGTCATATTTATATATTTATATATATTTAACGTCAAAACGTAAAACATCCCGCTTGATAAGCTGCAGACTATAAACTTAAGTCCCAAATCCCTGCTACATTGACAACCTATAATGGTTAGATTGTTTTAATTTCATAAATAATATGCAAACAGTTAATATGAGTGTGGTTACTACTTAAAATTAAGAAAGTTTTAAAAAGTGACAATAATTATAAAATGGCTCTTTCCATATTGTTAGCATTTTTATAAGAAATTACATGTTTAATTTCCTGCAAAATGTGTATTGCACATACCAGCTTTACTTTTCTAAAGAAGCATATCATACCAGAGCACAAAAATGCCTTAAGAAACACACAACAGGTGTTGACACGTTGTAGTGTTTTAGTTTAGATGTTGTATAATAATCATTAAAATGTATTCTGTGGAGTTTTTGAAATTTCTTACTTATCTATACTTAAAGTTTTGGAACAGAATTACCATAGGCTACAATAAATTACAATAAATGGTTGTAATAATTGTCAGAGTAAATTAAAAAAATATAACAAAATGACAAAATGGAAAAGTGCAATTTATATAGAAAGTACTTTTTATATATAATTTTACCTGTAGTAACCTCACAATAAGAAAAAAATAAAAATGTTACTGAAAGTCTAAATGACATACAATACTTCCAAAAGGCCCAAGATTTTAATCAGAGGACATATCTAATATTTCAATAGGCAGTTTAGTAAAGAGCCATCTAAACAACCCCCAAGGAAGAACAAAAAAAGATACCTATATTAAGTTGAGGAAGTGTCGTTGCCTGTAAAGCTACAGGAAACAAGAAATGAGAAACTGCAGACATTGCATCAAGGAACTGACCACAAGGTTCTCAAATATTGTTTTATACAGTATGGACTAACCTGTCACTGTAATTTAAAATATGTTAGATGTGCCACCACAACAGAAACATACTGAGAAACGTATTAGAAATACAAATAATGCGTATGAAAATATATGGTATATCTTCATTATAAACATTTACATAATTGTAATTTGCAAGCTCTCAAACTTACAATGATCTAAAGACTTAAGCAGTGAGAAAATAAATGATAGACAATTTAAGTCTGAAATATTAAAGGGATACTCCAAGCACAAAAATAACTTTAACTTCATAAAGCCGTACTAGTGCATGGATCATGCCCCTGTGGACTAACTGCTTAATTCTCTCCCTTTAGGAGTTAAATCAATATTATTTCTGTTTATACAGCTCTAACCACACCTCCCCTGACTGTGACTCACATAGCTCAAATAAAAAAGGTTTTCATTTTCTATCAGATCTTACAGCACAATGTGTTTACTATAGCTGTTTTATCTCCTACTCTGTTAATTAAATACACATTAGACTCATGCAGGCTCAAGCAGGTAATAAATAGAGAAGATAAGAAATTAAATACAATGTGCAATACAGGAAGGTTAAAAATTAGATCTCTTTTTTATGGGAAGTGTGCATGGAGACTGTGTAAGTTTAGGCAAACAAGGTGTGATTTAAGGTGCATAATCAAAGTGACTTAATTCCTAGATGGCAAAACATTGAGCCTCTACCTCTTGGCTTCTACTATCAAGCATGTGCCTATAGGCAATTTCCTACTCTGCCTAATTATTTATCCGTTTGTGTGACAGATGTAGTGCAAGCATTGCTAAGCCCAGGTACAACATGAATATAACCATGTACCATACACATGTGCAACATGTGCGCATCATTTTTAAAGAAAAATAACTAAAGGAGAGCAAGGTGGCATACTTCTTCCTCTCAGAATAGGAACTTGGGGCAGTCTTAAAATCAATAGGTTTCTAGATGAAAGTATATAAACATAAATTTTACAATTTCTGAGGTATATCTGGAAGCTGGGATCCAAAATAGCATCTTCTATCTTAGAATGTAAGTTTATATTATTATATTGGGATAGAAGTATAAAGATGACACATTGTTTAATGGATGAAGATTTAAATACCTATTTCACTATAACTAACCTGGTTATTTCCACACTTTTCCCTAAAATTCACAAAAGCTTGGTATATCCTCCTCGGCCTAGACTAATAGTTGCAAATAGTGAGTCTGCTTTTCAGCTTCTGGTAATCTCGAATAACAAGATATGAATAATATCTATAAATTTAGATTATTCTTTAAGGATAGCACAGATGCATTACTTATTCTCTAATACCTATTTAAATCTCTGAAATATCTATGCAAGTTCCATGTTTGTTGTTTGCTTGGGATTATAAATGACAATTTAAAGTGACGTTGGGATGTTGACTACAGTAGACTTATTATTGGTTATTCAATTCATAAATAACCACATAGAATTTTGTGTGTGGGTTCAAATGCAATGTTTCATATAGGAACACCTGATATTTCTATTGAGTCTGTAATTTTCACAGCCATGGGTTTGTATTCTAAGGCATACACTTGAGACAGACGGGGCATAGGACATTACTGCCTCATGATATTAGTTATATTAAAAATTAAATATTTAATAATATTTTAATATTTTAAATAAATAATAATTAAAAAATGTATTAAAAAAAATAACAGATGTCATTAATTGTTACAAAAACAGGTATCATTAATATACCTGCAAGATATAGGGATAAATAAATACAGGTTTGTAGAATACCTAAAATGCCTGCAGACTGTAAAAACATTGAAGGATGTGGGTATAATGTTCATAGAAAATAGTTACCTGGCTTGTATTATTTTTCCCCATTAATATTCCTAGAGATACCTTATCTACAGTTTCATGGAGTCATGTAAAGTGAAAGAGTAATTTAGATCCCACTTCTGTGGATTGCCTTTAGCAAAGCACTGCAAAACAAAAACAAAAACCAACCCATCTAAGTAACAGTGTTTGGGTCTGTATTTGGATGTTCTTACTTGCAGATACCAACAAGAGAACTTCATAGAATTATGAAAGAAATAATTACAGACAGCAAGTATACAATGTCATTATCTGTGATTTGTATTCTCTAGGACAAAAGAAAAAAACATGTATTGCTGACCCTATAATGTTAAAAAGACCATCGGGTCCCCTTTCCCCCCTAAATATATTGAGATTTTACTGTTGTTCCAGTCTGGCTGAGAACACCACTTCTGATGATTGTAGCGGATGGCACCGGGCTGTCCTGCAAATATATTGTAATTCCCCCCGTTTCTGATGTCACCCGAAGAGGCAGATCAGGGGCAGAGCCTGCAGCAACAATCACTTACCATAGGAAACATTGGATTGGCTGAGCTTGCCAAGAAGAATGATCAGGGGCAGAGCCAGCACATGCCAAACACAGCCCTCATCAATCAGCATCTCCTAATAGAGATTAATTGAATCAATACATTTCTATGAGGAAAGTGCAGTGTCTCCATGCAGAGGGTGGAGACACTGACTTTCAGTACTGCACACTGTGTACAGGGCCGGCCTTAGGCCTTCAGGCGCCCTGTGCGAAAAATCTTTGCAGCGCCCCGCCCCCCCCACACACACACACACAGGTACAGATGGACAGTCACATACATACAGCCACACATACAGTTTCTCTCACACACACACAGTTACATGCAGACAGTCACACACACAGAGGCAGATAGTCAAACACACACACACAGAGGCAGACAGCCACACACACAGGTACTCACACACACAGAGGCAGACAGTCTCACACACACACACACACACACACACACACACAAAGCAAGACAGTCAACACACAGACAGCCCACACACACACACAGGCAGACAAACAGGCACACGGGCAGACAGCCCACACCACACACAAACATGACAGCCCACCAACGGCCAGACAATCCACACACACACACAGGCAGACAGGCCCACAGAGGCAGACAGTCCCACACAGGCAGACACAGACAGGCAGACAACCCCACACCACACACACAGACAGACAGTCACACACAGGCAGACAGTCACACACACACACACACACACACAGGTACTCACACACACAGAGGCAGACAGTCACACACACACACACACACACACAAGCAGACAGTCAAACACACAGGTACTCACACACAGAGAGGCAGACAGTTGCACATGCTCACACACTCACAAACAGGCAGTCATACATGGTTACCTCTGTCCTTTATGGTCTGGGAGGAGTGAAGCTAGTGCAGGCAGCTCCTGGGGTCTGGCTGTTGGGGACGTCAATTTAGCTCTGCCCCTGTCGCAAGGTAAGCCCCTCCCCTGCCACAATGCTGGGAGGATTTTTTTCTAATCCCGGGTGGAGAATAATGAAATCCTCCACCCGGGTAGCCGGCCATGTGTGAGCTGTGTCGGTTGCAGGGCGCCCCCTGCTCCACAGCGCCCTGTGCGGCCGCACAGCTCGCACACCCCTAAAGCCGGCCCTGTCTGTGTAGCACTTCCCAAGGAAGCACCTCTAGTAGCCATTTAAGGGGTGGCCAGTGGATGTATTCCTAGGTTTTAATTTAAACAATGCCTTTTCTCTGAAAAAAGTATGTTTACTGAAAAAAACCTAAAGGGAATGATTATACTCACCAGAACAAATACAATAAGCTGTAGTTGTTCTGGTAAATATAGTGTCCCTTTAAATTATTTTATTGGGGGAGAGGCCAAGGCACTGCTTCCACCATAACCATTATAACTACAAGTAGTGGTTACGGTGCTTGAACTCTCCCATTAAACATTATAATTATTATTATAATTAAGCTTATTATATACAAATAAAAATACTGATGCTTGTAATAAAAATAATAACCCTAATACAATCTTGAAACTTGATTTGTAAACATCTAATCTACACCTGCCAAATTTCAGTTCTCCACACATGCACAAACACATAGCAAGAAGAAAGAAACAAAGAGAGTGGAGAGACCATAAATAAAGATTATTATTCCAAATGACAAAACACATTTATACATTTTGTATCTTCTCTTTCTTGTTAGGGTGTTTAAGCATCATGAGGTCCAATCATTCAATAATACTAGACTGCCTCAATGTTAAGGAAATCCAGTAATAATTAATTGACAGCTGATCCTGGTATGTACTGCTGTAGCCACATAACATCTGTCACTCATGGCATAGAATCGAGTCTGTACTGAGAACATGGCATTCTAAGCCATTACTTGAAGCTTCTGTACTGTGGATTCCTGTACATGCCACAATGGTAGCAATGGCAGTATGTACCATTAAATCTACAATGGCTGTCAACGATACCTATGCATTTGCTGTCCCAACTATTACAGGGATATCCAGAATGCTTTTACTGTGATGTCCCATTTGCAAGACTCTAAGCAAGACTGGCTTTTAAAAAGTTACTTCAACCACCATGACCACTTCTGCTTTTTGAAGTGGTCGTGGTGGTAGGAGTCTTGGTGTGCAGTGTTTCTGCTTGAAACACTGCAAATCAAGAGATATTCTTAACTGTGTGATGGGGCTAATTACAACCCTAGAACATGTGACTTAGGCACCCCAGAACTCTGGTCCAGGCTGTCTAATGTCAATTCTGTGCCTAAATTACTTCTGTCATCGGCACGCACTACACACTGCCGACAGACATAACTGAGCCAGCAAGGGAGAAGCTTTACTCTCCCCTCCATCGGTACCAACTACACTGAGGAAAGCCCTCCTGTCTCCCAATCTCCTGTACAGATATATTTTTTATTCTGCCTTCCCTTCTCCTTTTTTTAATGTCTGTGTGGGCATGTTTTGTTTGGGAGAACCTACAAAATAATGCTAATAGGGCATTATTCTGTTAAAACTGAAAAAGATTTGGAGAAACACTTTCCTTGGCACTTTTCACAAAGGTCATACAATGTGCATACGTTGTCACTTGCCACTTAATATTTTTGGGTAAGCATTTGATTTGATTTAATATTTTGAACATTATTATAGGAAATTAATGTTTTTTGATATATTGATATAGTGTTATATACGTGATACACTTTTTAAAAATGTGAAAAAAAATATTTTAAAAATGTATCCAAAAATATTAAACCAATTAAAAAGTTTATCCAACAATATTATACTGAGGTCTACGTACAGAATGTGCAATTACAATGACAACAGATTTACACTGTATGACCATTTTTATGAACGGTTTTAAAAAAAAATATTGTTTTTTGTATAACATTTTAATAAACTTCCTTTAGGGGGCAATAGTTAGCCAGGACGTCCTTGTTTTTTTTTTCTTTCTGTTTGTCTATTTTTTCTGACAATATATAGGAACAAGGGAAAACATTACTTTTCATATATTAAAGGGTATAAGACCATATAAGACCAGGGTAATAAAACTGGTCCCAAGTAACTGAATATGTGTGCTTTTCTCATTCTGAAGTTAGCAGTTTAATTAACGTGCAGTGAATTTACATAATTGTTTATGGACTATATGCACATATATGATACAGGCAAGCAACTATTTGCTAATACTCACAAGGTAGCTGATTAACCCCTTAAGGACACATGACATGTGTGAAATATCATGATTCCCTTTTATTCCAGAAGTTTGGTCCTTAAGGGGTTAAAGGATTTCATTCTGAATCATCTATAAAATAATACTTTGCAGGTGATTCACTAAGGTCCTCATTTGTACACAAATTGCAAAATGTGTGTACAATAACCAAACTGAATAGAGCAAAACATATCTGGCCATTTACTAAATGTAATTAAAGGAACACTCCAAGCATACTGTTGTAGTAGAGGTTCTTTGAGTGTTACTTTAATTTTACATTTTTACTTTTGGCATTCATAAAAAAACTCAAATATATTGTGGTCAGTCAGTTTTAAAATAAGACAGATTACTAAGAGTTGTGTAACAATCTGGGTATTTTTTTCTGAATCTGAATTGTAAGTGATTTGCCACTAAATAATTAATGTAAAAAAAGTTTAAACAGAATTGGGGATCTCATAATTGTACCCATTAAATATAAAAAGTCACAGCTGTGCTATATCAAATTGCTATGCACATTTAAACAGCACTTGGTTTTACCACCACTACAATGGCCATTAAAATGCAAGTTTACCTACTACTGCAAAAGCAGACTTCTTAGGTAAGTCCTACGCTAACAAGTCACTTTGATGCCCACTCCATGTTTGTCTTATTAAAGGTTTAGTTTGGTGGGGTTAATAAAAATTTCCAGTTTGTCTCATTAGAGACTTTGGACTCAGCTAAGACATTTGCCTGGACACTAGCAGATTATCTTACACTTGCAGTGGTACCAAAAAAAACTTTGTTATTTTAAATATGCAAACGAACAAATTTTTTTCATTATTTTATCATTTAAAAATATATTAATGCATTAACATATTCAAAGGAGACTTTTGTATATAAGTGAGCTCTTTTAAATTATAAAATTAAAGTATACATTTTTTTAATTTCTACATTTTAATTTCTATGCTACTAGCCAGGCATATTAGTTCCTCACCACTGCACAGCTTTTCCTTCTACGTGATCTCTGAGAATGGCCACGGAAGCATCATGTGCTTTGGCCCTCCTGTAAGCTTACTTCTGATTTAAAAGTTATATTCATGGATACTAGAGATCCAATACATCAGTAACTTCTAAGTGCCCCTACATATATAAATGTTAGTGACGGAGAGAGGAACTTATTCATGATCTCTCTACCCTACACATTTGTCGACCTGTCTGGAGATAGACAAACTGTTTGTTGCAGCATTTTGGTTACTTCTACCAGAACTGAGTTAGGGCTAGTTAATATGCTGATGTTACTCTCTTTTGTTTTCTGTCATTCTCGATAACTGTAAACAGAGTTTGTTGAAATGTCAGTGCCTCAATCTTTTGTTTAATGTTTTTATTGATGGCTGCAGACATCACCAACTATTGATAAATATTCTGCTTTCAAACATCACAGAGGACCCTCACAGACCGTGGGGGGATCACTTGCCAGAGCTGATAGAGATCAACAATTACATATAATAACATATATGTGTGTGTATTCACAAACATATACAGTACTTCGGTACTTTAGTGAATCTATAAATATTGATTGGTTATAATTCTCCACATCAACTCATCTGCCAAACACAAGGGCAAAAGGTGGTGGTGTTAAACTCTTTGAACTATAGCTAAGCACTGGTTTTATTTACTTCTAGGAAGGAAACTGTCACTTCTATTTGTCCACAGTGAGCATAGCACAATGTCTCTGATGGATTTGAGACTGGTAAAATAGTAGCACATAAAGCACAAGAAGCATGAGGTTTATCATTTGCCTTCTGTTCTTGACCATCATCAAGTAATAGGTGGATTGACAACTTTTCAAGGTATCATGTTCCTGTCTTGAAACAAATCTCTGATGCATTTTTTAATGGGATAATTGCATTCCAAACTAGGTCACGAACTTTGTGCTCTTCGCTCACTGAAATGTATTTAATTGTTTTTGACATTTAATGTAAGGATCGCATTTCATTAAAGTGGCATTGTCATCTGAAAATGTATTTTCATAAATTTGTTTACAACAAAAAGGCTAATAGACTAAAATGTTTTCATGGAACCGTACTATAGTAAGATGAAATGGAATTACTACTTGAAGATCTGGCATTTTTTCAGAGTGAAGATGGGACATTTTTGAACCTTTAGTGATAGTTACTAGTTAAAAAAGGAAAGAGTTAAAATAACATTTGATGTCAGCAACCAATCAGAGTCTGTGATTTTCAGATTAGTTCTCAGCTTCTCTACTGTACACAAAATAGGAAATGATTCTTTGAAATCTGGTGATCTTTTCCCTTAGTACCGAAGGTTAATATTTTTTATTTCATTTTTATAAGAAAAAAGTGTGCTGAACTGATTTAACACAAGGTGTAGACGGCTTCTAAATTGCAGTTTTTAATCCCCATAGATTATTTATGAAGACAGAACCACTTTTAAATAAATTCCAAAATGCCCAATTTATGAAATCAAAATGTTGGCTACAACATTTTACCAGTCCTAAATCTAACAAAATATAAACACAGCTGTTGAAAAGAGAAAATAAAATACTTAAATATGTGAGAGATGCTACTTTTTCATAAAGCTTTGTTTGCTTTGTGTTTTAATCCAAAATACATTTTGTGAAATCCTAATTGAGTAGTCATTCTTTAATTCAAAGTTGGAACCCAAAATAATCAGGTCTTACTTTCTGATATCACATGCTCTTCTTTCTCACATTAGTCAAGCAATTCTACTTTATATTGTCTCTGATTTCCTCTATTGACTTTCCTTTTCTTATCTGACTTTTTCTAAATAGCAGGCTTTATGATTCTCCTCTAAAATTCCACTACAATATGCCTTTCTTTGAGTTTCTTGTCCACAACCAACTACCAATACTTTATATCCCCCTCTAATCCTTACACTACCCAATCTACCTGGCTTACTTAAGAGATAGGCTCATTCTTCGATCGTCGTCCCCTTCTATTCTCTTTCTCTCCCGTGTGACCTTATCTTATTGTTGGAACATACTCCTGTCCTGATTTTGGTGATCACCAGAATTATCTGCCATGGCCCTTTAGTTCTATCCAGACAGAGCCTGCACAAGTACTCGTAGAACACTCAATGATTACACCAGACAACGGAGTCAATGCAAAGAATGTTCAATGTTTATTAAACAGGACAAAGGTTTTCTACCAAGAAGCAATCTAGGGGTGTCTCATTAAATTCTAATCAAATAGTGACTATTATTAATTAACAATGTGTAAAGCTTTCACAAACAGCATGGTAAAAGCATATATAAAATTACTGATATAAAACTTATCTAGAGGGCATTACTAGGTTGGATCGGTATTTTTTTTTAGGGTAGGAGAGAATAAAGGTGGTCGGGTGACAAGACTATGTATGTAACGTTCTGGCATGATCAGGTGTAAAACTCTGCATGTAATGTCCTTGCAATGTATATTAAACAATAACAAGAAATGGCACTAGGGGAATACTGAGAACTAGAGGGCAAACATTAACTCTTTCAGTGCTGGAATGTTGACCAGTTTCACATTAACTCTTTCATTGATGGAATGTTAGTTAATCTCATATTAAACCTTACAATTGTGGCCTCAATTGTTATTTTTTTTACTATGACAATTGCATTTTTTTCACAGCTCCTGCTGTGTTCCTGGCATCTCCTCCCTAATGGCCTTAGATGGCAGATTAGATATTGCCATGCGTTAGACTTTTTTCCCTGCACCATCTCCACCTCCATTGTCATCAACCATTCCTTCTGTTTCACCACTTAGCTTCAGTTGTTAGGTTTGAAAGAAGCATTACCTAATTAATTTATGTATTAAAACTACGATAAGGATGTGATGAACACGTGTACTGTCACTGTTAGGTCTAATTTACATCATGCTCATATACCCCACGCAAAACAGTGTCATCTACCTTATTTGATTAGTCATCTGATTCAGTTTACAAATACCATAACAGTGTGGATTTCCCCAATTAAGACTGAGATTGCAGTTTATTCATATATTTTAAAGTTCAAATGTTTTAAAGTTCCTATGTTTTCTTGAAGACTAGGATAAGATCTACTAGTATAAGACAAGTAGTGATTCATGATGACATACAATCTACATGATAGGGTACTTAAAGTGGCCCTTTCACCATTAGCCATCCAATATTTCCTTGCCTGAGGTTAACATGTTTATAGAACTCTGTACAAGATTATTAAGAGATTAAGACAATATTTTTAAAGTCCTTATATAATCTATGTCTTTTGGCTTTGTATCTTAATATTAATATGCATATTTTGTCAGCTTTATATTAGTAGTCTATTAATAATGTTGGTAAAAAGACATATTTGCTTTTTAATATGTACATTGTGAATCTGATTCCTTTTTGTCCCAAGTGTACCAACAAAAATCTGAGATTGACCAACAAACTAGTATAAACATGGATATGTAAATAGCATTATATTGTGTAAATAGAAATACACAAAATTAAGCCCTGCGCTCAGACTCCCATTACTCCTGGGAGGCAGCAATGACTAAAGCACACATCAGCCCCAATATATCCAGTAAAAAAACAAATAAAAAAGTTACTCATGCTCTATTCCAAATCCCTATGCATATTTAAAAAACTGAAGGTTTTTTAGTATCACTCTAATGGCCAATTAAGTGTAAGCTCACCTACCACGTCAAGGCAGTGAGTCCTACATTAACAATCCACCTTGCTGTTTTCAGCTAGAAGGTAAAATCTCTAATGAGACAGAGGGGTATTTTTCTAAACCTCAACACACTTAGTATGGAACGCATGGGATGGGCAGCACTGTAACATGGCTGTTTAATACAACAGCAAATACAAACATGCAAATCTAAACCCTGCACTCAAACTCCCACTACTCCTGTGCAGCAGTAATGACTAAAGTACACATCAGCCTGAATACATACAATAAAAACCGAAGAAAAAAGTACCCCCCTCTGTCTCATTGTACATAGGGATTTGGGATAGTGCACAAATAGAAATTTTCTTGTTTTTTAGCACTACATTGTGTGATGTACAACAAGATCTGGATTAACATAAGGACTTGACCAGGCCCATGACCATGTTATGGGACCATTGAAAAAAAAAAAAAAAAAAAAATATATATATATATATATATATATATATATATATTTACATTTTTTTTGCTTGTCTATTTTTCATATGCTCTTGCTCTATAATGTTATGCAGAGTAAGGTAACGCAGAGTAAGGTAACTTAGGAGAGATGCAAAAGTTGAGCGGACTGGCTGACTATCAAATGTAAAAATGTAATATGAACAGATAGACTTAGTTGAGAGTTGGAGCAGTGATTTCCTATTGGAAGAATTCTGTAATTGAGAACATCATAATTGCCACAGCAGGCCCAATAGATTCTTAATCCAGCACTGCGTAGAACTATACCATTGATGGATAAAGGTGAAAAATGGAATTGACAAGAATATTATACCTGAAATTGTGTTTTTAAATCCATATGGTTTTAAGCAAAATCACACATCATTCTTTAAAAATCTGCACCTCTAAAAAAAGCTAAATGACAGTATTGTTATTATTACTGGCATTTATAAAGTGCCACCATATTCCGCAGCGCAGTACAATAGGGGACATAGACAGTACAATATAAACAGTAAGCACTAGAAGTTCCAGTAAGGATACTAGAAGAAGCAAAACGTTTCAGAATGGCCTTAACCTTTATACACAAGTTCAATCAACATCTTGGTTTCATTATAGCTGAAAATAATTTAGCACATCTTTTGTTTGTCTAGAATATATAACCTGTGACCTTGCTTAACTCAGGAAAAACACATAAAATATTCTGGAAAAAAAAAAAACAAGTGCAAAATCAAACCTTGCTAGTGTGTGGTAGCATGTCTTCACATCTTTTTACTTACCAAACTTCGTAGGTTAAGAAGGGAGAATTGTGGCAATGCTAGCCAGAAAGTTCATGTAGCATGGCTTGGGAGATAAGGAACTATGTTGCATTTCAAATGGAGAAGGTAGATTTTTGTGGCATGGCTAAGGAGAGAGATATGTGCTATGGCTAGGGTAACATATGGTATATCTAGTACGGAAGGAAAATATTTACATGAGGGAGTTATATGGCATGGCTGATGATGTATGAAGGTACAGACAAGACTTGAGAGGGAAAGAGAGGAGGCAGTATGGCTACAGCCAAACAGAAGTATGGTTATAAAGGAATCTACTTCCTTCAGTAGTGGGGAAAGTAATGGAGACCATGTTAAAGGATAGGATTGTTGAACATCTAAAATCACATGGATTTCAAGATCAGAGAAAACATGGGTTTACTTCAGGGAGATCATGCCAAACTAATATTATTGATTTTTTTGATTGGGTAGCTAAAATAATAGATCAGGGTGGTGCAGTAGACATTGCTTACCTAAATTTCAGTAAGGCTTTTGACACTATTGCACATAGACGGCTTATCAATAAACTGCAATCTTTAAGGTTGGATTCCAATATTTTTGAATGGGTAAGGCAGTGGCTGAGTGAGAGGCAGCAGAGGGTTGTAGTCAATGGAGAATATTCAAAGCATGGGCTTGTCACCAGTGGCGTACCTCAGGGATCTTTACTAGGACCCATTCTCTTTAATACTTTTATTAGTGATATTGCAGAAGGTCTTGATGGTAAGGTATGTCTTTTTGCTGATGATACTAAGATATGTAACAGGGTTAATGTTCCAGGAGGGATAAGCCAAATTGCAAATGATTTAGGTAAATTAGAAAAATGGTCAGAGGTGTGGCAACTGACATTTAATGTGGATAAGTGCAAGATAATGCATCATGGATGTAAAAACCCAAGGGCAGAGTACAGAATATTTGAAAGAGTCCTAACCTCAACATCTGAGGAAAGTGATTTAAGGGTGATTATTTCTGATGACTTAAAGGTAGGCAGATAATGTAATAGAGCAGCAGGAAATGCTAGCAGAATGCTTGGTTGAATATGGAGAGGTATTAGCAGAAAGAGGGAAGAAAGAGGGAAGTGCTCATGCCATTGTACAAAACACTGGTGAGACCTCACTTGGAGTATTGTACGCAGTACTGGAGACTGTATCTCCAGAAGGATATTGATACTTTAGAGAGAGTTCAGAGAAGGGCTACTAAACTGGTTCATGGATTGCAGGATAAAACTTACAAGGAAAGCTTAAAGGAACTTAACATGTATAGCTTGAAGGAAAGACGAGACAGGGGGGATATGATAGAAACATTTAAATACATAAAGGGAATCAACACAGTAAAGGAGGAGACTATATTTAAAATAAGAAAAACTACCACAACAAGAGGACATAGTCTTAAATTAGAGGGGCAAAGGTTTAAAAATAATATCAGGAAGTATTACTTTACTTAGAGGGTAGTGGATGCATGGAATAGCCTTCAAGCTAATGTGGTAGAGGTTAACACAGTAAAGGAGTTTAATCATGCGTGGGATAGGCATAAGGCTATCCTAACTATAAGATAAGGCCAGGGACTAATGAAAGTATTTAGAAAATTGGGCAGACTAGATGGGCCAAATGGTTCTTATCTGCCCTCACATTCTATGTTTCTATAAGGAATGGAAATATTGGGAAATTCCTGTGTGGTAAGGTTAGCCATTGCTCATAGACTTTAGACAGGTTGAAACATGATCTAAACATCTGTGCTTACAACTTTAGCCACCATTTGTGGACTACTTTTCCCTAGTTATGTGCAGACTAGAGTTATTGGACTACCTTCTCCATGGTCCTCATCCAGTCCTGCTTGAGCACCATGGAAAATGTATCCCAAAAACAACTTTTGTTCCAAGATTTGCCATTATTTGTCTATTACTTTTCTATTGACTTTTTTCTCCATTAAAGCAGGACTGTCATGGTCGAATCCCACTTTTTTTAACCCCCCTCTCGACTCCACTACATCTAATTGTCCCCCAAGTTACCCACAAATTCCCTAAGCCCCCCATCTTACATATTTTTTTATCTTTTTTTTTCTGCCCAGACCTAGGTCCTGGGTGCCGCCATCTTTGTGTGGTTAGATGACGTCCCTGTGGGACACGTCATCTCCCCACACTAGATAGCGCTGTGAAATTCCTGCGTATGCCCAGTTAAACACTTGTGAACGGGAATTTCATCTATTAATTCGTCAGAAAGACGAATAAATGAATAGAAATTTAAAACGAATGAATGAAGACCTCTTTGTTCGTTTGTTTGGTTTATTACAAGGAGGGAGCTACCGGCATGCAGCTCCCTCCTTGTAATATGTACAAATAGAAGCGTCAGGGAGCAGTGCTCTCCGCCACTTCCTAAGCCTCCCATGTCCTCCCTCACTCTACAGAGGTCAATATGACCCCCATAATAGCATAAGGCAGATTAAAATCTCCCATATCGAGTAGGGGCCAGAGGCTGCTCACTGTTAAAAAAGCCCCCCAGTGTCCGCTCTGCCGCAGGCTACTCACTGTTTACTAGACATGCCCCTACTAGCGATATAGTAAGTAGGGGCAGAATATACTAATACTAAGTAATCTTTACTTGGTATTAGTAAATTTGTCTCAAAGACCAATTTATGTCTTTCAGCCTTTTGGTAGATAGCTTTCTAATACCGTGGGACCAATTGGATCGGAAATTCATTCATTCGAATGAAATTCCAACCCGAACAAAGTCCCAAATAGTGTCCTAACACGAATGGAGAAACTGTTCTCATTCTGTTAGGACGAAATTCGTAGTTTCGCTGGCATTCTATCTAAGTGACAGGTTGTTCGTGAATACTGACAGGAAGCATCGTGAAATCACGGAGGAAAGGAGGAAAGGTAAGAATTGTGGGGAAATTTTTCTGACTACAGGAAATGGAGCACACTTTGCTCCTCCGCTGGTCAGAGATGGTCAGGTGTAGAAAACCACTATAAGACAAAATAGTCCCTACTTTGTCTTATGTTTTAAAGAAAACTAGAGCAGACAGGAAGAAATGAAGAACAGATCCTGACAGAGGGAGAGAAGAGGAATCGATTGGGGAAAGGTAAGTTCCGCATGACAGTTCTGCTTTAAGCTCAGTCAGAGTTTAGTCTGCCCAAACTTCATGCGGGTACCATTGTTGGCATTTCTCTAGATGTATATGGACTAGATGTAGATGGACTAGATGCTTGTGGACTATATTTCTTGTTAATCCAGTGCAATTGGTGACGCATCCATGATCATAAAAAGGATGAGTGTGCTACCTGCAGGCTTGCTGAGGCAGCAGAAGAAAAACTGACACTCACTTTGCCAGCACAGGTTTTATTGACCCCCATACCCCATACTGGGAAGTCACTAGTAACACACAATCATCCATGCCCCCACCTGTGGCCATGAAGGGGGGTCTTTAAAAAACAATGGATGGACAGAACACATAAAGCAGGGGGGACATAGCATCCCCAATGCCACATGGTGGGGCTCTAATAACGTAGTACTGCAGGGAACATAGTTGCCAGTGAGTGGAGGCCTTAATTAAAATTAAAAGGGAATACTCAATGTTCCCCCTGGTACCCACCGTGGTTAGTGCGTGAGAACTCTAATTAAGAAAACCAAGGGGACCTAATGACTACTCCAACCTCAACTCAAGGGCAGTAAATGGGTGCTTTAATATTATTAACTGGAGGTAACTAAGGTCCCCTCCAGCCCTCACCTATGGACAGATGGTAGGGGCTTTAATACTGTGAGCAGGGGACTTACTTCCTCCCCAGCCCCTAACTATGAGCGGTGTGTAGGGGTTCTAATTAAACATAATGGGGTCAACTCACCCAATAAAATAAAATCTGCCACCCCTCCTAAACCTACAGAAATGTGGACTGGAAATATAACATTTGACAATGCGTATGTGTATTTTGCATGGCATTCTCTTTTTGGAACCATATTTTGTATAATTTGCCTTGTGACTGGCCAAAGCTTACATAAGTTCACATGTAAAGATGCTAACTTACTGTCCTAAATTTTTTACCCGATCCACTATGTAACTCAACAAACACATGTCCAGTTATCTTGTTCTAAGTGCACAATGCCTCCTGTAGCATACATATGTAGCTAGGTGTACCAGATTTACAGAACATCAGCATGGTTTGTAATCAAGGTCATTTCTAGGTTCCAGAAACTACTCAATGACCCTTACACTATACCTCCCACAGAGAAAGTCCCTATGTTGGGCTAAATCCTTCTATCCCTCTTTACTATCATAATGTCCCTCTTATTTAGGAGATCCATAATATTGGTGTGATTAAGTGTATAGCAGAGCTTTACAGCAAAAATACTCACAGTCACTACGATATATATGGCCAAAGTCATTCTTTGTAAATATGATACATGTTTCTTGTTCTAAATTACATTTTAGGTACATTCATTTTTATTTAGTAAGTCACCTAGAATTTCCCAGAAGTGCCCCGTCCTTGAAAACATCCCAACTCTCAGCACTAAATTTAAAGTGTCCCTCGTAGCACATTTGAAATATTGAGATGTATGTTACTTTAACAGAGAGGTGTGAATATGCCATGTCATGTTCGATCTTCTCTACCCATGAACATTGTGCTCCTGATGTTGTCCAACATTCCAATGAAAGCATAGTAAGAAACAAACACATGCTGCACAGCCAGGTATTGAATGCTGTGTGAGAAGACCATGTGTTGACTCCACCCTGATAACAAAGAGCATCCTTGGTTCCCTCTGTTAATATGAGGACCCTATGTATCTGAGAAATTTACTACTTAGAAAAGGAAAGCTTGGGCTAGTGGCAGCTTCTGGTTATTTTCTTTAGATTTTGATATGCTGTGTGGAACAGACTGGATCACCTGTTGGGTAAAACAATATAAAAATTGCACTGAAAAATTTATCATGTGTGAGTGTCCCTAATGCAATCACATCCAGGGGTTTTAAGTTCAAGAGAAAAATTACCTGCTCATTAAAAACTTTAAAACGTTAAATAGAAATGGGTGGTTTAGTGCAAGGTGTAACCCACGACATCAATGAGCACATTATAAATAAACAGAGTAGAAATCAAATAGGAATAAGGAATAGGAAGTTAATGAGCATACTGTTTTACTCTTACTTCAAAGTGTTAGCTATATCACACAAACTACAGTTTAAGAATATATTACTTTTATAAACATTTTATACATTGACAACATTACTGAAAAAAGTGAAAGCATCTTAATCACAATGCGTATTTTCATATTTATATTGTGGGGGCTATCTTCTAGAATCTGAATTAACGTGGATGATATGGACTGAGTTTGTTTGTGCATTAAGTTCCCAGTAAAAATCTTTTATGATGTCTCATACTTTGAAGAATCAGAGGAAAATGTTATTTATAAGCATGTGCATATTTAATTGATGTAAACTATTTCAGCTATTGTATTGTAATAACATAAATCTGGCACAAAGTAGGTCTTGTAAATATTAGTGTTTAGGTCTAACAATTAAGAAGGCATTAGCAAATGTATTACAAAGACAGGAAATATTAAGGTCTCCCCTCCTTATTTTACTCAAATCATAAACAAGTCTATTTTGCTCTGTGATCTTGGCAGATCTTTCTGGCAAAAATTAGCTTAGCCTTCCATTCCTAAGAGGTAGATGCCACATCCTATGTTCCCTGCCAGAAAAGAAGAATCATTTTTTCTTTTCATTTTTTTTGCCACTTCATTGAGAAACTACTTGAGCTTTGTGCTAAATCTGCAAACTAGATCCAGGTCATTAAGATTGCCCAGAGCCCCTTTTTTCACTTCTCTTGTCATTTTTGTTTTGTTTGTGTCTGTACATATCCATGTTGTTGAACAAAATATATTTAAACCTCAACTGTTTTATTCTATAATACTGTTTAACGGTGTTGTATTTGAATGTCAGATTTAATGAATATTTTAATTCCTTCATGAGATGGAGTAAGGGCAATCACTTTATATCTTCAGTCACTTGTCATGAAAGGGTTAATAGCCTTTCTAATCTGTATTGTTGTATATTCTCAGTTGTTATGAACTTGATCTAATTATATTTATAATAAAAACAGCATATGCTGTTATGTTTTCTTAGATGGAACTTAGAAAGTTACATTGAGCAGCTATGGTTGCCACTTGCCCAGTATTTTACTGGGACAGTTGGTATTTAAGGGTGTCTACCCGATACCAGCATTGCAAAAATACTGGTAATACAAATTTCTCAGTATATACCAGGGGCAGGAAAACCTTCAGCACCCCAAATGTTGTGGATTACATCTCCCATAATGCTGGCAAATCATCAAGGGAATTGTAGTCCAGAACATTTGGAGTGCTGAAGGTTGCCTATCCTTGCTATAGATTGAGATTGTTCTGCAGTACCAGCACCGGCCAGTAGTGGTCACTGTGTGTGGAGAGAGGCAAGGAAATTACATCCTATCCCTAAAAAACAAACCCATACTAACTCTGAAAATGCCCATGTAACATACAAATAACAACAAACAAGTAATGATGAGGTCTGGCAAAAAATCACACGGAGTATATAAATGCAGTGATAAATCTCACTAGAAACATATACCAATTATGTGTTGAGTAATTGATCTCCCCAATGGAGAACAGCCCAAATATAGTCACTGAGACCCCTCTCCAATTAGCTGCAGCATGATTCCTCCCCCATGGTAGAAGATAGTCCCAAATGTACTGTTCACCTCTACAACCGATTTTGTCCAGCAAGGCTTTGTCAAGGAGGGTTGCATCTTCGAATGCTTCCGCTTTATGTTTAAGCTTACCATTTTCCTTCTCTATCTCCTCTGGTTTGAAGTTATCCTTTATTTCGCAACCCTCCTTGAGAATTTCTTGCTGGGAGAAACTAGTTGAAGTATTATCAACTTGTTTCTTTGTTTCTATATACACTGTTTGGCATTGGGACAGAAGTCAGGGGTTCCACCTCATTAACCCCTTAGTGACCAGACCGTTTTTCAATTTTCTTACTATTAAGGACCAGGTTTGTTTTTACATTTCTGCAGTGTTTAGCTGTAATTTTCCTCTTACTTATTTACTGTACCTACACATATTATATACTTTTTTTCTCGCTATTACATGGTCTTTCTAAAGATGCTATTATTTTCATCAGATGATATAAGTTAATATAAAACAAATTATAAAATATAATTAAAAAATTTTTTAAAACACACTTTTTCTAAATTCTAAAATCTGTTACGTATCTACAATCGCCAAAAAACACGCATGCTAAATAGTTTCTAAATTTTGTCCTGAGTTTAGAAATACCCAATGTTAACATGTTCCTAGCTTTTTTTGCAAGTTATAGGGCAATAAGTACAAGTTGCACTTTGCTATTACCAAACCTTTTTTTTTTTTTTTAATTAACGCAAGTTACATTGTAAAACTGCTATCTGTAAGGAATCCCTGAATAAACCTTCACATGTATATATTTTTTGAAAGAAGACAACCTAAGGTATTAAACTTGGGATATTTTGACTCTTTTCATGCAACCACTTTACCACCAATCTATGCTAAATTAAAAAAAATAAAATAATTGGTGATTTTTTTGACACACATAGCAATTTAAGAATACAAGTACTGAGAACTTTGGTTACTGCCTAACACATCTCCTGAGTACAGTGATACCACCCATGTATAGGTGTGTCAGGTTCTCTGGGGGCTAAAAGACCTTATTTGGAGGGTGTGCATTCCAGTTTTCCAATTTGGATCTTTCACAGCTGGTCATCATGCACCCATGATTTTGGAACATTTGGGACATTTGTGAAGCTGGCCAATGTAATTAACCCCCTTCAAACCATATATTTTTGAAAAGTAGACACCCTAGGGTATTTCAAATGGTGGTATTTTAAAATGTTCCATGCACTAATTCTACCACCAGTCTTTGTCAAACGTTTGGGTAGACATTTTTTAGTATTATTTTTCTCTTGCATTGTACGTTGGGCATAGATTCTCAGTTCCTGTTATGTGTTACTGACAAAGATCACCCTCAATATGTGTTCAGCAAATTCTCCTGAGTACAACAGTACCCCCAATGTACAGGTTTTATGGGCTTTTGCAAACTTACAGTGGTTAAATGTAGAGCTTTTCCCTTTTCTATGTTTGCACATTGAAATTTGCCAGATTGGTTTGCTGGGCCTATGTTGCATTTGAGATTGTATGGCAGCCCAGGAATGAAAATTAACCCCATCATGGCATACCATTTGTAAAAGTAGACAACCCACGGTATTCAAAATGGGGTATGTTCAGTCTTATTTAGTAGCCACATAGTGAAAGACCCTGGCCAAAATTAGCATTTATATTTGTATTTGCATTTTTCATACTTAAACTGCCATTTCACCGATGATATTATCAGTATGATACATTTTACTGCTCTAAAACACTCATATTTGTGGAGAGTAATGTCTCACGAGTACAACAGTACCCCTGAAGTACAGGCTTTATGGTGATTTGGAAAGTTACAGTGCCAAACATAAGATTGGGGGTTGATATATGAGGAGAGATACAGATTTGTGATTTGGACTGGAAGGGAGACACAGAAGGGGTTTGGACAGGTGAAGAGACATAGATTGGGTGTTTGGAGAGGAGGTGTGACACAGATTAGGGGTTCGGTCAGCAGGAAAGACACAGATGGGGGTTGATACAAGAGGAGCGACAGCTGGGGGTTTATAAATGAGGAGAGGCACAGATGGGGGTTTGCACAGGAGATGTTACAAATATTTAGTAGATATACCTCTTCAAAAACAAAAGCATGCTTAAATATCTTTCTGCAGACTTGCAGGCTGTAGCCTTTGCAAGCCATCCCCATTTTTCCCATGGAATACTCCAATCAGAGACTTCTCGCAGAATACTGCAGTCAGAGACTTCTCGCAGACCTTGAATCACACATGCAGTCGCACATGATTGCAGCTTTCCAATGATTCTCAATGAGCTCTAGTACTGCTCATTGAGAAGGGGGAAAGGCAGGGGTGCTCTCTTGAGCTAACAGAAGCAGAAGAAAACTTTATCAGTGACAGCATGGAGGCGTTTCAGAGTTCACTTCTAAAAATGCTGATTTCTATTTAAATCTGCACTTTTATAAACTTTTTATTTTTTTTTAAATAACAAACTCCAGACACATAAAGCTGAATTGCTTTATGTATCTGGAGTGTGCCTATAACATGACTTACAAAATTCACCCCTAAATGCTTTAATACTGCATTCAAGCAATATAAAAAAAATAAAGTTTAAAAATTCAAGCCATAAATTGCCATGCTGCAACTATAACAGAAATGGAGACCAAATCCACTACTTTGGTCTTAATATAGTAGTTTGGTTTTCAATTCTCTATACTGCATTCTTTAGTTTAGGGAATAAAGAGGTTTATTTGTAAACTGTGAAATGTAGTGATTTGAAATATTAATTGCAAATTATAGACAGAAATTCCAGTTCAGCCTAGGCACAGCTTGGTTCTTTTAACCTACATTTTATAATTTTGATTGTAATGCGCTACAATTTGGTGTTTAGTGAATAAAGCCTGTCAATTTGTACGTTTATATATTGTCTATGATGAAGTCCACTCTGAAGAGCAGTCCAAACACTCCAAACTGCAGCGCAGTCCTTCTATACAGCAGAACAAAACTAAAAGTTTTGTTATTGTGATTTGCAGAATTTCCTCCTTTCCTCTATTTTTATGTTACTCCTTGTGATTTACATACTGTGATATTTTGTAATATACTCTAGTAATATAGTCTGTGAGGTCATACACATATTATGTAAATTAGCACAGCCAGCATGTAAAACCCATTCCGTAAAGTTTGATTGTTGTTGTGTTCAGGACTGGCGCCAACGTTAGGTGAACTAGGCATTCGCTGGAGGCACCCTCCGGAATGTTTCCTGGTGGGCTCCCCCTGTCTTGGGCCGCAGCCCTGGGGGCCGCTCTTGAGCCGCCCACAGCGCCGGGCCGATCCTCAAGACATCTGAAGGTGGGGGCGCCGAGAGGGAGGCTGTTCTAGCAGCCTCTCACTCCTCCCTTGCGCGCCCTCTGTAATGCCGGGAGCTGGAATATGACGTCATTCCAGCCCCGGCATACTAAACGGTGCGCTGGAGGAGTGAGGAGCTGCTTCACACTGGACCCCAGGGAGGTGAGTTTTTGCTTGTCAGTGAGTGAGTGTGTATGTGTGTGTGTCTGTCTGTCTGTCTGTAAGTGTCTGTGTGTGTGTGTCTATCAGTGAGTGAGTGTATGTATGTCAATGAGTAAGTGTATATATGTGAGTGTGTGTGCCTGTCTATATGTCAGTGAGTGAGTGCATGTATGTCAGTGAGCGTATGTATGTCAGTGAGTGTGTGTATGTCTGTCAGTAAGTGTGTGTGTCTGTTAGTGAGTGAGTGTGTGTCTGTCAGTGAGTCTGTGTGTCTGTGTGTCTGTCAGTGAGTGAGTGCATGTCTGTCAGTGAGTGTGTGTTCATCTGTCTGTCTGCCAGTGAGTGTATGTCTGTCAGTAAGTGTGTGTCTTTCAATGAGTATGTGTGTCTGTGAGGTGGTGAACCCACAAATAAATTTACCTTCTTTATCCTGGAGTGCTGCCTGTGTTTTTCTTCTTTGTGTCTGTGTCTGTCAGTGAGTGTGTGTGTCTGTCAGCATGTGTGTGTGTCTGTCAGTGCGTGTCTGTCAGTGAGTGAATGAAAGGAGGGGGCGGCAAAATGGATCTTTGCCTAGGGCGGCAGAAATCCTTGCACCGGCCCTGGTTGTGTGGTACAAAGAGTCAGATCAGTGCTGTTCTGCTCCAATCAGCAGAAGTGACACGGTTAACTGTTTAATATGCTGCATGCACAGTGATGCTTAGGTAATTATCTAATTATCATGTGTTTACAGCAGATGGTAAGCAATAAAATGTTGCATGCAGGACTATGTGAGGTTTCTTTCTCAAAAAGTCCCTCTGGATGTTTATCCTAAAAATTAAGAAGAAAATAGTCAAGCTGTGACAGATAGACTTATGTAGAGATCCCTTTCAGCTGTGCTGATTGAATCAAATGCCTGTCAATAAAGGACCAAACAGATCAGTTCATTAGACAAATCTGAATGAATCAATTTGTCCAAAGAATATCACACATTTGATTCGTTCAGCACAGATCAAAGTAATTTGATAACAAGTCTAGTGACTATAATGATTATTTCTTCCAAAACAGCCATTGTTGTGTAACTTCTGCAATGTGTGTTTAATTTTACTCTAATTTGAAGTTTAGTGAATAACCATGTTTCTCTCTTTAAAAGTACACATTATATGATGTATGTGCTATTTGCATATAGGATCTATATACTACATGTATATAGAATGTATATAATGCATATATATAGGATGTACATAAAAAGCCATAAAACAGAATGTATCTAGGGAAAAATATATTGTAAAACCAAGACAGGTAAATAAAAACAATGGTATAAAATAAGCATGTGAAAATAGCAATCAATAAAACAGATAATGTAATTAGAAAGATAAAATATTGTATACCAGATACATAAATATTATCTAAAAAAAATGTTCTTTCTTGTCCCTGTGGTGTTTCTGATTATGGTTTCACATCATGATCCCTATTTGCAGGATATCTTTCTGGTACTCTTCCACAGCAGACTAGTAGTGTAGTGGACCATACATGACAAAAGGTTTAAAAAAAATATTGCTCTTCATTTAGATAAGCGTAAAGATAATAGTTGAAATCTTACTTAAATAGAGCGGACTGTCTGCTCGATGTGGATCTAAACCACTGTACTTTGTAGGGGAGCTGGTCTGAGTTCTACTACATGTGAGTTGGCACTTGTGGACTTTAGTGTTGTGTGTGCCTCATTTGAATTTACATATTTCACTATTGCTTTTTTTGTTATGCATTCATGAAGTGAAGCCATATTGAGAAACACCGCACAGACGCTTGTGAAAAGATAAAATATATTCATGTACCTGGTATACAACATGTTATCTTCCTAAATACATTATCTGTTTTATTGATTATTTTTTACGTGCTTATTTTATACCATTGTTTTTATTTACCTGTACTGGTTTTACAATATATTTTTCCCTTGGCGCATACTGTTTTTGGCTTTTTTATCTCTAGTTTTATTAATAGATTTTGAGGGAGCTCCTTACCCTCAGGTGTGCTGCCACTCTATGTATTTTATTCTTCAGTTATTTGGCGCTGATCCACCTTGCCCATTTTTTTGTTTTTTAGAATGTACCTGCTGCATATATATAATTTGTATGTGCTACATTCATATAGAAGGTATGTAGAGTGTATTTGATAGACACAGGATACTAAATTGGGGAGTTATCTACTAAACAGCTGAACGGTCAAACTTAAGGAAAGCCTGTTTCTTTCAGCTGTTTTGTAGATAACTCCATAATATGCTATCCATATGTTTCATTCTCATAAGGATACCAATTACAAAATAGGGGAGCTATCTAATTTGGGAGCTATTAACTAAACAGCTAAGTACTTTTTTAGTAGAAGGCAGGGAGGGATATGATGTACAAAATGTTTAGCTTTTTCTGTTTCTTAGTAGGAAAGTTTCTAATTAGCTATCCTTATTAAAAACAAATGGATCCAAAATTAATTTTGATTTGTTCTGATTTTGTTCATTTTCATTTCAGTTTGTAAAGAATTTGGGCACTAAGGAATTGACGAATTCTGACAAATTTTGAGTGAGAACAAAACAAATTGCACATGTCTATCAAACATTGCAAATAAAGAGGAGACATATAAAAATGATTGTTTTCTCTATGCAAACTGCAAGGTGCAAAGGACAGAGCTTGTAACAATGATTTACACGGAGATAGGATGGAGGCATCCAGTTACAGAATAAATATGAATATCTACATTTAATTTTATTTTTAACCCTGCAAAAAGTACACATTTGCTAAATAAAGCGATAAATAAACATACTATTGAAATCCAGGAAAGTGACAGTCCCCTGCTACGGTAGTTTTGGTGACAGCATGGAGATAAGACAATAATTAATCTTACAGTCTGTTTAATCATGCTGCTTCTAATAATGGAGAGAACTAGGTGTCAGAGTGAAAACGGGGATTGTTTGCAGAAACCTCACTACACTTAATTGAGAGTAAAGTACATAAAACCAAAAGAGTTATTGCTGTCTAACACTGACATTTACCTTTTCCCCTTTATGATTAAAGTTGATCTTCAAGATTCTTCTATTTGACATGCTACGACAGCATGGAATAAATGTTTCTCCTAATTTAAACTACTGTAATAGCACCTTACAAATGTTAACAGCTTTCATAGTTTCAGTTGATGATCTCTTTCTGTCTAACCTGTTTTCACTTTATAGTTATGCAAGTGTTGAAAGGAATAATCCTGCAGTTCAAAGAAAGTTTATGTGTTCCACTTGCAGATACCAGTTGGGCTATTTAACCATTTCTTTTGACGAATCTTTGTTATGACAAAAATTTGCAAAACATGTTATCTTTGGAAAGTTAGTCTATAATCATATAGAACTGGTGTGATCGAATAAAGAGAATTGTGTTATTTTATCTCATTCTTAATGGTTGCTAAACACACAGCTTTCCTTCTTCTTATACCAATAACATATTAACTATTAGTCTGCTACAATGTAGATTATCATATCTTTTTATAAGAATTCCTTGTGGATCCACTTTGCAAGAGTATGAAAAAAAGTAAAAGCAGTGCAGTCACCTTGATTTTGGCAATGTTAAACAATCCCACTGAGTGAACTATGACCAACAGGATAAGGGCAGTAAGACGTGCATTGTACAGATGGAACAGAAAGAGTACATAGTTAGACGATGGGTTAAAGGCTGGGTAGAATTCACGTTAGATGCACACTAATAGTATAATAATGGACTGGTTGGCATGAGAAGGTTGGCAACTGGGGCACGGAAACAATTACCCCCTTGGCCAGTAGCATATGTGGTTTTTGGGCTGCAGTTTTTACATTATTTGCTAATTTAAATAAAAGGAATGGAGGGAAGGGAAGGAAGTTCTATTAATGGCTGTTGGCAGATCACTGCAGGGTTGAGGCAGCATGCAAGAATTATGCAGGTCCTTAGTTATTCCAGAATGGTGTGGATTTATGCTTGGTTGGTATTCCATAATCTCTGAGCTCTCCAGGTCTGGTCTGGGCCACTGAGCTGTTTCCTGGGAGACTATAGTATTCTGACCAACCAAGTTGAGTGACAATCATGACTATGATGTGGCGGTGTTTGCATGTGACTGTAGGGCAAGATGAAACACTGGTGTCGAGTGGATCACTTAGGCATGCACACATTTTGGTGAATACTCCCTCACATAAATAGAACCCTTTGCCAGGCCCTCCTATTACTTTCCCATCATCACACAACCATTTTAACCCCTCCATTGCCACCCGTGGATGATTGACTTTGGACAAACCCTTTAATTTATCCCTTTAGTTTAAAATCTCTTCCTGAATACAGTTCAGGGAATGCGAATGAGGAGCAGGTGGACCGCATTTTCTATTTCGCAGACCTCCATGGGGCACCTGCTTTGGGCCCTCCAGAAGTAACAGGGCCCTGGGCAGCTGTCCCATTTGCGCGGCATTAAAGATGGGCCTTGGCTGGATAATGCCAATTCTCTGCATATTTCTGTGCATAGAAGGTCATTCAGTGGCTGAGAGTGATTACCTGATGATAGGCAGAATTTGCATCCAGCAGACTGTAGTGGCTTTGATGACACGAGTAACACTTTAACTAAGATTATTAGCATTTCCTTTCTCCCACATAACAGCAGCACTATCCATTACTAGACATGTCACAGTTTATAACTGCTTTGCTGTTCTTTCGCTAATATCTCTATTTACTACTGTCAATCAACTCAATGTCTTCCTGCCATCTTTAACTTAACATTGTAGGAGCAATGATATGTTAAATACTAGTTTTTTGGTCCTGCCCTATTTTACATTTTAAAACTCACTTATTAGAACACTTTTCATAGTGCTTCTCATATTCAGGGCTATTTGCTAACATGTGTATTGTCAAAAATGTTAAGTAAATATGAACCTTAAGGCCTAAATAGCCAGATTGGAAAAGCTCTGTTTTTTCAGACATTTTTTCAGCTCGATTACTTTGCCCTTTCTCTATACCAAACACTACTACTTTCCTCTTTAATCTTTTTTTACAGAAATCCTCACTGGCTTATGTATATTGGTACAGGTAATCGTAGGTTATGTGTGTTGGTTAAGATTGAAACGTGTATTGGCAACCAGCACTTATTTACTTAGGGAGAGAGGTGCAAAATGGCAATATCCTGAAAGTGAAAACATTCAACAGATGCTAGGATTTGAAACAAACAAACAGTATGCATAGTTATTGCATAGCATTGCATTCCACTAGCAAAACAAAACTATCAGTCAGGCAAATTCAAATTCTGCTGCAAAGAGCAAAGATGGAGCAACCATGATAATTTTGAAAAAGAAAATCTAATTATTACTCCAAACCAAGCATTTTGTCTCATAGGTTTTTAGTTTTAAGTGATCGGCATTATGGAAATAGCAATGGATTAATAAACTATAGTTTTTAGAGTGCTGTATGGTCACTTAGGTACCTGTGTGATATTTAATACTTGACCCCATTTCTTTCATATTTTAGTGGGACATTCTTTCACTCACATGGTTACTCACTAACATGAGAATATAAAGTAAATTTAAATTTAAGACCAGAGTAGACAAACTGGAGGCAAAGGTGACTTAGAGAATGTTTCCAATTGATCTACTTTTATCTTTACTTTGATATTTACTTTGAATCTCAAATTAATGAATAACTGTGTTAATTTGAAAATTAGTAAATGGTCTTTCAGGCTATTTTGTAGCATGGTCAGATCTAATTATTTTTTTTTTTAACCTAAGGGTCAGCAACCTCTGGCCCATGTGCCAAGCATGGCACTCAAGGTGCCTTTGTATGGCACTCGAGGCTGCCAGAGATAGACAGACCCTGGCCTATCAGGAGCCCTAGTGGGACTTCAGATATCTGCTAGTTCAAACTGAGTGGGGATTGCAAGTGATGAGGGACAATTCTCAAATTACGCATTGCAGCACTTAGAGGAAGTGATCTCAGAAAACTTCCTCCCAGCACCTGTGAACGGAAATCCAAACTGGAGTAGAGTAGCCCACAGTAGCTATCTCAGCTCCTGTCCTTGACCTGTACCTGGCTAGCCCGGACCCCAATGGATCCCACACTGCTAGATATACACAGAGCTGCAGCAAAAGTCTCCCCCTCATACAAATAATACAAGCAAGCCACACACAAACACACTCACACAATCCCCAGAAACACAACGGCACTGACAATCCAAATACATGCACCCAAAAGCAGCCTCTCACATGCAAAACCACAAGCAGCCCAACACATACACACACACCATCAAACACACTATGTGACATATAATCTACACGCAAGTCCACAAGCAGCCCCCCTATACAGCCCACATTCATAGGTCTCATACACAATACCACAAACTACTAATGAACATATACATTATTACAGCCCACATATGCCCAATACAACACTATTAGGAACTGCAGTACCCATAAATAACACAAGCAGAATATGTCAACATACACAACTCAATTTAAAAAAGTAAGACCAGCAAGCCAAGGGACTTCAAGATCTTGTTTCGGCACAGTACTACTAAAAGGTTGCCTACCCCTGATCTAACTCCTTCAATACCACCTAAAACTACACCAGATCTGAGTATTTTGGGTGTCCTTGAAAGTAATTTTAAACATATTTTTAATTTCAGTTTGCATAAATTGCAAATTATTTAATGGAAATAAAAATAAAAATTGCACTGAAAAACTTAATGTACCAAATAATGAAGTTACACATAAGAAACCAGTGTTGTACATGAATACCATTTCTCAAAAATATTTCTATAATCCCCTCAAATATACATTATCCCATACTCACTCTTTTGCCAGAATAGCATGACAGTTTTCATACCATATCACAATCAAATTGAAGCTATGTTGCCTCTTTGGATACACACATGCACACACACATACACACAATGTAACAGGGCCGATCCTGGGTGGGTGCAAAGATAAAACCAGAAAACATAAAATTCATTTGTGGGAGAGTGTAAGAATGTGGGAGTGTGTAAGAATGTGTGCGTGTGTCTGTCAGTGAGTGAGTGTATGTGTCTCACTGAGTGTGTGTGTGTATTTGTCAGTGACTGTGTGCATATGTCAGTGACTGTGTGTCTATCAGTGAGTGTGTGTGTGTCTGATTAGAAAAATAGGTGGGGCCCTTAGATGGAGAGGTTTTAGATTTTCTTTTAGATGTTTTTATTCCTGCAAGTCCAGTTAATAAAGTCAGTAAACTCTATTTATTTACTATTTTTGGCATGTAAATTCACTCTCATACATGGACACACATAAACACAATCACACTAATACACAGAGACACACAATGACACACATACACACACATTGATAGATACAGACACACAATACAGTGTGTATCTGGCAAGGTGTATTGTTGCCTGTGTGTGTGTGCATGTCTGTCATTGTGTAACTGTGTACATGCCTGAGAGTGTGTATCTTGCTGTGAGTGGGGCGGGTGGGGGGGATTGAGTTTGAAAGGATAACTATAACATAGCGAGTGTGACAGGGTGACTGACAGATTGACTGTGTGTGTGGTGTGTGTGTGTGACAGGTCGAGTGACAGGGTATGTGAGTGACATGGGTGAGTGTGGGGAGTAAATGTGACAGGGTGACTGTCTGGGTAGTTTCTATGATTTGCAATGTTAGGTGGGGATAGATTGTGTGCGGGGAGGCTGTTTCTTTTTCTTTTTCCAGCTTCCCCACATATTGCAGCTCATTGTTTGTTTGTTTTTAGCTCAGCCCCCTTTCTGCTTACCAATTGTCCATCCCTGATGCCAAGTTGTCACACTACTTTAGTGGAAAAAAAGGAGCATAATAAATTTCTTCAGATGGTAATCTATAAAACAATAAGAAATTGGAGCACCAGGTCCAATGCTTGCTCTAGTTCTCCTATAAGTCTAAATTATTACTGAAAATAAAATATAAATATTTTTTAATTGAATAAGACCTGTGTATGAAATAAACTGTTATAAAGACACACAGATAAATAATAGTTAATACATTTTACATATATTTTATTTTAATGTAGAATATAGTGGGTGTGTGTGTGTGTATGTCTGTGGGCACATGTATGTGATTGTTTGTGTGTACATAAATGATGCAGCAGAGAATTATCAGCTGATATCTAAAATAGAAACACAATAATTTGACTATACAAAGCAATAAATCATCACTTAAAAATATATTCTCAGTAAAGCGATGTACCACAAGTTCCTCTTTTGCTATACCAAAAAGTCTTTAAGAAACGTCAGCTTATCTGCGGTTAATGGATTAAAACTTTTGTTTCTCATACCCTTGCTGATAGGAAGACAAAGTATACAATTTGTTAATTCTTCAGTTTGTGGTCATATAGCAGTGCTTTCATAAGCAAATCAATGTAAGAGATAATACAACTATATAGTTGCTTGTTTGGTTCAACTTCTAAACTTACTATGGTCACTCTGCAAGATTATTTTGAAATGCCAATAATTTTAACTTTAAAGTAATCAATTCTATTTTAAAAATGACAAACCTCTTTAAGATGTTTGATTGAATCACAAAAAGTTCCTACCAAAATAGCACTACCCCCTTAACAACTTTCATATTTTTTTTATTGCCTCTAATGTAAACATACTGTCTATATTGAGCAACCTGATAGCAGATAATAGTTACTGTTACAGGTCAATAAGGAACGCTCTGATCTTTCATTATTGTTACAAGATTAACACTCAAGCACAATCCCTGTGAAGATCCACCAAAATGTTATCATTTGAGCTTGAGAAACACAAGCTCAATATATTGATCATTATCGGGAGTTCAAAGTGATTTTATACCGAATTTTAAATTTAAGGCCAAAATAGCTGAACTGGAAATATTTTCGAAGTAAAGTATGCTTCCAGTTAAGATACTTTAGCCTTAGGTTTAAAATTCCCTTTTAATTCACCATTCTCATTTCAGTGAATCACTCTGTAAATGTTATATGCATTGAGGGGCAATGTGCCCATGTAGCTCTGGTTGTCAAAAGATAAAATATTATTTTACTCCTGTATCTGGAGACCACCATAAACTATGGAAAAATAAGTCATTTTTTAAAATTTATCTTATTTTTGGGGGTAAATATTATACATAATTTTCAGTAAATTTTTAACAATCACTGGAGAAAAGGCAAAGAAGTCAGGAGCAAGTAAATATATGTAATGCCTATGATGATTCACTGGGCTCGACTCATGATGAAGAAGTAAGTATCACTGAAAAATAGGTTACCAAAAGAATAGGCAATGGCAATGGTCCGTAACAACAAGCAATGGTCTCAAATGGAAGTTTAGGTTCTTAAAGATTAATATGCAATGACCAATACATAGGGATCGACAGCAAGAAATGTACCACCTATTGTATAATGACACGAATGACTAGTACATAAGCTAAACAGTATGCATTTGTATTTAAAAACAGAAAAACAGATGTGGGTGCCTCTATGATGTAACGCCTTCTCCCCTCCTACATGGGGTAATGCCAAAAAAAGAGTTAAGTAAAAAAAATCTGTATTATAGTTTTAACTTGAGCAAAATCCACCCACACATGTCATAGCAATATGGCGGAGATATAGACTGGGAACCTAGTTTATTGTTTGTTGAGTTTGTTTGAGCGTTGCAGTGGGCGGATTTTCCTGAACAGAGGAATGTTGCTATGAGGAAATGAAAGGTAAGTGACAATGAAAGGTGCCAATAAGAGACAATGAATGTAGTTCATCCTCAGTTCACATATATGAATTAACATGCACTCTATAAAGCACTATCTCATTGAAACATAAGCCATTCTTTTAACCCCTTAAGGACCAAACTTTTGGAATAAAATGGAATCATGTGTCCTTAAGGGGTTAAAAACTTAAAACATTACATGTCCCACAGTAGTGAACAATTGGTTTAGTTTATATATGAGTAAAACAAATTTCAAATGGCCCTTTCTTGGATAATAGCAACATTAAACCTTGTAGACAAAGTTAGGTTTTTTTTTTTACAAAACTGGAAAATGTGCTTATGGAATGTAAACTTCACAGAAAATCGCAGAAATGCACACTAAAGATCCCCTCAAGGGCAAAAATGATTACAAAAAGAATTTGTGAGAATATGTGTCTAACCGAACAGAACCACCTAGGAGTTAAGGGGTCCTTATTTAAACCTCTTAAAGAAGATCCACTTTATACCACTTGAGTGATGCAAGACTTTTTTTGTTTGTTTTTGCTGTACTCTGTTGGGAGTACCATTGGGTTCTCCATCATTGGATTTTTATCTTATATGTGCCCGCATTACATTATGACCTCGTTGTTCTCTAAGCTTTTGATATCTCTGGAAATTTACTACATTGTACTGTTATTTTCATTTAATACAAACTTTGACAGTCTTTATTGCTCTATTTGTTGTTATTTAAAATACTTATAATATTTGGGTAAGAATGGATCGCCAATACCTTGGGAAAATTACTCAACAGACCTCCTCTTCCATTTCACTAGATACAGGGTGTATGACAATAATCAACAGATCCCGCTATATCTAATCGCAGACTGAAAGGTTTAATAGACACCAATCCTTTGTTCCAATCCCCACCATGCCTATTTCCTTAGGATTGAATGGGGTGCAAAATCCAAAGTAAAGGGTAACACAATACAATTGTGTCTTTGTTCTCCCCGTGCTCTTCAAGATATGGCATCATCCAAAATGTTTAACATAACCTTATACTTCTAAAAAGCAAATTATAGCTCGACTCATCCAGTGTGGTCAAAAAATGCTCAATATATCATCCTTTTCTAACATTCGAAACAGCTATCCTTAAAATATAATATATCCTTTAAAATCCTTATAAAAATCGAACATTTAAAAGAAAACTGCAATAAGATTATGCCTTCAGTTCTAATAGAAATCCAAGATATTGTGATTTTCCTGTTAATTAGAAAATCTCAATAAGTGCATTGATTACTTGGAAACTTATCTCTTTAATAAGAAGATATAAAGTAATTTCATTGTGTAGCATCAATTGTAATAATAGCTTTCTAGTTTACAAAGGCTCCAGCTAGTGCAATAAAATAGAAGCTGTCACCCAGTTTTCTACAAGCGTCTTTTTATTACAGGATAAATACAAGTTAACTTTGAGCAGCACAGTAAAAGCAACTTAGTTGGATTTGAGCCTGTCTAAATCTTATTTTGTTTTCTTTATTTCTATTTTAATGGAATCTTTCACTAAGTGTTATATAATCAGACTTGTATTTAATTACCCTGTTATCCTGAGTTTTGTAATGTTTAGTCTCACATACGTCTCCCTGTGCAAAAAGAGTGGAAATTGAATCATATTTTTTGTAACTTTTCTTATCTAGGGCAGCATAAATGCTTGTGTAGCTCCTCCAAAATTTAGCCAGTAGAGAAAAAAAAATAAAAGAATAAAAGAATGAGACTTGGAAGATAAAATATATTGATAAAAATAAAGGTTCTGGAGTCTAGGAATCTTCTTTCCTGGCTAAATATTGCAGCATAAACTCATGGGTAATGCACAGGTTTTAAAAAGGAGGACCAAAATTCTCAACAAAAGTTGTGTGTATCACTGCAAGATTTTAAATATACATAAGGATAGGAGGGGCAGTTTTGCATTTTAACTATCTAGACCAGGGGTGCACAAAAGGTAGATCCCCAGATGTGGTAGAACTACAACTCGCATGATGCTTTGCATGCCTTTAGAATGCTTTAGCATAACAAAGCATCATGGAAGCTGTAGTTTTAAAACATCTGAGGATCTACCTTTTGGGCACCACTGATCTACACTATGGCTGCACAAAAGGTGGATCCCAGAACATCTTTGGATCCTGGTCTAGGCAAGTGCAACAACAAGCTCACAAAGTTGAGCCTGCTCATGTGGTGTGTACATCATGGAAAAAAAAAAAAATTTTAGCCCTGCTATAGAGAAGCATTATACAGGTAAAAAAAAAAAAAAAACTAGACATGTGCATTCGGTTTTAAACAAATTGGAAGTCATGCACATTTTGGGCACCAGGCTCGATGTCTAAATTCCATCACTGAAATTTACCATCAGTGGCGGAACTACGGAGCTGTGACCGGGCCCATCATTGAAGGGGGCCCGGCTGCCTTGCGGACCACTGCTACTGGGAGCCCGACATCATGTGTTGCGGCCCCGGCCCTGTGGTAGATCCGCTGGGGCCGCACCTTAGGGCCAACCGATGGCAATGAATATCCAGGGGGCCCAGTCAGCACTGTGGCGCTTTAACAGAGCGACTGGGCCCCAAGAGATGACATCCAGTGGTGTATCCTGGTTTTGTGCTGCCCTAGGCAGGACAAAACTCAGGCACCCCCCCACCCAACCCTCCCCCCCGCCCCACCTTCTAAATACACACACACAGTCAGAAACAAACACACACACACACAGTCAGACACATACACAGACACAAACACACACACACACAGAGACACACACAGTCAGACACAAACACACACAGTCAGACACAAACACAGTCAGACACAAACACACACACACAGTCAGACACACACACAGTCAGACACAAACACAGTCAGACACAAACACACACAAACACACACACACAGTCAGACACAGACACACACACACAGTCAGACACATACACAGACACAAACACACACACACACACAGAGACACACACAGTCAGACACAAACACACACACACAGTCAGACACAAACACAGTCAGACACACACACACGGTCGGAACACAAACACACACACACACAAACACACACAGTCAGACACACACACAGTCAGACACAAACACACACACAAACACACACACACAGTCACACACACAGTCCAGACACGAGCACAAACACACACGCACACACACAGTCAGACACAGAAACACAGACGACACAAACACAGTCAGACACACACACAGACAAACACACACACAGTCCAGACACAAACACACACACAAACACACACGGTCAGACACACACACAGTCAGACACACACACAGTCGAGGAACACAAACACACAAACACAGACACAAACACACACGGTCAGACACACACACAGTCAGACACAAACACACACACAGTCAGACACATACACAAACACACACACACCGTCAGACACAAACACAGTCAGACACACACACACAGTCAGACACAAACACAGACAGACACAAACACAGTCACACACACACACAGACAAACACACACACAGACAAACACACACACAGTCACACACACACTCACAAACACAGTCAGACACATACACACACACAGTCAGACACATACACAGACACAAACAGTCAGACACAAACACACACACTCACAAACACAGTCAGACACAAACACACACACACACTTAACTTTTTTTTTTAAATTTAAATCCCCCCCCAACCTCCTTACCTTTGGGAGTGCTGGGGGGGGGGTCTCTATCCCTGGTGGTCCGGTGGCTGCAGGTCAGGCGGGCGGCTGGCGAGGGAGCACTTCCTATGAGCTGACTGCTCAGCTCCCTCGCGCGCCGGCTGCAGAGTGAGGCTGGGAGCCGGAAGATGACGTCATCTTCCGGCTCCCAGCCTCACTCTGCGGCGCGCGAGGGAGCTGAACAGAGAGCTCATAGGAAGAGCTCCCTCGCCGGCCGCCCGCCTGCCAGCGCCGCCCGCTCAGGATGTCAGTTAGCCGCGAGGCTAACTAGGCATTTGCCCTGGGCATTTGGGGGGCGGCGTTTTTTGCCGCCCCCTGAAAAATGCCGCCCAAGGCAAATGCCTTGTTTGCCTCGCGGCTAATACGCCCCTGATGACATCAGAGGCTGGGAGGAAGTGACTGCCCCTGTCACTTACTCCCAGCAACCCCCGGGAGCCGTGTGGGAGGAAGAGAAGAGGGAGTCATAGTGGGAACTCTGACTCCCATCAGGCTGAGCCACCACTAGACCCCAGGGAAGTCAACCTTCTGCATCTAAAAGGTAAGAAACAGAAGGGTGACTTGAACATTTTGCATGTGTATGTGTGTCTGTATGTATGTATGTCTGTAAGTGTGTGTGTGTGTCTGTCTGTCTGTATGTATGTGTCTGTGTGTATGTGTCTCTGTGTATCTGTGTGTCTCTATGTGTGTGTGTCTGTGTCTCTATGTGTGTGTGTGTGTCTGTAGGTATGCGTGTGTGTCTGTGTGTATGTGTCTCTGTTTGTGTATATGTATGGGTCTCTGTGTGTATATGTGTGTGTGTTTGTATGTGTGTGTATGTGCGTCTGTATGTATGTGTGTGTATGTGTGTGTGTCTGTATGTATAGGTGTGTGTGTCTATGTGTGTGTCTGCATGTATGGGGTGGAGGGTAGACGAATGGGGGAGGAGAAGTATCTTATATTTGACCATGTAACTTTCCAAAACATCATAAACATCATAAAATCTGTACATGAGGAGTATTGTTGTACTCATGAGATATTACTCTACACAAATATGAGTGTTTTACAGCAGTAAAATGTATAATACTGATGATATCATCGGTGAAAGGGCAGTTTATTTTTGAGAAATGCAAAAAACCTAATATAAACGTGAATTTTGGCCAGAGTTTGTAACTAAATGGCTACTAAAAAAGACTGGACATACCCAATTTTGAATACCCTGGGCTGTCTACTTTTACAATTGGTATGCCAAGATGGGGTTAATTTTCATTGATGGGCTACCATACAGTCTCAAAGGCAACATAGGCCCAGCAAACCAATCTGGCAAATTTCTATAGAAAAGGGGAAAGCCCTATATTTGACCTCTGTAAGTTTCCAAAAACTCATAAAACCTGTACATGGGGGATATTGTGGTACTCGTGAGACATTGCTGAATACAAATATGTGTATTTTATTGCAGTAAAATCTAACAGTATTATGACATTCACAGTTAAAATGTCATGCAGAATTTGAAGAATAACACGTTTTCTTTATTTCTCACAATTTTTTAGAACTATGTTTCATATATAAATATGTGTTATACAAGGAAAATCCTGTTTCTCCTGAACAAAATGATATATAATAAGTGTGGGTGCACTTAATATGAAAGAGGTGAATTATGGTTAAACAGCATATAGGGCAAATTCCAGGTTTTGTTTATGTTTTGTTTTGATCAGAACTTGTACAATTGGCTCCGTCCTCAAGGGGTTAAAGCTCATCCTTTTATCCCCTCTGTTACCATTACTCACTTAATTTGTGAACCAAATGGTAGGAAAATGCACCTAATATTTGTATTACATTTTGCAGTACGTTGGTTGGCCCTTTCGGTTCATCCAAACTATTATTCCTAAAATGATTACATGGCGGCATGTCAGCCGAACCTCAATGCCACAGAACAAAACTTCTGTTGAATTGATTCAACTGAAACAAATTATTTTTCACCACGCACAAGTCTAAAGGAAAAACAAAATTTTATCAAATGCCTAACTAGTATATAAAAATAGTAAGTACACAGACACTTTATCCACACACACAAATTAGTAGAAATTAAGGTCAGCACAACCACAAAAAAATTCTAACAGTGGCCACTCTAAAGACAATATATAGGGGGGCACATAATATACCACAGTCAGAACTGGGGGCACTAATAATTTCCACCATTAAATCATACCACTGAAAAAAACTAAATTAATATATATATATATATATATATATATATATATGAATATAAATATATATTTGTGTTAAAGGCAAAAAAGCCATATAGAGTGATAGAGAGCAATAAAGGAATAGCGTAATACAGAATGGAAAAAGTTGGTTGAGGTGTTTGGTAGGCCTGTAAAATAAAGAGGCCCCCCCCCCCAAGGTTAAAAACAGAAGAAAAAGAGGTTATGATTGAATAGTGGGAGTGGTGGGAGGGACATGCAAATCTCTAGAACAAAATGGTGTGGAGCAGGGTAAAGAGTCCCTTTAGGTAGGGAAATCATGCACCTCCCACAATTACAGACAAAACCCTTAATACTTGTGTTAGGGGAAAAAAAGCTGGGCGTAGTACCTCCAAGTATGAGGATGGGTGTTGGCCTAATGGTACCACTAACCTTAGGCGTAGAAGCTTGTGAAATTATTAACTATTGGACTCCTGGTGCCCTGTCAGCCAGTAACAAAGCTAACTAAGGGGAGAAGGGTATGGTGCTTATAATGACGTGTAAATTGACGTACCTGAGAAAAGTAAATCAGTCATGCAGTTTAACATAAGAATTGGATAGAACCCTATAGGGGTTAACAAGATAGTTGTATGAAATGTGGTGTGTGATGTAAAATTATTGATATCCTGTATACCTATAGGAAAAGTAATGCAGTTAGTTGCAACCATAAGTAGGAGGTTGCAGTAATTAGTAGATACCTAGCACCTAAAGATGCGATGATGTAATGTACATGTGTGAATTGTAAAGGCCGGCTCATGGACTCAATTTAATTAGTCTGTAACGTACCTACCTATCTTGCGTAGGGGTTGCCCTACATCCTGAGTACCCTGTAACCTGTAAATAAACATAGTATGAGTAATGCCCTTGAAACAAGTCCTATAACCTATGATCCATTTTGAAGGAAAAACGTCTATTTAAAACAGAAGTGAAAGCAGTAATCCTAAATGATGCAACTAATGGTATGATGCAATATGCAAGGCGTAGGTATGTGGCCCCCGTAACATATTATACAAATTTGTAATTTTGTCTGAGCCCCTATGTGGCCAAATGACCTGAGACCTTCTTGAGGGAAGAAACGAGATTCAAGATAAAACTGTAGTCCTGTTTAAGGAACATAAAACGTGGTAATACAGGCAAGAGAGTATAATATATACTTAAGTAGCATTAAACTAAGCAGTTAGGGAAGCCACCAGCAGGTGATTTGGATAAGGAGCCTAACCTTAGTAAATAATTTGATTATACACCAAGTCCAAAATAAGGTAATGTACTATACTAAACTAGTGATAGTGTCTCATCCCTAGTTAAGTGTCCAGACTCTGACTTCCTTGCATATAGAAACAGATGCAAGAAACAGTATCCCTATATTTAGAAGTGGAATAGCAGTAACATAGGTACAGAGAGCATAGAATATACTGTGTTGATCCTGGAGAAGCAGTAAGAGGAATTGACCTGCAGGTGATTTAGGTAAACGAACCGAGACTTAGTAGTATGCATATAGGAATGTACCAGGCGAGCATTAGAGATGTACATTAGTGAAAACCTTCATGCAGAAATCACATTTATTTAAGTGAACCATATAAGGAGACTGATGAGTCCTATAAATTGATAGTGAAATTTTGGCCCCAAACAAATTAGGGGAACCAATACAGGGAGCATAGCTTGGTATGCACATCATATAAGAGAACAATGTTTCATGACATTCAAGCTTAAACCAGGGGCCTACACCAAAAGTGTGTTTAGTGTGATAGTAACTGTATGCAGAATTACCATAGTTAATTAAATCAAACATAGAGTATGACCAGATATATAAACATACACATAGTTGGTTTACCTGGCCATAGTATTAAGATAACCAGCTATTTATTTAGTAAAATGACATGTTGTAATTCATGCAGTAATTAACCTTATATTCTACAATCACAAACAATTACCAGCATCCTTTACTTGCCAAAAGTTTCACAGACCGTAAACACAGCTCAAGCCAATTAGAGGGTCAAATTATTGAAGATGCTAAAACCGTTGAACTTAATAGCAAACAAAAGCAGATACCGAGTTAAACAAAATATATGTTTACATTTTCTTGTAGCTTTTGCAGCCTTAGGGCCTTTCATAAAAAAGCCACAATCATTCCCATCTCGGTTATCATGCAGTTTTGAGTTAAAGATTTTTCCTGTTAGATGAGGAATTGTAAATCATCTTCTTCAATGTACGCTTGTAATATAGCTTAATGTGTTTCCTCTTTCTTGCTTATAGTACTGTCCTAACTTAAAGACACACTATAGACACTAAAATAACTTTAACTGTAGTGGTTCTGGTGTCTACACCCTGTCCCCAAAGGCTTTTTAAAGTAGACACTGTCTTTTCAAAGTGTTTACATTACTG
This sequence comes from Pelobates cultripes, assembly GCA_933207985.1. Taxonomy (NCBI): domain Eukaryota; kingdom Metazoa; phylum Chordata; class Amphibia; order Anura; family Pelobatidae; genus Pelobates; species Pelobates cultripes. The sequence continues at coordinate 156,980,230 of OW240914.1, read as the reverse complement.
TCTAGTAACACCTCTAGTGACAGGGGTACACAATATATGCACATACACACAAGCATAATCCCACAAGCACACTTGATATTTATAAGTATTGGGTTGTTGCCACGTTTGGCTGATTCGATATTAGCATTAATATACACTTATGTGCACCTAATAAAGTATCCACAAATTGCATATATTTTTTATATAGGACTATATATATATATATATATATATATATATATATATAAAAAATATATATATTATCATTTACAAAATATTTTACCAGGAAAGATACATTGATATTGAGATTTCTCTCGTTTTCAAATATGTCCTGGGCATATATAGTCCTAAATACAAAAAAATATATGCAATTTGTGGATACTTTATTAGGTGAACATAAGTGTTAATTAATGCAAATATCGAATCAGCCAAACATGTGGCAAAAACTCAATACTTATTCCCCCCCTTCCTGACTTTAGGAATTATGTGATCCTTTGAAACTACCTTTACTTTTTGAAAACAGGAGGTAAACTTGCATTTTCATCAAACATGCAGGCATTATATCAGAAATGAGTGGCCTCTGGAAGCAAAATTTTGTTCCACTATAGGGTCGTAATCATTCAGATAGTGAAGTTTAATAATTAAAATTTCATACTGAAAAATACATGAAAATAAAAATGTTCATACTTGATTTTGGTAGTAAAGGCATTAATAAATACTCAGCTAGAGAAGTTTAGTTGCTTATTAAGTTAAAATAGTACTAAAAGAAGGATTACATACCATCCTCACGTCTTATCCATCAGTTAGAACATTTCTCATCCTTATGTGTAGCAGTCCAGTTATAGAAGTTGCCGAAAGCCCTTGAAAAGAACAGGTCTGCTCTCACACTCAAAAATCTTACTGCAATTGATCATTCTTCAAAATACCACCTTCTACACTACAGTATGAGTGAAAGAAGAATCCATTGCAACACATTGGTGCTTGGTTTCAGTTACCAGGCTTTCAAACCTGCTAGACGAGTCACACAAAAACTGCATTTTCTTGTGAGGCTTCTTGTATTACACATAGATATTTAGTAACCCTTTTCCCACAGATTTCTTCAGGTCTCAGCTTGTGTGCATACTGAGAATTGTTTGGTATGTGCATAGATAAAAGCTCAATGTGCTTATATTTATGCCTCTTTAAAAAATGATTTTGTCACTGCACATTAACAAATATAAAATCATTGTTTGAACATCATGTATTCTGATTTATAAAAAATAAGGTGTTACAATTCTAATTAGGAAGGTAAAACTTGCCAATGCAATGTGTATAAAAAGTCTGTTTTTTATAAATACATTTAAAGGGATACTATAGTGCCAGGCAGGGCCGCCACCAGAAATTTTGGGGCCCCTAACTGAGTTCAGGGTCTGGGACCCCGGGGACCTGCCTCCAAGTCCACCCACCGGGACCGCCTCCAAATCCCGCCCACAGGAATACACACAGACACAAACACATTCACTGATACAAAAGGACACAGATACACACACACACATACATACTAACAGACACACATACTGATACGCATATAGGCATACATACTGACACACACATACTGAGACATACACACATATACAGACACACAGGCGTACATAGTGACAGACAGACACATACTAACATACATACAGACACACATGCATAAGGACATACAGACACATTCATAATGACATACAGACAGACATACATACATTCATACTGGCATACAGACACTGTGATCTATACATACATACACAGACATACATTCATAATGACATACAGACATACATACATTCATACTGGCATACATTCATACAGACAGACATACATACATGCATACAGTCACTGACATCCATACATACACACATTCATACATGCATACAGACACTGACCTCCATACATACAGACATACATACATACATACAGACATACAGACAGACATACATACAGACAGACATACATACAGACATGCATACAGACATGCATACAGACAGACAGACAGACATGCATGCATGCATACATACATACATACATACACAGACATACAGACAAAGACATGCATACAGACAGACATGAATACAGACATACATACAGACATACATACATACAGACATGCATACAGACATACAGACATACATACATACAGACAGACATACACACACTGACATTCATACACACATAATTACATACATACATACATACAGACATGCATACATACAGACATACAGACATGCATACATACATACATACATACAGACAGACATGCATGCATACAAACAGACAGACAGACATACAGACAGACTGATATACACACTTAATGACATGCATACAGACGGGCATACAGACAGACACACACAGCTCATTTTCCAGCCACCATCCTGTCTCTTACCTTGTCTTTACAGGAGGGTGGTTGGGGATGATGGGAGTAGTCGGCTGGCTCTCCCTCTACACTGCCCATGACCACTTCCTCCCAGCAGCACTTGCTGCGGCAGCTTTTTTTTTTTTTAAAGGGGCTCGGTCGCGCTATACCACGGCCACAGCGCTGACCGAGCCCCTGCAGATATAGGGCCCATCGGGTGGCCCTAAGCGCGTGGGCCACCCGATGGGCCCCATCAGCATGCGGGCCCCGGTACAAGTGCACCGGCGGCAGTTTCGCCGCTACACGTGGAGGCCGGGCCCCCTAGGACCGCTGGGCCTGTGACAACCGTTATGGTTGTCACCCCCTGATGGCGACCCTGGTGCCAGGAATACAAAGCTGTATTCCTGGCACTATCGCTCCCCCTGCCTCCCCCCTCCCTTGCGCCCCCCAAGTCGGTGAATAAAGGTTTAAAATAACCTTTATTTACTTAACTTATCGCAGCGCTAATGTCCCTCGGCGCTGGGTCGACGCTACGCCCCCTTCGATGGCCTGTGATGAATCAATCTATGGGGAAAAATTGGAATCTGAGTTTCCTCATGCAGAACATAATGACGTCCAGCATTAGAGGTCTGTTTCGATCCCAGAAGCCCTCTAGTGGCTGTCTGGTAGACAGTCACTACAAGCTGGCTTAGTGCTGCAATGTAAAAATTGCAGTTTCTCTGGAACTGCAAAGTTTAACATTGTAGCACTAGGTGCAAAAGGGACACTGCACCCAGACCACTTCAATGAGCTGCAGTGGTTTGGGTGCCTACAGTGTCCCCTTAAGTATAATACTGGAATGTTTTACTCCTAATTTAAATTGCAAGCCCCACTTTTATGATATATATCATACTTTCACATCTGTAAAATTGTACTAAAATCTCAATTAAAGGAACACTCCAAACACATGCAGTGGTTATGGTGCCCCAGCACAAAAGTAGGTGCCAAAAGTACCAAAGTAGGTAGTCAAACTATTTTTAGAATGTTCTTATTGGGATGAATGTCTGCTGAGAGTTTTGGGAGGCATGGTTTTTCAAATATGGGCTATTTTACTAAAAGTTAAATTGACCAAAAATGCCTGAAATAAAACAAAAATAATAAAAAGGTTAAAATAGCCTGTTTAGGTAAAACAAAATCCAGTTTGGCTATTTACTAAATGTAAAATCATCTTTTTCCATGTTCACTTATTTGACATAAATATTTCAGTCAGCCACATACTGTATAAGTCATTGTTTAGTGAACATGCTTCTTGGTAGAGGGATAAGGAAATCAAAGTCCAGAATAGGATAGCCACCCTAACAAATAATAAAAAGAAGAGGGGGATGCGAAGGCTGAAATGCAATGCAACAACCACAAACATAATTGAAGTTACTATAAGCATTAAACCTATAAAAGTAAACAAAAAGAGAAAACAAAACAAACGCATTATAAATTATAAAATAATAATTAATGGGGAGCAAGTAGTGTTCCCCCGTCCCTCACCCATTGGCAGTGGGTGGCACTCATACTAATAATCAAGGGGAAGACCTAATTTCTCCCCCTGGCTGCCACCCATGGGTAGCTGGTCAGAGCTCTAATTATCTATAAAAAATGGGCATGTGGACATCCATAGGGAGGATGACAATTATGCTAAGACTTGTAAAAATAAACTTCTACTTACAAGTTCTTCTAGTTCTTATCTTCTGCCAAAAAATGACCAAATAAAAATCTTGCAACACAACTGGTTTTGTTTAAAGTAAAAAAAAAAACAAAAAAAAATGAAGAAAAAAAACCATGCTGCAATAAAATTAATCTATCTTCACCCATGGAGTGCTCCACTCAGACTATAACAGACCTATTTAAGGGTTTCCCCTGCTATCAGAGCTCAATCTGCATGGAGCCCTCCATGGGTGAAGATGGATGCTTTTTATTTTTTACACCCCATTTTTTTTTTCAGTCAGGCTTTTTCTTTTTACCTTTAAACAATTGCTTCTTGAATAATGAATTTTTATTTGGCTTTTTTGGGTCTGAAGATATGAAGAAATAGAAGAAAGAAGACTTTTGTCAGTAAGTATAACTTTTTTTTAACAGGTATTAGTTTAATTGGCCCCACTCACTAGTATTAGGTTGAGGAGGTGTAGGTAGGATTATAGTTTTTATTGAGGGTGGATAAATGGGAGAGGAAAACTAGCTATCCAGGAGGCATGCCATTAATTAGGGCCCCCGACCCGCCATGTGTAGGGGCTGGGGGGACATTGGATCCTCCCTCCTGATAACTAATATTAAGACCATCACCCACCACCCATGGGTTGGGGCAGGAGGGGGTATCAAGTTCTTCTCTCTGAATATTATTATTAGGGCCTTCACCTGCCGCTTATAGGTGGGGGCCAGGGGTGACACTAGGTCCTTACCCATGATTTTTATTATCAGGGTCCCCACACACAGCCAAATGATTTTATGGGCAGAGAGAACTGAATATTATAATAGCCTCTGCCTGCTGACCATGGTGGTGGTGGGGGACAAACAAGGATGACCCCCCCCATTTATTTTAGTTTAATATCCCCACCCACAGGCCACTGGTGGTATTAGTTTAGTAATTGGCCCCTGCTCACTATTATTAGGCTGAGGGGATATAGGAAGGATTGTTTATTTTTATTGGTGGATGGCTAGGGGATTGAGAACCACTAGCCACCAGAAGGGCTTGCCATTTATTATAGACCTGTCGGTTTGTTTGCTATTGAAGAGGATGGTGCACACACTTAACAGAGGAGGTACTACCACTAGGGTGCTCCAGACAGGGGGGGCAAGTTCACACAGAAATCCAATAGTAGTAAATACAAGTATCCAGGCACACCTGATTTTTTTTTGTTTTTGTTTTTTTAAAGGAAAGTGTTTATTTTAAACACAGAAATCAAGACAATGTTTCAGCTTCTAGATGAACCTTTGTCAGGTCTGACAAAAGCTAATGTATCAGCCTGAAATGTTGTCTCCATTTCTGTTTCAAATAAAGACTGCCTTTTAAAAAATAACCCTTAGATGTGTCCCGATATTTGTATTTACTACCTAATTAAAACCCCCACGGGTAAGGGCTAGGGGGACATTAGGATTACCCGCTGATAATATTAGGGCACCCACCTGCCACCCATGGGTTGGGGGAGGGACGGACCGCTTAAATATTATTATTATTAGGGCCACGTGAACCTTCCCCATAATTATTATTAGGGCCACCAATTTATTTTCTGGGCAGGGTGGACACTAGGCTTTTATCTCTGAATATTATAATAATCTCTACCAATTTACCACAGGTGGTGATGGTGGAGACACAAGGATGCCTCTGTTAATTTTTTATTAAACCTCCCCACCAACTGGCCTCTGGTGGGGGCAGGGGGTGTCCATCCCCTCAAAAAGACAAAATCTGACATGTGATTTTATTATTTAAAAAAATATGGTACATCCATTGTACAGCTTTTATCATTTCTATACCTTCACAGAGGTTTAGTGACCTCATTTCTGTTAAGGTCATATTCATAAAAAGCCAAATAGTCCGAGGTGGGGGGAGGGATTTAATATATGTATTGTGCTGTTATTCTTCAATGTGTTTGGGTGATGCATTTAAATGTAGCACATTTCCTGCTATTTATTGCCAATGGTTATCTGCTCTCGATGGATTAGCCATTCACAAATGTTTCCCCAAGAAATAAAGAGATAGCAACATTCAGTTTAGAAATAATAGCCCCAGAGACTATTACAATAAAAGAAAATGCTGATTTCCAATCTGTCTGCAAGACATTCTTTATAGCAGATTGCACCTTTTCCCACCAGGCATTCAGAAAACCAATACAAAATACAGAAACTAATCTTTATGAAGCAAACATGACACATTATTATACAAACAGCAGATTAAATTTCACATTCACCTAACTAATCCTGTTTTTACCCTCAGCAGAATATATAGGCTTTCTATGTTAAATTAAAGGAGAATTGAATGGAACTTTACCTGGTGTGTTTATTGCTGAAAATACATAGTGTCGGTAAGTTTATTATGTATTATTATGTATTTTTATTAACTTGGGCTTGTACAATAGGCTTGAAAATAAGCAATTATTCTGAACAGAAATGTAAATAAATTGCATCTGTTTTATCCCTAGACTGTGTCATCATTATATAGAATTACAGAGTATTTTCTTTTCTTTTTAAACAGCACTCCCAGACTTTTACCAGAGATTTCTGTAATTGTCTGACTGCCTGTATTATTTTAACTATATGGCAGACCTGCTCTTTGGTTTCAACAGGAGGGGAACTAGCACCAGGCTCTGCAGTTTGGGAACCCAGGGGTGAAAGTGTTGGCATTGAGAGACTCTAACACTGATAGCTTATGTGCCAGGAATTAAACTAACTGCACAGCAGTAATGCACATGATCTGACGGTCAGTCTTACTATCACTAATGCATTCCACCACATTACCCCCAAGACAGACAGTGGGTGCCAAGATGCAATCTCGTTTCCCCACAGTCTAATAATGGGAAAAAGTTGTACAGAGGTGCAGAGATGAAGGCTACACTGCATGGTGAATATCTCTTCTGTTTCTCTAGGCATCCTTTAGCATTTCAGATGTTGCTAATCTGTCAGGGCAATTGAACCCTTCTCCCTGTCTGTATCGCTGAGAAATGATAGTTGCAAGGGACTGTCAATAGCAAAATAATACAATTATAATGCAAATGTGAATATGTATGTATGGGTGTGTATTATTGTGCCTAATGATTATTAGTAAAGGCCTCCCAACTGTCATGATTTAGGTGAGATGACCTGAATTTTGAGGCCCTCTCCCACTACCCTGTGTTTATTCTTTGGTGTCCTACATATGGGGACAACAGGCAGCTGAAAGTCCAAGCTTAAACTCAGAGTGTATCCTCAGGCTCAGGTTCGCCGAGGAAGCTCAAACTCAGAAAAAAAAAGTTAAAAGTTTCACTGTTTAGTGGCTCTGTATGTAGCTTTAGGCATATGCCTACCTCATCGGGAACTGACTTATATCCCATAAACCTCTGCGTGGCATGCATCTCACTTAGCACACGTGAAGCTGCTCTGTAAACTGGCAATACTGTGGCAACTATTATTTTACACATAGAACAATTCAAAATTGGCAATGGTATTTAAGTGGTTTTTCCAGTAAACCATCAGGGGATCAAAGGAAACCTAAGAGGGGTTGTGATGAACTGAGCCTTGTCACGTGTTCTTGGAGGGGCCTGCTGGCCAGCCTCTTGCCAAAAGACTGTGGGCCCTTCAAAAAAACTACGTGAACAGACTTGGTTTGTGGGATTTTATATTTGGTTCAGGAACCGAACAGCCGCACGAACCGGAGACCACCCAGGAGCTTGTTAAGCCTAAAGGTTATTTTGTAGCAATTTCCACCACAGTGTTCTAAGTGTTCATCTGGGTGGCCGCTATTCCTATGGACAACCACGAGATGGCGGCCATCTTGTTCCGGCGAACACAGGCAGCGGTGTTTGGGCATGAATCTCATGGAACTGAAAACAGACACAGAAACTCCCGAACAACGCTGGACTTCCAGCATCACCTGCGTTCATAGTTACATAGTTACACAGCTGAAAAGAGACTTGCGTCTATCAAGTTCAGCCTTCCTCACATTTGTCTTTTACTGTTGCTCCAAAAGAAGGCAAATAAACCCAGTTTGAAGCACTTCCAATTTTGCAACAAGCTAGGCAAAAAATTCCTTCTTGACCCCAGAATGGCAGTCGGTTCCACAATACTTGCAAAAGCGCTGTTCGGCGGAAACATTCCCACGAACAAGGGGATCAAGCTCCAGGGTGAGGCTATTGACTCTGTTCGGTGGTTTGTTCATTTTTAAACTACCGAACTAGACCGACCGCAAGCTCTGATTCTCTGGAACTGTTTTGGGGATGGGACCATGCGGTCGGTCGGTCAAAATTAAGACTTCCAGGAAATTCGTGAAACCCTGAACTGATCTGGGTGATTTTTGGATATGTTGGTCACCCAGATCAGGGCTATCAGGGGATGTAACTTCTGTGGGGATTTTGAGGGTTTTTAGGTACTTTTGTGGTGTTTGGAAAATTTATGTTTTTTCTGTGCTTGGAGATAATTGAATTAGATTAGTACAGTTCCTGATCCAATTATCTCCCAGGCACAGAGGAGAGATTATCTGATTTTGTATGTGAGTGTCCTGGACCTGAGAGCCAATGTGTTTGTGTATTTATTTCTACTGTGGTTTACTCTCAGGTCCAGGGGGAAGTGCCCCTTGCATGGAGACTGTCAAAAAAGGCCAATTGTGGCTACCATTAAGATTCGTTTTACCCTTCATGAAGTCTAGGCTCATGTTTGGGGAATTGGAGAGCTATATTCACACTCTGGGGATTGCTATAATCATTATACTCCCTTGGATCACAACACTTGCTCTTATAAGAGCAGCTTGCTTCGCTCTCTAGGCTAGGAGAGGTTTACCCACTGGAAGCTGGATCCTGGTCTTGGGTGCAGGGTGGATGGAGGACAGCGAGACCCCAACCAACCTGCGGCGGTTTGTGGGGTGTGCGGTGGTTATGGTGTTCCAGTGCAGTGCTTATGGTGCTCACAAGTACTAGGAAGCAGCGACTGACAGAGGTACCCGGTCGGGTTGCCAGGCGGTCTGTCACAGGGATTAAACTCTTATGGAAAATAGTCCAAATTGAAATCAGCTCCTCTATATGCCAGCCTGTCCTGAACAGCAGCTATTTCACACAATAAACTCTATATCTCACACAGCAGTATATGTTTCGATATGCTGTCTTGGTTAATATAAAATTTTAAATGAAATTGAAAAAATCAAAACCAAAAAAATATGTAGCCTATTGTTTTGCTTATTTTTGTTCTTTTCCTCTGGTCCTGCGTCTCTCTCTAGTTGCAGTAACATGAAGAATCATTGTTATGTATGAAAATAAAAAGCCTGAATGCATGCCGGCAGCTTCTTTCTCTCTGTCTGTTTATTATTTGTTATATATTCTGCAAGACATATACATAAATACATCTATTCCAACATATCTTCCGATATTGTGAATAGTAAAATATATATTCACTGTTAGTCTGTCTATTTATATCTAGATAGCATAAGCACAATGTAAAACGCATACAGAAATGCATTATTTGAATATAGCTTTTTCAACTATTCCATGTGAATAGTAAAACAACAAAACTCTTCTTCTAGAATGGACAATAATAAGGCCAGTTGGATGATTGCTTCCAAGATACTATCTAACAGGCTGCAGAAGAAGGCAAGTTATCAATAAAATGTCATATTAGTGAATTACGTAATGCTCTAACACTAAGGATATAAGGCAAATTGCCTTGTAACCTACAGATGTACTCTTGCTAACATGGAGGTGAATGACATTGATGTATCACTGTATTACATTTAGTGATAGAAGAAGCTGCTATTCCTCGACTCGATGCAAGAAGAGTCAGAAGATAAATGACCCAAGGTGGACAGCTGTAATGTTTGCTGGAAATAGTGACATTGCTCTGTAATAGATAAGCTGCAGATTTCAGAAAAACCATCACCGCTTTTAAAGCAGCACACTATTAAATTCGATTTGTTTCAGGGATGTGATTAAATTCTGTTCTGTAATAAATTGTTCAATTTCAGGTGGCTCGTTGCATGAACATCACTTGCACTACAGTTCAAATATCGTATTTGATTGATGACTGTTCTAGAAAATATCTTCATAGTTGCTAGAATCAAAAGCTTCATGTGATGGTTGAGTAAGCATGTGGCCTATGAATAAAATTTGTGTTTAAATTCTTTGTAAGATATATTGGAAGAATGTGTTTAAAAATATTTGACATTAATTTACCAATGGGAAAAAGAAGGCGTATACCGCGCCTAATAATTTATATAAATACAAAATGTACGTACATATATTCCCAGGTATTTCCAATAGATGAAAACCTCGGAATAAAATAGAATAAAAATAATAGTGCAATACAGTAAACTTATATCGTGAAGTGGTGAATATAACTATACACAATCCACTCACATTTATATGAGCTATAACAGAGCTCAACTGTGATGCGCTTGGACGATACGATCCCCGTCTCAGGATATGTTCTAGTTGACTCAGGTATTTCAAAATGCAGTATGCGTGGTATATGTAAAAAGAAATAGCAGCCAATGGTGAAGTAAGTACTTATGGTGAGATAAATAATGAATAGTAATGTACTTACAATTTATAGAGCATAAAACTTGCTCTAGTATGAACAGCCTGGGTGGTATAATCCCCACCAGGGATATGCAGGATCCAGGAAGTAACAAAAAGAGTGAATATAAAAAGTATCTAATAAAAGTATACTTTAATATAAACAAACATAATAAAAAACATAAGGGGTATGAAGGAGAGTCCCATTTAACGCGTTTCGCCTAATAAGGCTTCTTCAGAAGTGTGGTATAACCTCCTCTGGGTTCCATTTATATATGCTTTTAATTCTTGAATTGCTTCCTGGTGTGTTTCTTCCTGTTTCCTGGTTCCAGTTGGAACGCACGCGTCATACCGGAAGTGACGCGATACACGCATCATACCGGAAATGACTCGGCGTCATGAAATAGTTAGTGTATTATTGTTGTGCTGCTATGGAACCACGCATCACTCAGAGACAGCGTGCGTTGCGGTCCAGATGCTTCCATCAAATGTCCAGACTACTCCAACGAAGGAGGAGTGTGAAAAGTAGGCGTGTATCACATCTCCATACTTAAAATGACGGCATAGCGGCCATATTCGTTATGGGCATTGAGAGAAATAAATTAAGTAGAATCACTAAGTGTTAATGTCAATATTGTATATTATAATACTATTTTTATAAATAAATAACTATTTCTGGTATTATAAAATTATACATATATAAGAAAAGATAAAAAAATATATATATTTTTATATATAAAAAAATATATAAAAGAATGAAATAAGATTAGCACCCACAAACAGAGGGTAGTAATTTACATTTGCATGTAAACCCATAATAGAGTATACAAAATAATATTATAAATATAACAAATATAATAATGTGCACTGAAAGTGAACTATCTCCGAATGTGCATATAATCAGGGTGCACTATAAGTGAACTTTATCCAGGGGTACACTTAGCTAATTCGATACAAAAACATTCATATAATGTACATAGAGAGTAATCTTGTGAATAAAAACATATATTCACACAAAAATAGGGTTGTTGTAAAAAGATTGGTCAGAATGCTACAAATAGCAGATAAAATAATCAATAAAAGATATATTATAAATTTGTTTAAATTTTTTTTTTTTGTTAAAAAGATAAAATTATAAAAAATTATTATATAATCGAAATCAACATTCAGCCCATTCGGATCCGAATGGACTGAATGTTGATTTCGATTTATATAAAGCCTTATTAGGCGAAATGCGTTAAGTGGGACTCTCCTTCATACCTTTTATGTTTTTTATTATGTTTGTTTATATTAAAGTATACTTTTATTAGATACTTTTTATATTCACTCTTTTTGTTACTTCCTGGATCCAGCATATCCCTGGTGGGGATTATACCACACAGGCTGTTCATACTAGAGCAAGTTTTATGCTCTATAAATTGTAAGTACATTACTATTCATTATTTATCTCACCATAAGTACTTACTTCACCATTGGCTGCTATTTCTTTTTACATATACCATGCATACTGCATTTTGAAATACCTGAGTCAACTAGAATAACATATCCTGAGACGGGGATCGTACCGTCCAAGTGCATCACAGTTGAGCTCTGTTATAGCTTATATAAATGTGAGTGGATTGTGTATAGTTATATTCACCACTTCACGATATAAGTTTACTGTATTGCACTATTATTTTTATTCTATTTTATTCCGAGGTTTTCGATCTATTGGAAATACCTGGGAATATCTGTACGTACATTTTGTATTTATATAAATTATTCAGCGCGGTATACGCCTTCTTTTTCTCTTTATCTATCCACACGGTTTTGGGAATCCTTGTTTTGTATACTGCTGCCTGTTCACAATTCACTATAGTGAGCGCCTATTACCCTTTCCTTTTTTTATTAATTTACCAATAAATAACACAACTACCAAATTTAAATATTTGTGTGCAAAATCATTTTGTGCATTTATTGTTTTTAAAAAATGCCAAATGTTCTATAATGCCAGACACAAATTAAGCAAATTTATTTTCATTCAGTTTCTATTACTATTCAGAATCCATTATTAAAATTAACTGCAAAGTGTCAGAGACACATGTGCATATAATTTTGACACACTTCTCAACAGAATCTATTTTATTACGCCAAAATAACACTAGGGGGCAGCACTGGGAAAACAACAGGTGCAAACTCTGATATAACTCTGAATAAGTTACATTAGTTCTTAAAATGTCAACAGGGAATCACATGATTTTACTTTATTTGTCTATTGGTGTTCTCCTGAAAAACATGTGAGGCATGCATATCTCAATGACTGTTATTGCTGATGTCAAGTTGCGTCAATGTGGACTTTTTGCTTTAGGGGAGTTAATTCTATAGGCATCCAGAACACTTCCTTGCAATGAAGTGGTCTGGGTGCCGTGTTTCCCACCAGCTTAACCCTGTAGGAACGGCAATATTTTCATTGCATTGTTTAATTGCCTCTGGTGGCTGTCACTCAGGTAGCCAAAAGAGGTGTTTTCATAGAAATTAAACTCAAATATTTCTATCAGATACATGCGCACTAGCTTCTTGTAGATGAACACTAGATAGGTTGAAATAATCGATCTCGATAATCTTAGCCAAGGAGGCGGAATGGCTGTGCAGAGACCAGTGCTGAGACTAAAAAAAGGTAAGTAAAAGACCTTTCTTACGTCATACAGGAGGGGGCAGATAACCTAAATTACTACCAGGGCACTATAAGGCTAAGCTTTTTTGTACGTAACTTTTATTCACCCATGTAGTGATAAACTCCAGGAAAAACTACCTTATTAAAGCTTCACTGAAACTCACATAGTATTTTATACATGCGCGAAAGCTTGACTCAAGCCATGCCGTGCAGCATGCAGATCATCTGTTCCAAGCTTGGATAAAATTGACATAGACATAAATTCTTGCCCTGGGTTGCTTGATTGACAGTAGCTGGAGTTACGCTACAGAGTGGCAGAACTAAAGTAGAGAGGGCCTTCATGCAAGAATTTGTTTGAGGCCCCCTATCACAAGAATGCACAAATAGGTTAATCCCCATCTGTTGTACAACTGCCACAATGCTTTGCCAGCTGCGGATCTACCATTTGTCCATTGTTGCAAAGTTCTATTTAGCACTGAGCAGTGTTTGTATGTTTGAATGTAAGCATGTTTTTGTATGGAGTATGTATGTTTGAATGTAGGGGTGTATTTGAGTCAAGTGTTGTGTTGCGTGTTTTTATGTACTATTGTAATTTGAAAGCAGTGGTTAAGTTGTGTGTAGTGTTTGTCTTTAAATATAAGGGTGTGTCTATATGCAGTATTGATGTTTGAATTTGTATGTTGTATTGGAGTTTGAATGCTGAGTTGCATGCACATATACACTGCCACACACACACACATACACACATATGCAGATACACTGACACACATACAGATACAGCCACTGACAAACATACAGATATATAGGTATAGACAAATAGATACACAGGCACATTGACACACATACAGATATACATACTGACACACATGCAGATACAGATACACATACAGGCACACAGATATATACACTGACACACATGCATACACACAGACAGACACACAGATACAAACACACACATAGACACATATAGATACACATACAGACATACATACAGACACAGATAGATACACATACAGATACGCACACAGACAGACATTTATACAAACAGATAGATACACTGACACACATACAGGCACACATATAGATACACTGACACATATACACACACACAGATACACATACAAACATACAGATACAAATGCAGACACACAGATATAGATACACATACAGACACAGCTAGACACACAGATAGATAAACATGCATGCAAAATGTAAGTTGTTAGTCACCCTCCTGTTTTTTTTACATTTTGGGTGCAGGAGGGTAGCTTCCCTGATGTCCAGTCGGCTGGCAGAGGATGTTGGGAGTCAAATGGTCAAATGTCTCCCTCCCGAGCGGCGCTCAGTTTTCTCTAGGTGGAATCCTTCCATGCTGCAGATATCACAGGGGCCTGGTCATGCTCTGGGTCCCTGAAAACACTTTGGGCACCCTAAGTGCACGGGGCCCAGGTGCAGTCGCAGTGGCTGCACTGGCGGTAGTTCCCCCACTGACACTCTGGCTAAAATTGTCAAATATCTTATATCTGACAGTGATACAAGACATGCTGCACAGACTGTGGAAGCTGAAGTGGTTAAAGTACTTTCAGTAATGATTTTATTCAAGTCAGGTTCAGCTATTCAAATACAATGCATTTTGAAAAATGTAAAGACATTGCTTACTGAAAATATTACTAATTTTACATAAGTACAGCAACCCAATACAAGGCTACTATATTATTATATTTCTTTGTATATTGGTGAGAGAGACAGGATCTTAAACGATGTCTCCATTTGGAGCTTAGGAGGTGGTAATGTGTGCATAATTGAAATTACTATGCCGTATGGCCTGGCAATGATATACAGGAAAAACTGCCATTTTCAAACAAAAAAACATTGCAATATGGTAATTTTCTCATGAGAGTGCTGAGGATTTACAATCTCCAGTAAAAACAGAAAAGTCTCTATATGAATACATAAAACTAGGTCTGTTCTCAAACACTATCAAGATATGATATTGACAAATTAATTCAACGTTTGCTAAAAAACTGAATGTGGTAGAAAGCTAACATTTTCTCTAAATGTCTTTTTCAAAACAATAAATCTGTACAAAACTACAATCTGAAGGTCCACTCACTTCCAAGGATTTCAGAAATGTATACAGATTTTCTTAAATATAATGATTTTTGTATGGCATGGCAATCATAATGTTCCTGAATAATATAGAGACAGAGAGAAAGCCTCATTGTACTACATGTGATTGCAACTTTTAAACCCTCTCTTTAACCCTCTAGTGACCAGGCCTTCCCTTCAGGCCAGATACTTACGATGATGGGGAATATAAACATATAATTAATAGAACAAGATAATTAGAATTAAAACTATATATATATATATATATATATATATATATAATATTTGCCATCTGAATTTGAAACATTTGGTCTAGATTTTAGTTGTCCAGTGGTGTTCGGTCTGGCTGAAATCCAGACCAAATTGAGGCCTTTTAAGATGTCTGGATTTTGCAGTCCAAAAGGTTCCAGGTGGCTCTGTATGGGGCCAAACTGACTTTAGTGGATAATCCCATATGAATCTCTTATAACCAGTCTTCCCAACCAAATTTACAAGAATATTCCTGAAATGCCCGATTTATTTGGAACTATTTACCATGTGATATCCAACTCACTCTTCCAACTCCTTCTTTAAATATTCTCTTAAAATCCATCACTCTAAATAAACATTTTCACTAATCACATTAATTTCCTTTCAAACTCATCACCATTATATCCACAGTCTAGCAATTTTCTTCTCCGTGTGCTTTTGTCTGTTACCCACAGTACACACTTGTGAATGACCTATCGTTTAGGTTGTAAAGTGTGAGCAGGGCAATGGAAGCGTACTGGACACTAGAGTATATCTCTATGATATACTAATATGTCTCTATGAAGCAATTTTTGTTTTAACAATCACTGCTATTTATATCTTATGCTTCAGGGTTTGTTGGTGCTTTATAGTGTGCCTCTAGAATACAGGTTCACAAAATCACTTTTAAAAGCAAAATGGAAAACATACCAACATAAGCCATCACTGATCCACAACCCATATATAGCCAGGCTTAAAGCTTAACTCATTTCTCATTTTGCATATCAGATCTTGTGTTGATTAGTCATTATAATGCAAATGTGTAATTATCAATCAAGGAACATAGCACAGGATTCCAATGCAGTACAGGGACCACAGGAAATATTTACTAATTTATAACTTGAGCACATCTGGGGAGAATGCTACATGTGGATCAATCAGCCAAAGCATTGATTGCCTTGATAAATATAGTCATATTATTAAATGTATTATGAAATACAACCTTACAAAAAACTTATGCAGAATTAAATAAAAATGTATTTAGCAAAACTACGACCAAGAAAAAAAAAAAAAAACAACAAAAAAAAAAACCACCACAGGATTTCATTTAACAATTAACATGGCATTATTTAAAAACATTTTTGTTAATATTACCCGAACTATAATCAATGCATGACTTATTTACTGGTCCACATTTTAGAAAATTAATGAAGACTCTATTCTCTAACTCTTCACAATGCTTAATACATCAATATGAACTTACCAAGTGTTGTGATTGTAAGATTTCCCATGCCACTGAAATACTGAGCCAGTTAGTACTCTCCCAGTGTGCGAGATCACTGTTCACATTGCACTGATCTCTGAACGAAAACCCTAAATTTGACTGTGCAATTTTTCAGCAAGAAACAAATTTGCATAATTCAGCGTCTCTTGGGGTGGAGGTACATCACACACTGATGGTTCAAAATAAATTGTTACAAATGCAGTCAGCTGTCTGTATGGAAATACACAAGAACTATGCACTTACAATAACTTTTTTAATGTGTGGTTGCATAGTTAAGGTTACCATGTATAAATCCACCACACCTTAAAGACACATCTCGTGCCAAGACCAGTCTTTAAATAAACCTCTGTAACTAAGGAAGCAAACCTAGCATGGCAAAATACAGACATATGATTATATGTCCTGTTTGTCCTCAAAGAAAACATGGTATATTGAACACATATAGAAAAACAAATAGATGGTGTATTCATATATAGCACAAAGGAAGAGCTGTCCAATGCTGGATATGATTATTGTGATTTAATTCTAAAATAGCTTTAAGTGGCTCTCTGCCTTTGAGGTT
>OW240914.1:156886856-156962724 GCA_933207985.1 Pelobates cultripes | reverse complement strand
CACACACAGTCACACACAAACACACACACACACTCACAAACACAGTCAGACACAAACACACACACACACATTAACTTTTTTTTAAATTTAAATCCCCCCCAACCTCCTTACCTTTGGGAGTGCTGGGGGGGGGGTCTCTATCCCTGGTGGTCCGGTGGCTGCAGGTCAGGCGGGCGGCCGGCGAGGGAGCTCTTCCTGTGAGCTGACTGCTCAGCTCCCTCGCGCGCCGGCTGCAGAGTGAGGCTGGGAGCCGGAAGATGACGTCATCTTCCGGCTCCCAGCCTCACTCTGCGGCGCGCGAGGGAGCTGAACAGAGAGCTCATAGGAAGAGCTCCCTCGCCGGCCGCCCGCCTGCCAGCGCCGCCCGCTCAGGATGTCAGTTAGCCGCGAAGCTAACTAGGCATTTGCCCTGGGCATTTGGGGGGCGGCGTTTTTTGCCGCCCCCTGAAAAATGCCGCCCAAGGCAAATGCCTTGTTTGCCTCGCGGCTAATACGCCCCTGATGACATCAGAGGCTGGGAGGAAGTGACTGCCCCTGTCACTTACTCCCAGCAACCCCCGGGAGCCGTGTGGGAGGAAGAGAAGAGGGAGTCATAGTGGGAACTCTGACTCCCATCAGGCTGAGCCACCACTAGACCCCAGGGAAGTCAACCTTCTGCATCTAAAAGGTAAGAAACAGAAGGGTGACTTGAACATTTTGCATGTGTATGTGTGTCTGTATGTATGTATGTCTGTAAGTGTGTGTGTGTGTCTGTCTGTCTGTATGTATGTGTCTGTGTGTATGTGTCTCTGTGTATCTGTGTGTCTCTATGTGTGTGTGTCTGTGTCTCTATGTGTGTGTGTGTGTCTGTAGGTATGCGTGTGTGTCTGTGTGTATGTGTCTCTGTTTGTGTATATGTATGGGTCTCTGTGTGTATATGTGTGTGTGTTTGTATGTGTGTGTATGTGCGTCTGTATGTATGTGTGTGTATGTGTGTGTGTCTGTATGTATAGGTGTGTGTGTCTATGTGTGTGTCTGCATGTATGGGGTGGAGGGTAGACGAATGGGGGAGGAGAAGTATCTTATATTTGACCATGTAACTTTCCAAAACATCATAAACATCATAAAATCTGTACATGAGGAGTATTGTTGTACTCATGAGATATTACTCTACACAAATATGAGTGTTTTACAGCAGTAAAATGTATAATACTGATGATATCATCGGTGAAAGGGCAGTTTATTTTTGAGAAATGCAAAAAACCTAATATAAACGTGAATTTTGGCCAGAGTTTGTAACTAAATGGCTACTAAAAAAGACTGGACATACCCAATTTTGAATACCCTGGGCTGTCTACTTTTACAATTGGTATGCCAAGATGGGGTTAATTTTCATTGATGGGCTACCATACAGTCTCAAAGGCAACATAGGCCCAGCAAACCAATCTGGCAAATTTCTATAGAAAAGGGGAAAGCCCTATATTTGACCTCTGTAAGTTTCCAAAAACTCATAAAACCTGTACATGGGGGATATTGTGGTACTCGTGAGACATTGCTGAATACAAATATGTGTATTTTATTGCAGTAAAATCTAACAGTATTATGACATTCACAGTTAAAATGTCATGCAGAATTTGAAGAATAACACGTTTTCTTTATTTCTCACAATTTTTTAGAACTATGTTTCATATATAAATATGTGTTATACAAGGAAAATCCTGTTTCTCCTGAACAAAATGATATATAATAAGTGTGGGTGCACTTAATATGAAAGAGGTGAATTATGGTTAAACAGCATATAGGGCAAATTCCAGGTTTTGTTTATGTTTTGTTTTGATCAGAACTTGTACAATTGGCTCCGTCCTCAAGGGGTTAAAGCTCATCCTTTTATCCCCTCTGTTACCATTACTCACTTAATTTGTGAACCAAATGGTAGGAAAATGCACCTAATATTTGTATTACATTTTGCAGTACGTTGGTTGGCCCTTTCGGTTCATCCAAACTATTATTCCTAAAATGATTACATGGCGGCATGTCAGCCGAACCTCAATGCCACAGAACAAAACTTCTGTTGAATTGATTCAACTGAAACAAATTATTTTTCACCACGCACAAGTCTAAAGGAAAAACAAAATTTTATCAAATGCCTAACTAGTATATAAAAATAGTAAGTACACAGACACTTTATCCACACACACAAATTAGTAGAAATTAAGGTCAGCACAACCACAAAAAAATTCTAACAGTGGCCACTCTAAAGACAATATATAGGGGGGCACATAATATACCACAGTCAGAACTGGGGGCACTAATAATTTCCACCATTAAATCATACCACTGAAAAAAACTAAATTAATATATATATATATATATATATATATATATATGAATATAAATATATATTTGTGTTAAAGGCAAAAAAGCCATATAGAGTGATAGAGAGCAATAAAGGAATAGCGTAATACAGAATGGAAAAAGTTGGTTGAGGTGTTTGGTAGGCCTGTAAAATAAAGAGGCCCCCCCCCCCAAGGTTAAAAACAGAAGAAAAAGAGGTTATGATTGAATAGTGGGAGTGGTGGGAGGGACATGCAAATCTCTAGAACAAAATGGTGTGGAGCAGGGTAAAGAGTCCCTTTAGGTAGGGAAATCATGCACCTCCCACAATTACAGACAAAACCCTTAATACTTGTGTTAGGGGAAAAAAAGCTGGGCGTAGTACCTCCAAGTATGAGGATGGGTGTTGGCCTAATGGTACCACTAACCTTAGGCGTAGAAGCTTGTGAAATTATTAACTATTGGACTCCTGGTGCCCTGTCAGCCAGTAACAAAGCTAACTAAGGGGAGAAGGGTATGGTGCTTATAATGACGTGTAAATTGACGTACCTGAGAAAAGTAAATCAGTCATGCAGTTTAACATAAGAATTGGATAGAACCCTATAGGGGTTAACAAGATAGTTGTATGAAATGTGGTGTGTGATGTAAAATTATTGATATCCTGTATACCTATAGGAAAAGTAATGCAGTTAGTTGCAACCATAAGTAGGAGGTTGCAGTAATTAGTAGATACCTAGCACCTAAAGATGCGATGATGTAATGTACATGTGTGAATTGTAAAGGCCGGCTCATGGACTCAATTTAATTAGTCTGTAACGTACCTACCTATCTTGCGTAGGGGTTGCCCTACATCCTGAGTACCCTGTAACCTGTAAATAAACATAGTATGAGTAATGCCCTTGAAACAAGTCCTATAACCTATGATCCATTTTGAAGGAAAAACGTCTATTTAAAACAGAAGTGAAAGCAGTAATCCTAAATGATGCAACTAATGGTATGATGCAATATGCAAGGCGTAGGTATGTGGCCCCCGTAACATATTATACAAATTTGTAATTTTGTCTGAGCCCCTATGTGGCCAAATGACCTGAGACCTTCTTGAGGGAAGAAACGAGATTCAAGATAAAACTGTAGTCCTGTTTAAGGAACATAAAACGTGGTAATACAGGCAAGAGAGTATAATATATACTTAAGTAGCATTAAACTAAGCAGTTAGGGAAGCCACCAGCAGGTGATTTGGATAAGGAGCCTAACCTTAGTAAATAATTTGATTATACACCAAGTCCAAAATAAGGTAATGTACTATACTAAACTAGTGATAGTGTCTCATCCCTAGTTAAGTGTCCAGACTCTGACTTCCTTGCATATAGAAACAGATGCAAGAAACAGTATCCCTATATTTAGAAGTGGAATAGCAGTAACATAGGTACAGAGAGCATAGAATATACTGTGTTGATCCTGGAGAAGCAGTAAGAGGAATTGACCTGCAGGTGATTTAGGTAAACGAACCGAGACTTAGTAGTATGCATATAGGAATGTACCAGGCGAGCATTAGAGATGTACATTAGTGAAAACCTTCATGCAGAAATCACATTTATTTAAGTGAACCATATAAGGAGACTGATGAGTCCTATAAATTGATAGTGAAATTTTGGCCCCAAACAAATTAGGGGAACCAATACAGGGAGCATAGCTTGGTATGCACATCATATAAGAGAACAATGTTTCATGACATTCAAGCTTAAACCAGGGGCCTACACCAAAAGTGTGTTTAGTGTGATAGTAACTGTATGCAGAATTACCATAGTTAATTAAATCAAACATAGAGTATGACCAGATATATAAACATACACATAGTTGGTTTACCTGGCCATAGTATTAAGATAACCAGCTATTTATTTAGTAAAATGACATGTTGTAATTCATGCAGTAATTAACCTTATATTCTACATTCAATATTCCATTTCCAGACTAGTTTCGGGTGAATTGAAAAACCTAGCAGTTAAATTATACGAATCTATGCACAGAAAGCTCTATCTGGCCATAGGGCTTTTCGTGCTAACTAACGAAAGGGGGATCGTATGTTGAAAGATACCAATTATTGCGAACTCATGCAAACAGTCACTCGTATGAATGGCTGTAACAGGAATTGAATTGAAAAAGCAAACGAACAGATGAAAACAACCATTTTGGTTGAAACCGAACTGACCATTAACATAGAATAATAACCTTGTCAAACAGACTGAAAAAAAATTGTTCGGTAGTTAAACACAAAATGATAGAAACGTGAAAAAAAATACAAGAAAGTAATATGCAAACTGTATAAGTAATTGAGATAGACCTGACCTGTTATGACTGTGGGACTGCGAGCTGTCGGCCATAAAAGTGGATGTGTGTAAACCAAGTGCTGCGAACCAGTGGAAGGCAGCAGGAACAGGTAAACCATGTAGTGAAACAGGTAAGTTGCAAGATGGTGATCTGCATGTGACCCAGAAGTAGTCACATGCTAATCGCTAGAACAAGAATGGTGTGGAGCAAGGTATGGTCCCTTTAAGTAGGGAAATCATGCCCCTCCCACAATTACTGGCAAAAGCCTTACTACATATAAAAAAATATATAAAATAATATATATAAATATAATATAAATAAATAAGATGCCAAAATACCAGTATTGCATTATGCAATGATACCTTTTTTTATCAGATTAACAATACTTAAGAGACAAGCTTTCAAGAGTATCCCTCTCTTCCTCATATCTGAAGAAATACCTTTGCTTTATTATGTGGCTATATGGAGTATCTACCATAGTAATGTAGATTGGATTATTCCAGGTAGACAAGATGCCAAAATACCAGTGTATTGCAGTATGTAATTATACATATTTTATTAGGCTTACATAATACTTAAAAGACAAGTTTTTGAGAGTTTTCCCATCTTCCTGAGTATTGCTTTAGCCCTAGAAAGAAAGGATAACTCTTGACATCTTTTTTTTTTTAAGGTTTACAAATTAGTAAAAGACGGTACTAGGAGGGTTATTCAAAGAGTGCGGGTGTTTGCCAAAGTTGCAAACACTGATGAAAAAATATATTGTTTAAATAAAGAGAAATTCAAACAGCGGAAGATGATTAATCAGTGAATCTTCCCGCTCCCCTAATGTGTCTTTTGTGAAGTTTGTCTCACTTGCAAAAACATCAATTTTCGCAGTTGTTTGCAACTTCGGCAAACACTAAGGCTCTGTTAATAATTACCTACTTTAAATACGTTACTAAGGAAGACCAATGAACAGACTCTAAGTGTTTCTATGTGACTATCTAATACTAAGTATTAATTATTAAATGTATACATTTTACACAGCAGGCTACTTTCTACTTCAAAATGAAAATGAGGCATTATTTAAACAAAATTTTATTTTCAAAATACAATTGCAAAGTTTCATTTATAATATATAATAGCGGTTCCCAAACTTTGTTGTGACGTGGACACAGGGGTGCCGCGGAATGTTTCCCCAGTGCTATGATTATAGCACCGGAGAAACATTACTGCTGAACAGGGGTGCAGTCAGGTGCCGCGGTCCTTTAAGACCGCGACCGGACCCCTGTAATGTCGGCCGGCTGGGAGGAAATTAAAGCCTGTCACTTCCTCCCAGCATCCTGCAGGGAGGCAGTGTAGGAGTAAGCAGTTGCAGCGTGAGGGGCGAGGAGCACGAGGACTCCAAGCCACCCTCCTGGCTTATGAGGTAAGCTGACAGGAGGGTGGCTGGAGATATGTAAAAAAAAATCACTTGTGTGTGTATGAGTTTGAGTGAGTATGAGTGTGAGTATAAGTGTGAGTATGAGTGTGTGTATGTGTGTTAGTGTGTTAGTGTGTGTATGTGTGTGTATGAGTGTGTGAGTGTGTGTGTGTGTGTGTATGTGTGTGTATGAGTGTGTGAGTGTGTGTGTGTATGAGCGTGCATATGAGTTTGTGTGTGTGTGTGTGAGTGTGTGTATGAGTGTGTGTTTGTGTGAGTATGAGTGTGTGTTTGTGTGTGTCAGGGTGTGCATCTGTGTGCATGTGTGTGTGTGTATATATATTTCAGTGTGCTTCTGTGTCTGCGCACACATCTGTGTATGTGCGTCTGTGTGTAAGGGTGTGTGCTTTTATGTCAGTGTGTGTATCTGTGTCATGGTGTAGACATGTATCAATGTTTGTGTATGTCGGGGTGCATGTGTGTATATGTCTGTGTGTATCTATATGTGTGGATGTGTCAGTGTCTATGTAAATGTGTGTGTATGTGTCAGTGTATTTATACGCATCTGTGTGTTAATGTGCATGAATATCTGTGTATGTATGTATGTATGTATGTGGTAGTGTATGTGCATACATTCAAGCAGTCAAATACCAGCACAACATACAAGCACACTCCTGCAATCTAACACAATTATTACATACATATACACACCTGCATTCAAACTAAAAAAAATATGCAAATTCACCCCTTCACTCAAACACAACTACTTCACACAAATGTACATCCACATTTAAAAGTGAATATTACATTCAGACACACCCCTGCAATCAAACGCAAACATTACATACAAACACATCCCTGTTTTAAAACACAATAACTATATACAAGAACCCCTTCAAACACCAACACTGTATATGACACTATAGCATCAGTAAATGCTGCAGTGCTGTACAGATATACAACCTAGAAATTTTGACTTGTGGTGCCTTTGAAACATTAAGGGCGCCTTGAACCTAAAAAGCTGGGAACAACAGATATATAACATTATGAATATTATTAAATATTATTTATAGAGCACCAGTTCACAAAATCGAACAATCAATTTAACAAAGAACTGAACTAAAAGTTATAACATACAATAAGTACAGTAATAATCAAAACAAGCACAGTCACACAAGCTTGAGAATACAGAAACAATGTTTTGAGGGATGTTTTATGCAATGAATAAGACTGGCAGCAAAACATTACATTATTTTCAACTGATAGAACTAAAGACGGCAAAGTTTATTTTCTGTAGTCAGCATTAAAGGGATACCTTTCTCTATGCTTGTGAGGTAGTTCATCTCAGGAGTTTCTATTCTGCATTTAATACACAAATCAATTGCATCCACCCAAACCTTTCCTAGTAAGGGAGAGGATACAAATCCTCTAGGACCTTTATCTTCATTTCATACTTGTGCAAGTTCTCCAATGACAGCCCGAACAAGAAGGACTGCTGATGCCAAATTAAGATCTTTTTCTCGTAGCATATTAGATAGCATCTGTGTCCTTTTTAACATGTTTTCAAAAGTATGAGTGTGTGACAAATGGAGTGTGTGACAAATGCTCCTTCCCACGAACATTTGCCATGGACTCCTGGAGGAGTGTGAAGACCGGCCTCCTGCCCACTGACTATGGTCCAGGTCTGAGACACCATTTGGGAGTTACCCAGCCCAGCCACCATTACCAGCTTTCCCTGGGTGCCCGTGGTTCAGCACTTTTCCTCCTCACGAATTGAACTGAACGCTGGCTCCCTGTCGGCCATTCGCATGATCTAAATCCACAAATGGTCCTCAGCTGGACTTAGCCGCAAATGTTATGGAACAGTTTTCAGCATGAGGTGACCGTGCGGTTCCTGGAACCACTATGAAATCTGCCAGGAGAGCGCTTTTTGGAGGAAAGGTGAATGAGACTAAGGGGAACAAATGCTACCCGAGAGCCAGGCAGAACACCCCATATTGCGGCAACAGGAGCTCCCAAAAGTTGACCATAAAAAGCACCAAACACCCTGGAACTATTTTGGGCATAGGACCATGTGTGCAACCGGTCAGAACTTTAACACGGTGGCGTTTCACTATACTGCATGGATTTGAGCGCTATTTGGAGAACTTGGGTGCTCACATCAGGGCTATGTATTATTTGTGGGGTTATTGTATGTTTTTATTATGTTTTGGGGTACTTTTATGTTTTTTTATTTTGTGTTGGGCTCTCTGTTCGTGGGAGATAATTGAAGATTATGCTAACGCAATGTACTAATAATCTTAATTTTAGTAATGACAAGAGGCGAGTATTTTGCATTAACTTTCTTTACTAACTCCATAGCAGCAAAGAAAAAACAGTTTAAATAAAGAACCAATCAGAACACAGTGTATATAAGTGAAAGCGTATCCTGAGCACTTCCTCTTGTGAAATACGACATCACAAGTCCATAATTAAATGGTTAACTGTGTACAAAATCCAACTTGAAAACGGTAAGAGAATCAAATTCCTCCCATCGGCGCTGATGACTTGTTAAGCTGAAAGAAAAGAGACTAGTTTTAGTAATACAGAACTGACGGTACGAATGTATAAAAGTGCGCTTACGTAAGCAGATGTTAATAAACTAAAGTTATCTAACAATATCAGATGTTATCATAAGTAACTAATCCCACATGCAAGAACAAAATTCATAACCAATAATAAGTCTCATACAAGTAAATAGACATATCCCAGAACTAGAAATCTCCAGTGTCCTATGACTCTGTAACTTACCTTACCAGGGTTGGGAAGAACCACAAAAAGGAGGGGGAGAATACTCGCCCCCTGTCATTACTAAAATTAAGATTATTAGTACACTGCGTTAGCATAATCTTCAATTTTACAACATGACAGGAGGCTTCATGTTTTGCAATTTTAATGTTTAGGAAGAAGAGAAAATGTGGCGTTAGACGACGGACGGAAGTAGAATGTCTGAAATGTAGATTCACGAGACCAGTCCGCCGCTTGTAAGATATCCGAAAGTGACACGCCCGCCATAAAAGCAGACGATGCCGCTGCTCCGCAAACGGAGTGGGCATTGAAAGATGGGTCTATGCCAGCCAGAGTGTGGAGCCATCTAATCTATCTGGAGAGAGTGGTGACCGAAACCGGACCATGAGGGCTAACATGACACCAGTAGTTGCTGGGATGTTGTGGGGCGTTGCCTTCACATATGCCCGCAAAGCCGTAACCACACATAGTTGAGGATCCGAGGTGAAGAATGGGTAGAAGACCGATGACGAATCAGATTTAGTTTGTTGTGAAATACGGAATGTGACCACCTCCACCTTGTAAAGGCACCCACTTTGAATGCGTGCATGTCGGAATGAGACAAGGCACAGTAGGAAGGTAAATTTGGCCATCAATTGTCGTAAGGATAGAAGTTCATTAGGTGACCACCCTCTCAAGAACCGAAGCACCAAGTCCACATCCCATAGATGTTGGTATTTGGGAGCTGGAGGATGTATTACTTTGATGCCTCGTAGTAGTCTACAGATCAGAGGGTCTTGACCAACCGCCCTTCCTTGGGTCGGTACATGGGCTGCCAATATAGCGGACCTGATGACATTGATGGTGCGGTATGACTTACCTTTCCAAAAGAGAGGAAATTCATGATGCAGAAATAGGAGCTGTAAAGGGATCAAGGTCCCGTCCCACACACCAACTGGTCCAAGATCGCCAGGCAGATAGGTAACTCTTCCATGTTCCTGGAGTCTTTAGTTGCTGACGATAAGTCTTTGGTACACCATGGCCCCTGAAAGAGTCCAGGCCACTAAGGACAGGTGTCTATCCAGAAGCATAGGATGTGGGTACCCCACTGGGTGCCGGAGTAGCGTTGGGTCGTCCGGCAGGAGAAGTGGATCCTCACAAGATATGTCGAGGAGGTCTGGGAACCAGGGTTGGCTCAGCCATAGTGGTGTCAGAAGGATTATCGTCACTTCTCGTCTCCGTATATAGTGGCGTACTCTCGCATCATTGTGAATGGGGAAAAGGCATAAACCCCTTGTTTTGGCCACTGCCGTGTATTCCGGGTCTGGGAGCCAGCTGTAAAACACTGGTAGTTAATGGTTGTTGGTTGTTGCAAGAGGCAAACAGGTCCAGTATGAGTGGACCTCTCCGATCGTTCATGCATGCAAATATCTAAAGGTTTAATTGCCAGTTGCTGGCATCTCACCAGTGTCGGGTGTACCAATCTGCTGTAAGGTTCTACTCTCCCGGTAGATGTTCTGCCCTGACCGTGATGTTGAGCAGGAGGCAATAATCAAAAATTTATTTTGTTAACTCTACCAGTGTCTGGGAGCGAGTCCCTCCTAGATGATTGATGTAGGGGAATACAACAGTTGGATTTTCCTTTTGCCAGGCTGCAGATAGCGAATGATCCAGCCAATAACTCCAGGCAGTTCATGTGCATTGTGAGTTCTTGGGTTGTCCATCCCCATCATTTGGCGTCTGACTCCAGTATGAAGTCCAGGTGGTTGCCAAAGATGGCTCGACCATTCCATGCTTGCATGCAATCAAGCTCCTGACGCACCTCGTCAGTCAGCGGAACCAACTTGTTTTATGTTAGGTTTCTTCTGAGGAAGCGTGTCTTCAGCTGTTGCAGAAGCGTGTCTTCGGTAGTGCAGAGGACCTGGAAATAGGGTTTGGATTGAGGAGGAAAGTAGACCAACGATTTGAGGCAGTTGTCGGAGCTGGATAGAGTCAAGTTGGAGGACCCTGTGGATCTCTTTCCGGATGGCCGTCACTTTGGAGTACGGGAGGTAGTCAGTGCAGACTTGGCCCTGTTGACAATGAATCCCAGAGATTCCAACAAGCATACCGTATAGTCGGTATGTTGTGATGCTAGGTTGCTCGTCCTGCAGAACAGGAATATGTCATACAAGTAGATGATGCATCGGATCCCTCGGGTTCTGAGGTGGGCCAACCATGGCTTCAGCATCTTTGTCAAACACCACGTTGCAGAACTGAGCTCGAAAGAGAGGCAAGTGAACCGCCACGGGAAACCGTGTCATAGGAACCGGAGGAAAGGGCGACTGTTTTCATGAATTGGGGTAGACAGGTATGCTTCTTTGAGGTCTAAACGCGTAAACCTCCATCTTGAAGTAACAGTATGTAACATGTACATTTAGGTCCCTTAAATTGATAACTGGTCTGAAGTCGCCAGTTTTCTTGCGAACGAGAAACATCTTGCTGAAGAAGTCCCCTCAACCGAGCGCGGGTTGTATTGCGCCCTTCGTGCACAAGTCCCGGAGCTCCAATTCTATGAGATGAGTGTCAATGGCGGAGAAGCATAGGGGACGAGGGGGTGCTTCTGTATCGGTAATATCTGAAGTTCGATGTGATAACCTTTGACGGTCTGTAATACCCAAGCATCTGCGGACAGTTTTTCCCAATTCTGGAATAAAAGAGAAATAAGGTCGGCAGTAATGGTTAAAGTAGGCACCTGTAATTGCTGATCTCTTACCTGTGGGGAATCTTGCACGGGCACGTCCGCAGCCTCCACGTCCTCTGTCTGATCCCCTTTGGTAGTAGGGGTATTGTTGCCTCGTGCCAGTTTCCGGGTAGAATTGTTTAGGGTAGAACTGTTGTGGGTGTCCCATACGGGGGCCGGATGGACAAATCTGACTGGTGACACGGCCCCGCTGCCGATCAGCCCTGGAAAAACAGCCCTGGTGGGGTTGCCTCTAAAGACCTTGCGCACCTTTTCCTCATCCGAGGAATCATCCCGGATAAGGCGCTTATTGCACTTGAGCAGCGCCTTACCCTTGCTAGGGACTTTTCTGGAGAGCGTGCCCTCTCTCTGAAGGAGTCATCAGACTCTTCTGAGTCTTCTCTGCCTTGGGAACATTTAGAAACTGGCCTGATAGCATCAGAGGCCACCGGGAGCACTTTGGCCATAGACTTCTCCAGGGTTGCGGCCACCGCCGTGTTAGTCATTGCCTAAAGGTCCATGGGATTCTGGGTATCTATACTTATCTATGTACTTGGTATTTACTAAACAGGCACAGGTAGGTAGAGGGACTGGTGGGGAGGGATGTGAAAGAGGCCGTAGGCCGTAATTTCCTCACAGCCTAATGGCGTGCGGCAATAGAGCAGACTTTTATAATCACTGGGGCTCACCCAGGAAATCGAAATTGCATAAACAGATTCCGTTCAGCAGCACTCTGGGTATTATCTAAATGGGGGCTCACCCCCTGCAAGACTACTAGGGTATACCTGACTGTCAGTCCAACTCTTCGGGGGTATTACACAAACCGGACCAGGTCCCTTTGACAGTATGCAGAGTTTCACAGCTGGATGCAAACTCCAAATGCAGAGATCCTCTTTGTGATGAGAGTAGAACCCACTATTAAAACACACCAACAAGATAACTGCTGCGGGTCTCATGAGAACCGGCATTGAATGGCATAGAAAAAGCCAGCAAAATGTGTTCGCGGGAAAACATACGAACGTCAGAATTCGAACAGATTAGACACGAACTGCAGAATTCTGCAAAAAAACAAAATATTATATTATGAGGATGGAACGCCGCAAACGGAGATCCATGAATGGTTAGTTCGTGCGCAAATCCCTGAACGTAATGCATGAAATATGCACTAACGTGAAATCTCGCAAACGGCCCGGTTATGCCTAAATGCGCAAATCAATCACCCTGCCTGAACACACTGAACTTATAAAGAAACATAAGGAAACATAAGGAAAGTGGCAAACATAGCCACCAGTAAGGGGGGAAGGGGGAAGTAAAGGCAGCCTCAGGGGAGAGAGGGTCTGGGGAGAAAAGGGACAGAACCCCAGTATAGAAATAAACAGAGGGCACTGAATATTTAATCTGTCAATGATGTAGCATCAAGGCTATCTGCTTTGTAAAATTCCAATATATATATTTATATTTAAAACATCAACATGCTTTTGCCTAACCATTTGCCTAGGCAAAAGCTTGTTGCCTAATTTCCAGGAGTGCCTGGGTGACTTTTGTCTAGCAGGAGCCTCTGTCTCAAGGGTGCTTGGTCGAGTTTCAGAGAGCAGGAGCCACCTTCCTGGGATCCCTGGGGATAAAGTTGTGATGGAAGTTTTTCTATGTGGAGGCTAAAAGATAGATTGGGGTCTAATAACATACCCAAGTATTTGAAAGAGTGGACTCCGGTCAGTGAGCTATTTGATTTTGTTTTGATGCATAGATGGAATTTTGTAATTTGTGTAATTTAGGTACTGTTCCAAAGATTATTGTGAAAGTTTTGTCAGTGTTTAGGAAGAGTTTGTTTTTTGTGATCCACTTTTCTACCTCTGTGAACTGGTCTTGGAGCACAGCTTCAAGCTGCGGTAGATCAGATTTGCTTGCATAGACTACGGTGCCATCTGCGTACATTTGGGGATTTGCAGACATTATGCAGATCATTTATAAAGAATGTGAATATTACGGGTCTGAGAATGGAACCTTAGAGAACACCACACCTGACTGGGACAGGAAGGGAGTCACTGTCAGAAATGGACACATATTGTGATCGATCCAATACATATGATCGAAACCAGGTTAGCGGACGATCACTAATAGCCAAGTTTTTTAGTTTGTGCAGTAGAATGTCATGGTCTACTGTGTCAAAGGCCTTTGCAAAATCAAGGAATATAGCTCCAGTTAGGTCTCCTTGTTCCATGCCAGTTTGGATGTCATTGCAAAGAGGGCAGTTATAGTTGAGTTATTTGGACAAAAGCCTGATTGATCAGGGGTCAGATAGTTTGATTGTTGGTAATACTCACATAGTTGCGTATGAACTAATTTTTCTAAGATTTTTGACAATACTGGGAGCAATGATATTGGGCGATAGTTAGAAACCAAAGCAGTATCCCCAATCTTATGGATAGGCACTATTCTCGCAGACTTCCAAAGTTTGGGTATGTATCAAGACACCAAGGATTCGTTAATTAGGATTGTGAAAGGTTTAACAATTGCTGGTGCACTGAGCTTCAACAGCTTTGCTGTTGATGAGGTCCAGATTATTTTTTCTTTTTTAGATTATTAAGGTGTTTCTTAATGACACTAATAGGTATAGGTCTAAAATTCTAATAGGTACAGGTCTAGACAAATAATAATAATAATAAACTATTCTAATTCTAATTACCTAACCCAACCCTATGTCATCTAATTTTTACCCAAAACACTTAATTCTATTCTTTAACTGCTATTACTTATCTTGCCTGTTCCTTCTCTTTACTCCCATTTGTGCATGCTGGATTCTTATTCCCCATGGAGGTCTAACTATGCCAACACTTACATAAAACCTCAAGGAAACTGTAACTTTCTCATTGAGGTTGCAAACAAATGGCTCATTATAACATTAGCCAGAATCAATCTGAATAACTTCCTTTAATATAGAATACATTAAGGGGGAGCATATACAAAGCACCAAAGGATAGAAGAGGAGCAATCTACAACAATGGAACTTGCCAGATTCCATTAACAATATCGATCAGCAATGTAAGAAGTGTTGACATCAAATTTTATCAATGGGAAAACATCACCCAGACAGCAATAAGATGCAATATTTTTTTTATTTAAAGTGTTCAATACTAACACACTATGAATGATAGAAATTACTGTTCTGTTATTAAAATATTACATGCATTACAATGTAATGACTACTGACATATGTGTTATTGGCCAAAGAAATGGTGGAATAAGCAGGATCCCTATAAATACTCATAGTGTATCAATTACTGCTGGGACTTTAGAAGTGTGAGTCCCAACCATCTGGTTATAAATCACCTTTGATCCCATTATCTCAAGAGAATACTCCCTGGGTCAACTACTAACAATCTCTGTGCCTCCTGTCTAGTATCTATGTGATTTTTCTGCTCGTATCATTTAGGAAGTAGCTATTTGTATTGCTACCTATCTTATGTAAAACCCACATACACTAATTTGCTAAACAGCTATATAATTTATTTAAATTATAGAAGGTAATTATGGGCTTATCCCCATTCATACAATGCTAATTCCTACAGAGCAAATTCATGTTGTACTTTTTATAATATTATTAATAATACAGGTGTCCTGAGAGGTTAACCTACTTACAGTTGTATTAACATTGAGTTGATAGAATGTGCAAGATTCAACTTGTCTTCAAGCAAGAAGGAACCTAGCTTTAGTACATCTCCCTCACTTTCTACTAACCTTCAGAGTGAAATATGAGGAAAAAAAGTGGTTATAATATTCTGTATTTCCATTTATTGAGCTCCTTTCACACCACGAATATATTAAAGGCTGATAACTGGGTTTGAGTATTGACATTGACAGTAGGATCTCTTTAAGTTGTGTTACTATTCCATATAATAACACATTTCTATGTATAACTGTAATTCTCTGACTGCTGCCATCTATTTAATAAATCCATCCCAAGATTTCATCAGTGCTCTTTGCAGGTAGATACTTTCTCCCATACAAGCTTTTCAAGCTTCTTTTATTGGCCCATCAAAACCATTTGTGGGGTCCTTGACTAGATTTTCCCAGTTGGTACAACTGTCTGCCCTCACAAACCAGAAGCTGATGTTTGGCTTTTTTCTGTCAGCCATTTTCTGATAGACTAAGCCATTGTCTCACGATCCATCTACAACCAGATGCAAGAAGGAATCTCTAATGGAGATACCTCTAGACCAGGGTTCCCCAATTAAATTTTCCCTTGGAATCCTTTGACATGGTATAGCAAAACTTTGGAACCCCAACAAAAAAATGTGTGCCGTAGAGTAGCACAGCGCAGTGCAGCTCAAACCTTTCAACGAGCAGAGTGTAATGTTCTCTTTTGCTGGCAAATTCTTTTTATATCTGGTTTAATTGTTGACAATTGTATTTGCATGTCTGCAGTTGCATCAAGTCGATTTTGATACTTTGTTTTTGGCGCAGAGAGCGAGAGTCCATATAGTATGTGCTGGTGAATGGCAACAGAACTTTGATTGCCCGCTTGGACAATTCTAGGTATTCTTCGCGTAAATCACCCAAAAAGGCAATAAGAGAAACGTCTTTAAATTTTTGACTTAGTTGACTGTCAGAAGTTATATCGATCAGATTTTCAAAATCTACATCAGAAAAATTGGGTGACTTGCCTTTTATGAATGGATTTCATACCCAATCATTATTGTTTTCATTCAAGAATGGAAAATACTGATTAACAGATGTGATTAAATGGTGAAGATGATCTACAATTTCATTGCGAATTTCATCTTTTCATTCAATTTCTGATTTTTCAAGAAAATCCTTAAGTGTTTGCAAAGAGTTCAAATTATTTTGCTCAACAGATGAGGTCCAAAACTGAAGCTTACGAGACAGTGGAAATATTTTATCTCTTGTATTAAAAATAGTGTTTTTTCCTTGGAGTGATAAACATATGTCATTTAATTTTGTGACTATGTCTGCAAGATATGCTACTTTGGATAACCACAGAGTTTTGTTAATCGATCATATAATCCAAATTTATGATCCTGGAAATATGCAAACAACTCTTGATGCAATTCAAACATTCTAACAAGTACTTTACCTTGTGATAGCCAATGGACTACTGAATGCAAAAGTAGAGCAGAGTGGTGACTACCCATATCTTCACATATAAATTTAAATAGTCGTGATTGAATAGTCGTGATTGTAATAGTCTACTTTTTATAAAATCAATAATTTTGACCGATTCGTCTAGCACAGTTTTAAATGGGATTGAAATATTTTTAGCTACCAATGCATGTCTGTGAAGAACACAGTGAGAACTGGTGCTGTTTTTTGCTACGTTTCTTATTCGTGTCACAGTGCCTACCACTTTCGCAACCATTGCTTTGGTACCATCACTGCACCCATCTACACATTTGTCCCAATTTATACTGTGTGTGTTAATGAACTTCTGGATACAGTTAAAGATGTTCTCACCAGTGATATGATTTTTTAAAGTTTCACACAGAAGCAAGTCTTCTTCAATCTGTTTGTCAAAATTATATCTAACAAAAACCAACAAAATTGAAAGTCCTGCAACATCTGTGGACTTGTCTAATTGCAGTGAGTACCCATCACATTGATGCAGTCGAGAAATTAGTTCAGTATGGATGTCATTAGCAAGATCATGAATACGGCGCAAAACTGTGTTGTTGGAAAGTGGCACAGCTTCACTTTTTTTACTCAACGTCTCACCTAAAATACATGACACTATTTATTTTACACATGGTTTTATTAGTGATTCCCCAATTGTGTGTGCTTCTTCTGCAAGTGCTATGCGGTAACTCACTCTGTAAGAAGCCTCTGTGGCTTTTTCATTAGCATTTTGAAATTTTTCTCATAAATTGTTTACTCTTCTGATACTCTTTTAGCTTTCGCTTAAAAAAGTCAATGTCTTTATCTTTGTACTCTGCGTGGCTTTTGCTCAAAATGACGACGTAATTTATCAGGTGGTAATGAACTGTATGGCAATATTTTATTGCAAAGTACGCATTGTGCTTCAGGACAATCTTCATTTCTGGCCCTTGTGAATAGAAATGACAAGTAGCTATCATCATATCTTTTCTTTGTTTAAGAAGAAGATTGACAAGCATTGTTTGCTTTTTTTTGCTTTTTTTTTTACTTGTCACTTATCACTGCTATTTGAGGAACAGTAGATACAACTATTTCAGGCCTCTTTTCTAGATTTTTAGTTGTATCTTTTTTCTCAGTTTCTATAAGTGCCGAACAGGAAGAAGTATTAATACTACTGAGAGGGTAGTGGATGCATGGAATAGCCTTCCAGCTGAAGTGGTAGAGATTAACACAGTAAAGGAGTTTAAGCATGCATGGGATAGGCATAAGGCTATCCTAACTATAAGATAGGGCTAGGGACTAATGAAAGTATTTAGAAAATTGGGCAGACTAGATGGGCCGAATGGTTCTTATCTGCCGTCACATTCTATGTTTCTATGTTTCTATTTTTTCTCTGAAGAGTTCCCTGCTTTTACCAACTTTCCAAATTCATGGTTGTTTATTGTAAAAAAAATAAAGAAACACTTTGAAAAATACAGCTCTCACAACCTGACTGAAAAGGATGCTGATTTTGATAATGCTTTTAAAAAGAACTGAACTGAAGCAGGGTTTTTGAGTTAGACTTGTAGCAAAAAGATTTGAACTCTTTGAAAAATACAGTTAACAGTTTTTTGCCCCTCACAGAGTCATTCAATGCACCTGGCAGAGTATTTCAATGCCCTTAATAAAGCCTTTTATTGTCTCTTACAGAGCCTTTTAATGTCCCTAGCAGAGAATTTCAATGCCCCTGACAGAGCCTTTTAATGCCCCTGAGAGAGCCTTTTAATGCCCCTTACAAAGCTTTTTAAGGTCCCTAGCAGGGAATTTCAATGCCCCTGACATAGTCTTTCAATGCCCCTGACAGAGCCTTTTAATGTCCCTTACAGAGCCTTTTAATGTCCCTAGCAGAGAATTTCAATGTCCCTGACAGTCTTTTAATGCCCCTGATAGAGCTTTTTAATGTTCATTACAGATCCGTTTAATGTCCCTTGCAGAGAATTTCAATGCCTCTGACAGAGAATTTCAATGCCCCTGACAGAGCCTTTTAATGTCCCTTACAAAGCCTTTTAATGTCACTAGCAGGGAATTTCAATGCCCCTGACAGAGCCTTTTAATGTCCCTTACAGAGCCTTTTAATGTCCCTAGTGGAGAATTTCAATGCCCCTGACAGAGTCTTTCAATGCCCCTGACAGAGTCTTTAAATGTCCCTTACAGAGCCTTTTAATGTCCCTAGTAGAGTATTTCAATGCCCCTGACAGAGTCTTTTAATGACCCTGAAAGAACGTCTTTCAATGACCCTCAAAGAGTCTTTTAATGCCCCTGACAGAGTCTTTCAATGTCCATAACAGATCATTTCAATGTCCCTACCTAACAGAGCTTTCTATTTCCCTACCTAACAGAGCTTTCTATGTCCCTACCTAACAGAGACCTATATGTCCCTACCTAACAGAGCTTTCTATCTATGACAATAGCAGAGCTTTAACTATTAGCTCCACTCTCTATCACTCCTCAACCATGAGTGATAGAAAATGGCTGATGGCATTGCTGGCTGGCTGACTGTTGGGCGGGCTGTCTGATGGCTGGGCGGGCTGGCTGACGGCTGGGCAAGCTTTGTCACGGCGAGCTAAAGGAGCACTATAGGGTCAGGAACACAAACATGTATTCCTGACCCTATAGGGTTAGAACCACCATCTAGCACCCTGTTCTCCTCATGCCTCCCTAAATATAGTAATATATTACTTGTATTCAAATCTGCAGCTGCTTTCTTTGTCACTGTTTCCTTTAGACCTGCCCACTGCCTGCTTACATCAGCAGAAGTGGTAGCCTGATCCAATCACAATGCTTCCCCTTAGGATTGGTTGAGACTGACAAGGAGGCAGATCAGGGGTAGAGCCAGCATGATTCAAACACAGCCCTGGCCAATCAGCATCTCCTCATAGAGATGAATTGAATCAATGAATCTCTATGAGGAAAGTTTAGTGTCTGCATGGAGAGGGAGGAGATACTGAATATTTGGATGCGTTTTAGGCAGCCATGACCCAGGAAGGATCTCCAACAGCCATCTGAGGAGTGGCCCGTGAAGTTATCACTAGGCAGTAATGTAAACACTGCATTTTCTCTGAAAAGACAGTGTTTACAGCAAAAAGCCTGAAGGTAATGATTCTACTCACCAGAACAAATTCAATAAGCTGTAGTTGTTCTGGTGACTATAGTGGTGGGAGGCAGGGCGGGCACTAGGGCAGACTCTGATGGCAAGACGTGCTGACAGCAAGGTGGGCTGATGGCAGGGGGCGCTCAAGATCGCGCTCCTGCCATCTTTTATGAGATCGCGGTGTTGTGGATCCAAATAATGATCTTTGTTATATTCAGAGGAAGCCCAAATTATTATTACAAGTGCACTTGGAGAAGCGAGAATTAGACACCAGACACCTGTTGGGATTCAAAATAACGTTTTATTCATCAGCTGGGTTTTATACATTAAAAAGTAAGTGCTTATGTGCAAATACTCTTAGAACAGTAATAGGAAGGGAGTACAGATGAGGGATGAACATCATGTACACATAACAAATAAGTTCCAAGGTAAGAAAGAACAAAAAGATTAGAGAAGAGACATCTTAGGTGGTGGCTCTCTGCGCCCGGAACTAGACATATATGGTATTAAGTGTTGTTTAAGCATCAAGCATTTCCTGAGTTCAAGTTAGCCAATTTTAATATAGGATATCATTATATGACACCTATAAGCTTGAGCCTTGGAATCAAGATAAATTCTATCACAGCAGTTGCGTTATCTCTGCTGTTTCCGACCTTCCGGGAACAGCAGGTAGCGGCGCTCATCTTGGATGTGGTGAAATGACGCAGAACCCCAATTTTGTTCTCTGCGGAACACCAAATGGGAAACACTGCTCTAGACTCTTGCATACCTAGTCCATTTTGTATCTTTTATTTCTAAAGTGTTATCTGGTTATTTAAAAACCTTCTTATGTATCCAAGTAAAATATTTCCTGGTTTCACTTAATGTCTAGTTTCATTAATTCAATATCATCCATTCCTAACTAACTTTGCATGTTTCCTTTCAACAGATGCTTAATACCACAAATATTTAATGCATTCAGATTAACCAGCCACAGCAGAAAAATATGTGTCACCAAAACTGCAGTTGAACCCAATACCTTCTAAGTTGTTTGAAATCCCCCTGAGGTAGAAAACACACTATTTATCAAAATAAATGTATTGCGAAAATAGAATAATGTGAATAGCTTTTACATTTTCTTACTAGAAAAAAATAATTCATCATAATATACCAGTGACTCGATTCTAAAGTAGCTAATACATTTAACCACAGTTGCTGATATCCAGTTTTACTGTAAGGTTCAAATAATTTTAAAGGCTTTAACATAAAATTCCATTTAAATCTGCATTGACTGGACCATATAATGCTTTTTGTAGGTCCAGCTTTACTTAGTATGATTTAGGGATTGTAAGGACACAGGACATTTGTCATCAAAGGTTTAGCCCTGGACATTGGCCTCAAGCTCCTATTTGTTTAATGATTTAATTATGTTCTAGA
The DNA here is from genome assembly GCA_933207985.1 of Pelobates cultripes. Lineage (NCBI taxonomy): Eukaryota > Metazoa > Chordata > Amphibia > Anura > Pelobatidae > Pelobates > Pelobates cultripes. Next base: position 156,941,538 of record OW240914.1, on the reverse strand, counting down.
ATTGGAAATAGTTAAGTGTGACTAACACACCAATGCCTCCTACAGAGGATATCAGCAGAACTGCTAATAAGCTTTCTTCACGGCCCTTGACATATTACCTTTCTAACCTCGAATGGAATAAATTCCACAGCAGAAAATATTTGATAGACTTCATACTCTTTACTTTAACTTTTATTTTTATACGCTAGTTGATGCTAGCTGGCCACCATCAAAATCCCATATTGTAAAATATAAAAATAAAAATAAGCTAGAAGACAATTTAAATATTTTTACCTATAGGATAGATGCCAAATATATCATACTGTTTTCATACTTTACAGACTCCAAGTTTAAGCCCGTTAACCCAATTAGTTCATGAAGGGATATTTACTACTTTCCTACCGAGCGATAATTGGAAAGATACACATGTGCTTTTCATTATTATATTCTCACTGTAACTAAAGCAGAAACGATAGCAGATACATCAAGCATATGGGATAAAATCCAGCACTCACAGCCACATTAACCAGTTTTAAAGGAATATTTTGATTTATTGTGTAAAATTCTTTTTTTTTTTTTTTTTGGCATGTAAACACATAAGCAGATAAGAAGAATACAAAAAACAGAAACATCCCAAAAATATGTCATGATACAAATTGTGATTAATAATAGATGTCGACATAAACAACTGCACAGTTTCATTAGGGGGCACATTGAATAACCATCAAATTCACAGTCCAGGCTTCCCTTGTCTTGTCAAATGACCGTTGTTCTGGCCAACTGTGATTCTATTGAGGAACTCGATCTACAAAGCTGTGGTTAGATCAAGTTCAGTCTAACCCTGGCATAAAATGAAAGAATACCAGGCCAAGGATCACTTTGAGATCATTCTGTTTCATTCTGTTTCCCATTTGCTTCCAGATGCAATGTGGAGCAGCCCTGTCATTCTTGGGATCCTATGGTCCAGGCACTCAAGGTGAAAGCCAAAGTAGCAGTTTTATTGGTGCAAGAAACAGCAACATTTGGACCCAACCAGGTCCTTTGTCTTAAAATCCCATTGCTTAGTAGATGTAGATTCATTTCAGCCCAAACTGTGTATCTTCTGAATCTAGAAAGCTGAAATGTACTTAAATAAAAAATCAACCGAAAAACAGAATGGCTGAGCATGGTTGTTTTGATTTGTTATTCTGGATTCCACCCATGGTACCAAATAAAGAGATGATTCATGGTATACCTCCTTTTTTTCCTTTATTGGTCAGTGTTTTTTCATGACCCAAATGCTGGTAAAATACTCCTATTAGTGTACTACAAAATATATACGTAATACAGACATATATAGGGCTCATATCCACAACGTTTTGGTACCAACAATCTGCTGAGCCAAACTGATGGATGAAATTCAAACTTTCAGAGTCATTTTCTATTTTCAGGAAAAAAATGGTTTGGACTTGCTTAATTTTCTCGAGTTACACAAGTCTACTAAGTAGGTGTTAAAATATGTCATGATACATTCATGTGAAGGGCGCTTCAACATCTGTGCAATTTCATAATTTTTAATAAAGAGAAATAAAGTAACCCTAGAAATAAAATGTTCTATATTTGTAGAGTAATGTGTACTCCCAAAAGAGCCTTGATTGTGCTAAGAAAATAGTTTCCTAAAAACATGCTGATTAATTGTTTAGCATTTTAGCATCATAGCGCATGCAGTCCCAAATAACACTGAAGAAATTAGACCAGCTAATACTGAGCAACTGCAATATCAAAACAGGCTGTGGGAGAGAATTATCTAAATGTATATTCCATAACAACCCATCACTGCCCTTGTGTGTCTGCAGTTAACTCAATCAGCTTATTTTCACAGGTTCTATTGCTTTGTTAGTTTTGTTTTTTTACTATTTGTTTTATTAAATGAACATTTGCATAATGTTTTTATACACATCGTATTTAATATATTGATTGTTTGTGATTTTTGAAAGAAAGGATCTGTAAGATTCTAATAAAGAACTCCTTAATGACTTATTGGATGAGGCCAAGACTGTTTTTGAAATGTATTTTTTAAAATGGTTTTATATATAGTATGTGTGATGATTAGAGGATGGGTTATAGCAGGATTCATTCTACATAAGTATGGTGAGTGTATGGGTGGGAAAACCTCACCCTAATTTATTTTTGATAAATACGTAAGGCCTAAGACACTGTGCTTCCTGAGTCCAAAGACACAGTGATTCTTTCCCCCACTGCAAAATCCTACCTCATGAAGTTCTCAGATACAGTGCATTTCCTCATAACCCACATTGTTACCTCCCCATATCTCCCAGTGTATCTTCCTGTGTCCTCCATTCATATACACATATTTACATACAGCTTTACACACTCACAGTCACATACCAACTCTTGCACACACACATTCACAAACAGCTGATTTGTGACATCATAAACATGTCTCTCCCATCATTTAGTTCTGGGAGCTGGTCTGTGTATATGGAAAAGGTACCAAGACCAACCTCATTTTTCTACCAATGAGATGGGAATTTAAATCATAAGCAGTCGTGTGACAAGAACAAATAGCTGCCCATTGCTACTGACATTTGGGGCATGCAGTACTGGATTGGAAATGCCTCCCAAAAGAAGTATCAGAATGCTGTCTCTGACAAGTGCTGCCTTTGTTTAAAAGACACACTAGAATCCCTATAAGATATAGTGTTTTGGCCAATCAGCACTTCTTTATAGAGATGCATTGAATCAATGCATCTCTATGAGGAAAATTCAGCGTCCCCATATGGCAGCACTGCCCTAGAAAGCATCTCCAGTGGCCATCTAAGGAGCGTCCACTTGGAGATGTCCATAGGGGCAATGTAAACACTGCCTTTTCTCTGAAATGGCAGTGTTTGCATGAAAATGTCTGAAGGCAATGATTATACTCACCAGAACTACTACATTAAGCTGTAGTTGTTCTGGTGACTATAGTGTCCCTTTAACAAACAGGTGTACAATTCTACCCAATAAAAGTAAAATAAAACATATACTTTTGTTTTTAGAGGTTTTATGTTTTTCATTTAGTTCAAATAGCATGCCTATAAACAAATAATATATAGCTTTTTTTCTGCTGCATTAAAAAAATATTCGTATTCACGTATAACACTTTAATTCCAAGAAAGACAGCGATTTCTACTGATGGTGCGGCTAAGAAAATATGAATAATAATGACAAACATATCACTAGACTTATGAAATAATGAATGCTGGGAGTCTGTTGCCTCGGTAAGTGTTTATAGTTGAGATAATGTTTGGTGTAATGTATTACTGTGTTGTATTGAACTTTGCAGGAATTAATTAAGGATTGACAAGGTTAAAGTAAGGAAATTAAAGAAAACTATCGCGCCTAGGAGTTGAATTGAAATTGATTTTTGTGTTTATTGTGAATCATGCCGTTCTTAAAGAAAGGAGGATGGGTACTCTGTCATTTTGCCTCTGTTCTGACACTTTTTAGCTTTGCTGGAGGCCAGTGATATCTGGAGGTGATCCAGCTTAATAGAGCAATGATAACTCTTATCTTATTTCCTGGATATTCTTCAAAGAGTAATGAACGAATAATATCATTTCACATCATGTTCCTTCATACATTAACTACAGCCCGGTTAACAACAAACATCAAGTGAAGGCTTTCCTTGGACAATCACCTTAGCTTACGAGAAAGTGCAGAATTTCCCAGGGTTGGGGAACATGGAACCTTGTAACCATAACATGTACTGTAATTCTTCTATAGTGCTACTGACTACTTAGTTTCAAGAAGCAAAATATTGGAGATCTTTTTTAGGAGATATATATATTTATCTTTTTGGGTAATGAAAGGGAAGTTTGGAAGCATTGGATTGGAATTATGGAGAAAGTAAAATCTAGATTGGAAAACTGGCAATGTCTCTTCCCTCAACACTCATTTAGAAGAAAAGTTTTAATTATTAACAACGTTGCGGCTTCTATGTTTTATCACAATCCACTTATTTCTTTAACCAATGATTGACTGACAGCCAGGGGGTGTTTTATAAATTTGCTAGGGAACGCCCCCGGGCTGTCAATCAAACAGCTAGTGAGGTTTCCAGCCTCCTTCCGTTAGCTCTACTTGAACCTGCCTGCTCCCACTCACAGAACTCAGACCAGACGTGCTTGAGCACGAGCTGGTGCATGCACACGTAACTGTGTGCGTGTGTTTACGAGCCAGTGAAAGCACATGTAAGTGTGCACCAATTCAGAGAAAGAAAGCTTCTTCTGGGAAAAAAGGGGAGGGCTTACTAAGGCTGCAGTTCACATGATATGCAGCCTGCAAGCTCTTTTAAAGGAGCACTTTACTGCCCACATAAAAAAGAAAAAAACATTCTGTTTAGTAGATATACCCCCAGTGAATACATGCATGTGTTTTCTGAATTGGGGGTATATCTCAAAAGAGCTTGCTAAAAGAACAGGGGCTTTTTAATGGAGTTTGTATAGGACACTTGCTGTAAATATGAATTAAATAAATTTTCAAGATAACAATTGTTGTCCCTTTTGTTCACAAAATGAAACAATTTTTCTTGTTGTGACAGGTTAATACAATTGTTTTGTTTATTGAAAACTTTTTTCAATAATTTTCTTTGGAATTTTCTGATGTTGCTTTATTTTTGACATCCACTATAAGAAAAATAAGAAATACAAATTCCAGTTAATTCATTTTTTACTTGGACAAAGTACACTTGACATTTACAAAAGTGTTGTGTTTATCATTTTGTTCAGCGTATAGACGATCATCTGGTAACATCCTTCAGGAAATGTTGGAAGTTCACATCGTGACACTTCCAAAACCTAATAAACCTCAATTTTTTATGTGCAAACTTATGTCTCATATCCTTGTTGAACGCTGACCTTAAACTGTACGCAAAATTGTTAGCTATGCGCATTAAACCCGTAATATCGTCCCTTATTTCCGATGAGCAAGTAGGATTTTTCAAAAGAGACAAGTGGGTGATAACACAAGATTTTTTTATAGACTTATTAGATATGGCACATCGCAACTCTCAAAGAGGTATTCTATTAGCGTTGGTCGCGGAGAAAGCCTTTGACCGGCTTAACTGGTTATATATGGAGGCTACCCTGTCCAAAATGGGATTTTCAGGGGCTTCTGTCAAGAGCATAATGGTGCTATATGTCACGATTCCGGAACCTAACACGCTAACAGGTCACAGAGAGGAAGGATGCTATTCCAGTCCTTAGAGTGGCCGGGCTAAGCACACTAAGAATAGTCAAGAGACAAGCCAAGTAAAGGGAGCCAGAAAACGGGAGAACGAGAAACAAGCCGAGGTCAAAGGAGTGGAGAATGCAGGAAAATCGGAATAATGAGCCAAATAATCGGTAACCAGAGAGAAACACGAGCAAACTGCAATAGAGGTGTCACAAGACCACAACAGGGCACTGAGAGACAGGAAAGGTAAGTATGTACATCATTTGCTTAATTCTGATTGGATAACTTCCAATCAGAATTAACAATCACACGTGGGAGATATCTACACCTCCCACTGTGATTATGGTACTGTTGCTTTAACGCCGGGTCACGTGACTGACCCAGGCATACGCATAACTGTGCGGGCTCCCAGCGTGCAGCGTTATCCATGCTGCCGCTGGGAGGCAAGGAGGAGGACGTGAGCGGCGCGCAGCGGAAAGGAGACGCCGTTCGCCGACAGGTAGGAGGAGGGGAGACCTCGGGCGGCTGTGAGGGAGCCCTGACACTATACTCCCATCCAACCGCTAAAGTGTTTAATACTGGCTTCTTATCCTCTGCCTTCCCGATCTAACTGCACATGCCAAGGCTGTCCCCTATCATCTCTTATTATTATTATTATATCAGACAACTTAAAACTAACACTTCTATTCGAGGGCTGATCACCCCTATAGGAGAAAAGAAACTTGCACTTTTTGCAGATTATATACTACTCTTTTTAACACAACCATTAGAATCTATACCATGTTTATTACTCATTTTGAATGAGTATGGTTATATTTCTTTTTACAAAAACAACACTTTGAAAATGCAAGCCCTAACAACTGATCTTCCTAAGCTGACAGAAAGCATATTAGAAACCACCTATAATTTTGATTGGCGTCACAAATCCCTAACATATTTGGGGATCAATCTTGCTAAACACCCCCAACATATTATTCAAGAAAATTCTGAATCTATGATTCATAAGGTATCCACACAATTAGAGAGCTGGAGAGATTTGGAGGTGTCGTGGCTGGGGAGGATCAACACCATTAAAATGATGGCTATGCCACACATTTTATATTTATTTAGGACCATTCCTTACTGAATCATCTTTTAAATTGTTTACAAAGAATGCGCAATGCCCATATCTCCCAGAAATTGTCCCAGATTACCTACTGAAAATAGCACCACTTCAGGCCCTAAAGGCTATATCCCCTAAACTACCCTTGAGTTCATGGCTTTCCCAAGACATTGTAAAAGTTTCCGCACTCTATGATCATAAGGGAATAAAACAATTCCCTGCATTACAAGCAGAATTTGTCCTAGACCCAAAATACATATTTACCTACCTCCATATAAAGAGCATTCTGATGACAAACATATACGACTTTCTTGTTTTTCATACCTTCCTAGTATTGGCAGATCTTATATGCTCATTATAACCAAAATGAAGTCTTTAGCAGAATGCTACGCAAATTTATGTAAACCTCAAGAGGAGCTTAAACTCCCTTACATGCAACATTGGGAAAAAGAAACAAAAGAACAAAGTATTCCCTTTACAGAATTGGTTATCTGCCATACGCTATACCAAAGCCTCCTCTCACTGCTTATCACTTTGGGAAGCACACAGGGCCAGACTGGGGAAAAAATTTGGCCCGGGCATTTTTTTTATCACAGCGGCCCACTCAGAGGGGGGCAGGGCAGAGAGGGTGTGTTTTGTCATCACTAATGACAAACACGCCCCCTCTCAAAGTGAGCATGTTGGTTCAATGCTCTTCCAGGGTAGATAATGGATTCAGAGTGTATATAGGGATCTAAAGTGTGTATGTGTGTAGATGATCCAGAGTTGGGTAAGGGATCTAGTGTGTGTCTGGAAAGTAATGTGTTTATGGGTGCAGTATGTGTGTGAGGGGAGCTGTATAAATATATATATATATATATATATATATATTTTTTTTTTATATATATATATAAAAATATGTTTGGAAGTATTGTGTGTGGTGCAGTGTGTTGGGGGGTTCTGTGTGTATATGAAGGTTGCAGTGGGTGTGAGTGTGAGCGGTGTAGTGTGTATGTGAGGGGTGCAGTATGTGTGTGTGATGGATACTGTGTGTGTGAGGGTGCTGTGTGTGTGGGTGCTGTGTGTGTGATTTGTGTGTGTGGGTGCTGTGTGTGAGGGTGCTGTGTGTGATGTGTGTGAGGGTGCTGTGTTTGAGGGTGCTGTGTGTGAGGGTGCTGTGGGTGAGGGTTCTGTGGGTGATTTGTGTGTGTGCTGTGTGTGAGGGTGCTGTGGGTGAGGGTTCTGTGGGTGATTTGTGTGTGTGCTGTGTGTAATTTGTGTGAGGGTGCTGTGTGTGATGTGTGTGAGGGTGCTGTGGGTGATTTGTGTGTGTGTGCTGTGTGTCATTTGTGTGAAGGTGCTGTGTGTGATGTGTGTGCTGTGTGTGATTTGTGTGAGGGTGCTGTGTGTGATGTGTGTGCTGTGTGTGATGGTGCTGTGTGTGAGTGTGCTGTGGGTGATGTGTGTGAGTGTGAGGGGGGGCGACCAGCAACTCTCACACGATCCTTGGTGGCCCTAGCACAGGCTAGAGTTCAATCTCGCGAGATCGGGGGTGTTGCCATGGCATCTCGCGCGAAGAACCCGACGGAGATGCAAGATAAAGCTCCTCTGGGTTCTCCTCTCCCTCCCCAGCCGCATGTCTATTCAAGTGGACCGGTGAGGGAGAGCTTTGATCTCCGCACCGGCCCGTCATGGAAAACAGCGGGGCGGGCGCTCGGATAGTGCCGGCCCTGCATAGACCGGCAGGGGAGATCCTGTGACCTCCCCTGCCAGCCTTGGCCCATGGCCACCGCGGCCCTCCAGGCATTTGTCCGGTGTGTCTGATGGCCACTTCGGGCCTGGAAGCACATACCAAACTGCTGATGTACTGGTTCCCCAAAGGATCTCCCAAATGTGCAAAGAGGCTGATCCAACTTGCTGGAGATGCCAATTGGTCTCAGGAATGATTTTGCATGTTTTCTGTTAATGCTCAGTACTATCTCAATTTTGGAGTGATATCACCGACATTGTAAAAAAAATTAGTGGTATTACAATTCCTAGGCTACCGGAATATTACTTACTACATATTCTTCCCAAAGCTTCAATCTCTTCCTAATAGAACGCTAATAATTAATATACTGATAGCTCATCATTGGAAAAGTGCATTTGCCCCTTCAGTAGAAGAACTATTTCAGAGAATGGATTCTACACATATGTATGAACAAATGACCTCTTGGATTCAGGGTACAATAGATCTCCATACCAAACATTGGCGTGATTGGTCCAAATCAAACCACAGACCAAAATGCGACTCAATGAATACCAACAATAGTCCATAAGTATACCAGCTCATCCCATCTTGTAGAATCTCATGATTCAATGTTAATTCTCACAATTCTTCCAACTTCCTCCCCCCTCTTTACCCTAATTTTATTTTTAGTTACTGTCGTTGGTTTTCTTTATATATTTTTCTTAAAATGAAAAAATAGATAAAAGCATCTTACATATTAGAATTATAATGCCCAGCTTAGTCACAAGAAATAGAACAGGAATTATCTTAGGGAGTTTAGGATACACTAACGAGTAAATAAATATACAGGAGCTTGACTGATTGAGTATTAATGTTTTGAATATAAATGTCATACATATGTCATGTTTATATACATCACTGGGTTTTTTTTGTACATTTATACTGGTTTGATTTATGAAAAGAATTGAATATATATGAAATATTTGTATGATACTGCTCTGCTATATATTACATTGCTGTGTAAATTCTACTATTAGTAGTACTGTATAGCTTGTGAATCTGACAAATATCTATGTCCAATTGTAACCCTATTTACTTATTTATTTATTTATTAATGTTGTAAGCAATAAAAAAAGTATATTAAAAAAATATGGGGGCTTTTAATCTAAGAGCTGCTAGAAGGTTGAAGTTGGTCATCTGGGCCATAAGCATTATGTGTCAACTGGTGCTTGTCATGAGAACTGATAACACTTTGGTTTAAGGAACTAGAAGCAAAAAAAATCTAAAGTTTGAAGCTGAACTTTCAAGTTTATGCCTGCTCAGAATGTATGATTTCCTCATTTCAAAATGTGACTGTAAAACAAGTATAAGTGAAGGAGAAAAAGGTCATTTGAAGGAATGCAAAAACTGGAAAAACAGCCTCTATTGAAGCATTACCAAAACAAAAAACAAGCCATGTCAAAACTATGTAGTTCAAAATGTACATACTTTATCATGCATCTGTCAGAAAGTTGTTTTTATTTTAATATGCCATGTAAAGAAAGTAAAGACAAAAAGGGTAATGTGTGCTATTCCTTAATCTGTATTATATATAAGGAAAGAAGTCTTACGCCATTTTATTAGCAACACAAAAAAGAAAGAGATACCTACAGTTAATACTACTTTAATCAAACAAAAACTGGTATGTTATACCAAGAATTAATTTTATAAGCTGAAAAAGTATGTTATATAAAAAAAAATATTGGAGATTTAACATTAACATGTTTAACCTTTTGTAAATCCAGATATAAATCTTTGACCTTTTTAATCACTATAATCGCCTCTGCCCAGGCATTTTATTATGTATCTATATATCTATGGGACAAGGGGAGGGGGAGACACTATGGGAGATATGGGACAAGGGCACTATGCCGATATGGCACTATGGGACAATGGGAGGGGGGGACACTATGGGATCAGAACACTAATGGACAAGGGGAGGAGGGGTTAAAGAACACTATGGGACAGGGTAGGAGGGGTTAACAATCACTATGGGACAGGGTAGGAGGGGTTAACAATCACTATGGGACAGAGGAAAGGGGGGTTAAAGATCATTATGGGACAGGGGAGAAAAAAAAATATTCTGAACAAACTGTCCCATGGTAAGAAACACTATGGAACAGTTTGTTCAGAATATTTTTTTTTCTGGGTTTCCTCCTCTAAAAACTAGGTGCGTCTTATGGTGAGGTGCGTCTTATGGAGCGAAAAATACGGTAATTTTATAAGCTGAAAAAGTATGTTATATAAAAAAAAATATTGGAGATTTAACATTAACATGTTTAACCTTTTGTAAATCCAGATATAAATCTTTGACCTTTTTAATCACTATAATCGCCTCTGCCCAGGCATTTTTTAGTATCTTATTCTTTAAGATCTGCCGATAGGCAATTCTAGGCTCTCCCTTTCTTAGAACAGTATTGCAAAGTTATATCTTTCATTTTTCTTTTTCATGAATTATTTTATTATTTCAATTGTGTTGTCATATTTAAGACTTTCTTTTACTACATATAAATTTCTCAAGTAAAGACGTGAAATACCTTTTGCAGGTCTGATTTAAAAAAAATAATAATGAATGCCAAACTGGTAAACCATACCGATTTCAGATTTGTACATATAATGCAGTAATGATTTACTATAAGATTACTATATTATGGGGATGTCTCTCAGCTGCACATGTCAAGGAATTCTGATACGACCTGATATTGAGAAGTCTCATCTAGAAAACTGGTCAGAAAATGTGAAGTAAAGAAACCATGAATCCTCCCTACTGAGCTAATTTAAACAAATTTTAAGCTCATTTAAGGTATCCTAAATATATAACCTATTTGTTCCTCTCAAGGTCTGCTACTGAAAACTGTTAGTTTATAAAGCACACTTATACATTTTGATATACAGGGAGTGCAGAATTATTAGGCAAGTTGTATTTTTGAGGATTAATTTTATTATTGAACAACAACCATGTTCTCAATGAACCCAAAAAACTCATTAATATCAAAGCTGAATATTTTTGGAAGTAGTTTTTAGTTTGTTTTTAGTTTTAGCTATGTTAGGGGGATATCTGTGTGTGCAGGTGACTATTACTGTGCATAATTATTAGGCAACTTAACAAAAACAAATATATACCCATTTCAATTATTTATTATTACCAGTGAAACCAATATAACATCTCAACATTCACAAATATACATTTCTGACATTCAAAAACAAAACAAAAACAAATCAGTCACCAATATAGCCACCTTTCTTTGCAAGGACACTCAAAAGCCTGCCATCCATGGATTCTGTCAGTGTTTTGATCTGTTCACCATCAACATTGTGTGCAGCAGCAACCACAGCCTCCCAGACACTGTTCAGAGAGGTGTACTGTTTTTCCCTCCTTGTAAATCTCACATTTGATGATGGACCACAGGTTCTCAATGGGGTTCAGATCAGGTGAACAAGGAGGCCATGTCATTAGATTTTCTTCTTTTATACCCTTTCTTGCCAGCCACGCTGTGGAGTACTTGGACGCGTGTGATGGAGCATTGTCCTGCATGAAAATCATGTTTTTCTTGAAGGATGCAGACTTCTTCCTGTACCACTGCTTGAAGAAGGTGTCTTCCAGGAACTGGCAGTAGGACTGGGAGTTGAGCTTGACTCCATCCTCAACCCGAAAAGGCCCCACAAGCTCATTTTGATTTCTTTGATGATACCAGCCCAAACCAGTACTCCACCTCCACCTTGCTGGCGTCTGAGTCGGACTGGAGCTCTCTGCCCTTTACCAATCCAGCCACAGGCCCATCCATCTGGCCCATCAAGACTCACTCTCATTTCATCAGTCCATAAAACCTTAGAAAAATCAGTCTTGAGATATTTCTTGGCCCAGTCTTGACGTTTCAGCTTGTGTGTCTTGTTCAGTGGTGGTCGTCTTTCAGCCTTTCTTACCTTTGCCATGTCTCTGAGTATTGCACACCTTGTGCTTTTGGGCACTCCAGTGATGTTGCAGCTCTGAAATATGGCCAAACTGGTGGCAAGTGGCATCGTGGCAGCTGCACGCTTGACTTTTCTCAGTTCATGGGCAGTTATTTTGCGCCTTGGTTTTTCCACACGCTTCTTGCGACCCTGTTAACTATTTTGAATGAAACGCTTGATTGTTCAATGATCACGCTTCAGAAGCTTTGCAATTTTAAGAGTGCTGCAGCCTGTCAAGTCCTTCTTTTGACCCATTTTGCCAAAGGAAAGGAAGTTGCCTAATAATTATGCACACCTGATATAGGGTGTTGATGTCATTAGACCACACCCCTTCTCATTACAGAGATGCACATCACCTAATATGCTTAATTGGTAGTAGGTTTTCGAGCCTATACAGCTTGGAGTAAGACAACATGCATAAAGAGGATGATGTGGTCAAAATACTCATTTGCCTAATAATTCTGCACTCCCTGTATATAAAAATATGAGTAACGGTTCCCTCTAAGCACCATTACAACATGGTATTACTTAACACTTGACTGATGATGGACCGAGTCCATCGTGCGCTAAAATTAACTCCAGATCGCCGCGATCGCGGGGTTAACACTCCTCCGATCTGCCACGGTATTCAAAGCAGATCGGGAGAACCCAATCATGCTGTCCCTGCAGCTGTGATCGCTCTGAAAGGCTGTCAGAGTTAGCATATGTGCTGCAGGTACTCTTGATCCGCCTCCCTGTCCTTCCGCCTTCTGTGTGAAGTGCAAGGAGACAGATCAGTGTTGCTGATCTTCTCTCTGTTAAAAAAAAAAAAAGTTAAATCCTACCCTCCTTTCCCCTGCCTTAATAAAATTAACCCTTTCCCTGTCAATTGATCACTGACTACAGTGATCAATTGGTAGGGGCTACATTTTTCTGTAATCTAATTTTTTTTTAACCCCTGAGGGTTAACTTTTATTTTATTTTAACCCTCCGGGGTTACATTTATTTTATTAATTAATTTAAATATTTTAAAATTATATATTTTGCTAGCTGAGGTGGATGATAGTTAGTGGGGAATTTGGTGTTAGGCTAGCCAGGGGTTAATGTTAAAAAAAGTTTTTTAAAAAGTTAAAAAAAGTTAAAAAAAAGTAAAAAAAGTTTTAATAATGTTTAAAAAAGTAAAAAAATCCCACCACCCTTTACCCAGTCCTAATAAAAATGTACCACTTTCCTGTCAGTCGATCTCTACCTACAGTGATCAAAAAACAGATACTGTGATTTGATTTTTTTTAACCCTGAGGGTTAACTTTTATTTTTTTTTAACCCTGAGGGGTTCAATTTATTTAATTAATTAATTTAAATATTGTAAAATTTTATATTTTAATAGCTGGGGTGGGTGGCAGTTATGGGAAATTGGGAAATTTACTGTTAGTGCTGCTTACTGCTAGTTAGGGGTTAACGGTAAAAATAAGTTAATGAAAATGTTAAAAGTGTAAAAAAAGTTTTAAGAAGTTTAAGAAAGTTTAAAAATGTAATAAGTAAAAAAAAGTTTAAAAACAAGTTTTAAAAAGTACAAAAAGTTTCAAAAAACAAAAAATACATTTAAAAATGCGCATTACCACTACAACTGGAACAAACAAGAGAAAAAATTATCCCACGCTAAGGTTCAAAATATGCCTTTTTAATTTCATTGAGGTGTATTCTTTAATAAATAGTATGTGTTTGTGGAAAAGTTTGAATAACTAACCAGCTAAACTACTCCGAAATTAAACATGGACCCAGCGTAAAACTTCAACGTTAGAAACAAACTGAATGGCTGCATCTCAAATGTGCCCCTTTAACATCCACGTATACCTGACAAAGGTACATACGGGGTATTGCTGTACTCAGATGACATAGCTGAGCAACATACAGTCATAGCACACATAAGCTTTGCAAAATATACTGTGCAAACTCACTTTGTATGTCAAAAAGGCAGAAAAAATTATCCCACTCTAAGGTTTAAAATATGCCTTTTGAAATACCCTGGGATGTCTTGTTTAAGAAATGGCATGCCTTTATGGTGTAGTTGGAATATGTAGCCTGCTCAAGTGCTCCAAAGTGGGACACAGACGCATCAAAACCCTTTATGAAAATTCACACTTAAAAACCTGAACTTGTCACGTCTCTTTTACAGTACTGTAACTTCACAAAATAGTGTCTAGGTCATACATTGGGCATATTGTTTACTCAGAAGATGTAACTGAGCATAATTTGTTTTTTTTTTATGACAGTGGTACATATCAAGTGTAAGAAATACTCAGCAAAAATGGAACATTTATGTAAAAATGCTATTTTTTTCCCCATAACCACTAACATTGACATAAATTGGTGAAAAAATGGTTACAAGTAAAGGCACAATAAAGGCCATATAAGATACCACTTGTTCGCATGAACACAGGCAGTGGTGTTTGGTCGTCAGGTTCATGGAACTATTTTTGGACACTGAAACTCCCGAACACCGCTGGACTTCCATGATCTCCTGTGTTCGGTTTTATAACACTTAAAAGACACTGTTTGGTGCAAATGTTCCCACGAACAAGGGGATCAAGCTCCAGGGTAAAACTATTGACTATGTTCGGTAGTTTGTTCATTTTTAAACTACCAAACTAGACCAACTGCAAGCCCTGATTCTCTGGAACTGTTTTGGGCATGAGACCATGCGTGCGGTCAATCAAATTATGACTTCCATGAAATTCCTGAGCCCCCTGAACTGATCTAGGTGAGTTTGGGATATGTTGGTCACACAGATCGGGGCTATCAGGGGATGTAACTTTTGTGGGATTTTATGTATTTTTAAGGTGCTTTTGGGGTGTTTGGGAAATGTGTGTTTTTTATGCCTCAAGATAATTGAGTTTTGTACAGTGCTTGACTCAATTATCTCCCAGGCACAGGGATTGTTTTGTTTTGTATGGGAGTGTCCTGGACCTGAGAGCCAATGTAATCGTGTGTATGTTTTTACTGTGGTCTACTCTCAGGTCCAGGGGGGAGTGCCCCTTGCATGGGGACATGCATATAAGGCCAGTTGTGGCTGCCATTAGAGGTATTCCAGCTTGTACTCCCAGAACTATGTGTCGTATGGTTACTCGGAGTGGAAAGGGCTAATCACTGTTCCAGCTTGTTCAAGCGTGGAAGATTCAGCTGGGAAAGTCCTTGTAAAGACTAGAACTCCCAGGACCGAATGCCGTCCAGTGCCTCAGGGTATCTAGAGCAGATTTCCCATTCAGCTCCAGGATGTAGAAGTTACAGGACCCAGTCAAGCCACGGAGACTGTGGGCAGAAGTGCTGCGGTTTGTCCCCTGTTCCAGCTAGGAAGCGGTCCTTGGTGGAGGTACCCAGCCGGGGTACAAGGAGCTCCGTTTCAAAACTAAAATAGCCTTGTCTCTTATATGGCATTGTAGCTTTACAGATTAGTGTCAAAGTCATACAATGGGGGTATCGTTATATTCAGCAGATGTAGCTGAACACAATATGGGGTTCTGTGCAGGAATAGCACACATTAGCTTTACGGAAAACACATTACAAAAACCTTGTAATACGTGTATATGCCAAAATAGAGAAAAAACACAATTTTACTCCAATATTTAGCAGAGATTGGCAAAGTAAAACATTTCAAACTAACCTTAGGTAAATAGCCTGTGATGTCTGCTTTATAGAAATATATACTTTTGTGTGGGAATTTTGTTTTCTGTGATGGCTACTAAACCTAAAGACATAACTGTATATAATATGTGTTGGTGCAATAAATGACAGAGATGCAAATTGTGTTTGAACACAAACAGCAAAAAGTGCAAAAATGGCTTGTGTCCTTTAGGGTAAGACAAGCTTTTGAAGCTTTGTCCTAAAGGGGTTAAAATGGCTTAGAAATACAACTATTTGTAAACAATGTTACATGTCTTAGACAACCCTCAGAGGTGTCAATCAGGTAGCTAGAATGCCCAGTTCCAGCTGCCTCATGTAGGTTTTGTCCAGTGTATGCCTGCAGCATTTATACTGAGATCTCTACTCCCATAAGTGAGAGAGATGGACTGTGTATGCACAGTAGGTAAGCTGGTCAGTGCACATAGCCCAGTTCACTACTCTGAGATGAGCTATGTGTTAACTGATAGCAGACATTGTATCACATAGAAACATAGAATGTGAAGGCAGATAAGTGTCACATATTCATCCGCTTATAAAAATGTGATTAATGGAATTTACTGTTCAGACAGGAAAAGTTGTGCCAAACAACATTACTGTTCTGACAGGAAAAGTTGTGCTGAGCAGCAATCAAATCCACAGCAGAGTTTGTGCTGAGCAGCCATTATGCAAATGGAATTCTGGTAACTGCCTTTGGGGTCAAAGGCCGATTACACCCTATCAGATGCAGAGGAGGTATTTAGGCCCAGTTCTCATCCTGCTCAGTGACCTGTCGTGGTTTCCTGTGTGGTTGTCCGAGAGCGCTTTATTGATTCTGGTAATTCTGGTTATTTGACTTTGGCATTCTTTTTGACTTCCCTGTTTTCTGGCATTCCTGACCCCTGGCTTTTCCTTATCGTTGTGTCTCTTTCTATATCCCTTGACCTCGGCTATATCTGACTATTCTTTGGTACGTCAGTCCGGCCATTCTAAGGTCCGGTATACGTTACATATCAGTCCTCTGTTACACAATTCTACGTGCTGGATCATACTGTAATCCTGACATTACGACATGGCCATAGATCCTGTAGAATTGTGTAAGCGCATAGCTGCTTGTGAAAGGAAACTAGAGGATAATGATCACCGCATGGATCAATTTGCCCAGGCCTTCAGTATGCTTCTTGCCCGTACAGCGCAACCTGCGGCTGCTCCTACTGTCTCACCTCCACCTTATGTACCTCCGCCTATAGTATACGGCACCAACTATCTCTCTATCTCCTCCCCTGCATTTTGAAGGTAATATTCAAAAACGCCGGGGATTTCTTAACCAAATGGAGTATCATTTTGAGGTCTCACCAGGATCTTTTTCCACAGACAGAGCTAAAATTGGTTACCTAATGAATCAGTTAAAAGGTAAGGCTTTAGCTTGGGCCAATACATTATGGGAGAGTAATAGGAGTGTGGCACACAATTACCAGGAGTTCCTTACGGAATTCAAACTTACGTTTGAGCCTTTAGGCAGAGAGGATGATGCCTCTACTGCCCTGATGAATATCAGACAAGGGAATCGGTCTATCTCGGAATATGCCGTAGAATTTTCATACCCTAGCTTCCGAGGTAGACTGGACTAATAGTGGGTTAATCTCTGCATTTAAAAAGGGATTATCTGAAACTATGCTAGATGAGATTGCCACCAAAGATTTACCCAAAAAGCTTAATGAATTTGTCACTTTTGTCATGCAGATTGATAATAGACTGAGAACCAGAGAAGCTACTAGAAACAATACCAGATGCATGAGTATGCATTTAGCAACCCATTTCTCAAGACCTATTGTCCCTGAAATTCCTGTACAGTCCGAACCCGAGCCCATGCCGTTGTGGGTTACTAGACTGTCTACCGCACCTTAATGGGACAGGTCTTAGGTGTAATGGAAACGTCCTCTAAAAAGAATAAAAATAGGTTTCTCCTTGACATTTCTATCACCTTTGGCAAAAATAACTTTTCATGCAAAGCCCTGATGAATTCAGGTGTTGCTGGAAACTTCATCAACGTTCAGTTTGTCAAGGGTAATACTATACCTATCAAAGAGAGACTATCACCCCTAGCTGTTGAAGCTATTGATGGGAGACCACTCTTACATCCATTGATAACAGATGAAACCTTACCCATTAATATTTCCATTGGTGCCTTACATAAGGAAGAGATTACATTTCAGGTGATTGCATCTCCTTCTTGTCCTATCATATTAGGATTCCCATGGCTTAGCAAGCATAACCCTCATATTGACTGGGCTAATGGGGAATTATTAGAATGGGGCAAGGATTGTAATGAAAGGTGCATATTGCATGCCACCAAAAGAGTGGACACTATTGAATTACCCACTAGTACACAGCAAAATCTAGAGATCCCTATACAATACCAAGACATTAAAGAAGTATTCAGCAAGGCTCAGTCTAATACTCTACCTCCTCACAGACCATATGACCGTTCCATTAACTTACTACCAGGCGCTATGCCACCTAAGGGAGCAGTCCATGCTCTGTCACCTCAGGAGAGTAGAGTAATGGAGGAATATATTAAAGATTAATTGAATAAAGGCCATATACAAAAATCATCCTCGCCTGCTGGTGCAGGATTCTTTTTTGTATCTAAAAAGGATGGTGAGTTGCGCCCATGTATCGATTACAGGACATTGAACAAAATCACCATTAAGAACGCCTACCCCATTCCTCTTATTGCTGAATTATTTGACAGAATCCAGGGCGCTAAAGTGTTTACTAAGCTTGACCTTAGAAGCGCTTACAATTTAGTGAGAAATAAGGAAAACCAAGAGTGGAAGACTGCATTTAATACCAGAAGTGGACACTATGAATATCTAGTAATGCCATTCGAGTTGTGCAATGCTCCAGCGGTTTTCCAAGATTTCATTAACAATGTACTCAGGGATAACATTTACTCGTTTGCCTTAGTCTATCTGGATGATATCCTTATTTATTCTCCTGACCTCCAGTCTCACCACGATCATGTTAAACAAGTTCTGCAAACCTTGTTAAAAAAACAACTTTATTGTAAATTGGAAAAATGTATCTTTGACCGGTCTGAAGTACAGTTTTTAGGATATAATATTTCTGCCTCAGGGTTTCAGATGGATCCTAAAAAACTAGAGTCTGTTCTACAGTGGCCTTTACCCAGTGGGTTGAAAGCCATTCAAATGTTCATTGGTTTCGCCAATTATTACAGAAGATTTATAAAGGGATTTTCTTCAGTAACAGCCCCCATTACCAATATGACACACAAGGGGTCTAGTAGTACGATATGGTCTAAGGAGGCTATTGAAGCCTTTGAAACTCTCAAACAGCAGTTTGCCTCCGCCGACATATTGATACGTCCTGACACCAGTAAGCCTTTCATACTGGAGTTTGATGCTTCAGAGACAGGGGTAGAGGCAGTTTTCTCCCAGAGGGAGAGCCAGGAAACTCTGTTACATCCTTGTGGTTACTTTTCTAGAAAGTTGTCTCCTGCTGAGTGCAATTATGATATTAGCAATAGAGAATTGTTGGCCATTATTCTAGCTCTCAAGGAGTGGCAACATCTTTTAGAGGGTTCCAAGGACCCCCTTTTGATCATTACTGATCACAAAAACCTGGCTTACATAGGAGATGCTAAGCGATTATCTTATAGACAAGCTAGGTGGTCTCTATTTCTTTCTCGCTTCAATTTTCTTATCACTTACAGACCTGGTTCTAAAAATGTCAAGGCCGACGCCTTGTCCAGGCAGTCTGATACTGAGGCTATACTAGAGCAAGAAACGTCCCATATCATTTCCCCGGAATGCATCATTGCGTCCACTGTCCTTTCATCGTCCTCTCCACTGCTTGGATCCATCATGGAGGCTCAGTCTCAGGCGCCCTGCGGTAATCCTCAGGACAAACTGCTCATTCCATTGAGGGAAAGGGTTAAAGGACCACTATAGGCACCCAGACCACTTCAGCTTAGAGAAGTGGTCTGGGTGCCAGGTCCATCTAGGATTAACCCTTTCTGCTGTAAACATAGCAGTTTCAGAGAAGCCCGGCGGTGGAGAAAAGGTATGTGTTTAGCCCCTTCCTCACCATAGAGCCGGGCGGGAGGGGGACCCTGAGGGTGGGGGGACCTAGAGACCCTATAGTGCCAGGAAAATGAGTATGTTTTCCTGGCACTATAGTGGTCCTTTAATATCATGAAGGTGTTTCACGACAATGTGTCTGCTGGTCACCCAGGTATTAATAAATCCACTTCTGCTATCATGAGGTCATTCTGGTGGGATTCCCTCAGGAAGGATGTTAAGGAATATGTGCAAGCTTGTTCTGTTTGTGCGGTTTCCAAAGTGCCTCATAAACTCCCTTGTGGATGGTTACAACCTCTTCCTATTCCTGAGGTTCCACAGTCCCACTTGTCCATGGACTTCATTGTTGAACTTCCTAGTTCTAACGGTTATACTACCATTCTCATGGCTGTGAACCGTTTTTCTAAAATGGCTCATTTTATTCCTCTCAAGAAATTGCCATCATCTCAAGACCTGGTACTAATCTTTATACGAGAAATTGTCCGTCTGCATGGCATTCCTCACAATATAGTATCTGACAGAGGTTCTCAGTTTGTGTCTCGGTTTTGGAGGGCCTTCAATAAACAATTAGGGATTGAATTGTCTTTTTCATCCTTTTACCACCCCCAGACCAATGGTACAGCTGAGAGGGCTAACCAGTCCTTGGAATTATATTTGCGTTGTTTTGTTAATAGCACTAAAGACAATTGGTCTGAATTACTACCATGGGCTGAGTTTGCTAGGAACAATGCTGACCATGACTCCTCTTGGCATAGTCCATTTTTTGTTAATAATGGCCGGTGTCCTACTGGCTGTTTTTTCTGATACGGCTATTCCTGCTTTGGATGACCATCTGCCTTCCATCCATGATACCTGGGTTAAAGTTCAATCTGCTCTGGGTACTGCTGCTGACCGTTTCAAGCATTTAGGCCCAGTTCTCATCCTGCTCAGTGCCCTGTCGTGGTTTCCCATGTGGTTGTCCGAGAGCGCGTTATTGATTCTGGTAATTCTGGTTATTTGAAGCATTGTTTTTGACTTCCCTGTTTTCTGGCATTCCTGACCCCTGGCTTTTCCTTATAGTTGTATCTCTTTCTGTGTCCCTTGACCTCGGCTATTCCTGACTATTCTTTGGTACGTTAGTCCGGCCATTCTAAGGTCCGGTATACGTTACCTATCAGTCCTCTTTGTTACACAATTCTACATGCTGGATCATACTGTAATCCTGACAATAAGAACCATTCGGCCCATCTAGTTTGCCCAATTTTTAAAAAATACTTTCATTAGTCCCTGGCCTTATCTTATAGTTAGGATAGCCTTATGCATATCCCACGCATGCTTAAACTCCATTACTGTGTTAACCTCTACCACTTCAGGTGGAAGGCTATTCCATGCATCCACTACCCTTTCAGTAAAGTAATACTTCCGGAAATTATTTTTAAACCTTTGCCCCTCTAATTTAAGACTATGTCCTCTTGTTGTGGTAGTTTTTCTTCTTATAAATATCTCCTTTACTGTGTTGATTCCCTTTATGTATTTAAATGTTTCTATCATATCCCCCTGTCTCGTCTTTCCTCCAAGCTATACATGTTAAGTTCCTTTAACCTTGCCTTGTAAGTTTTATCCTGCAATCCATGAACCAGTTTAGTAGTCCTTCTCTGAACTCTCTCTAAAGTATCAATATCCTTTTGGAGATACGGTCTCCAGTACTGCGTACAATACTCCAAGTGAGGTCTCACCAGTGTTCTGTACAATGGCATGAGCACTTCCCTCTTTCTACTGCTAATACCTCTCCCTATACAACCTCTCCCTATACAACTATTCTGCTAGCATTTCTTGCTGCTCTATTACATTGTCTGTCTTTAAGTCCTCAAAAATAATCACCCCTAAATCCTTTTCCTCAGATGTTGAGGTTAGGACTCTATCAAATATTCTGTACTCTGCCGTTTTTCGTCCAAGATGCATTATCTTGCACTTATCCCCATTAAATGTCAGTTGCCACAACCATTTTCTAGTTTACCTAAATAATTTTCCATTTTGCTTATCCCTCCTGGAACATCAACCCTGTTACATATCTTAGTATCATCAGCAAAAAGACATACCTTACCATCAAGACCTTCTGCAATATCACTAATGAAAAACATTAAAGAGAATGGGTCCAAGTACAGATACCTGAGGTACCCCACTGGTGACAAGTCCATGCTTTGAATATACTCCATTGACTACAACCCTATGTTGCCTGTCACTCAGCCACTGCCTTACCCATTCAACAATATTGGAATCCAAACTTATAGATTGCAGTTTATTGATAAGCCATCTATGTGCAACAGTGTCAAAAGCCTTACTAAAATCTAGGTAAGCAATATCTACTGCACCACCCTGATCTATTATTTTAGTTACCCAATCAGTAAACCCATGTTATCTCTGATCTTGAAATCCATGTATTTTTGATGTTCAACAATCTGACCCTTTAACATTGTTTCCATTACTTTCCCCACTACTGAAGTAAGGCTTGCTGGTCTATAGTTGCCCTACTCCTCCCTACTACCTTTCTTGTGAATGGGCACAACATTCGCTAACTTCCAATCTTCTGGGACTACTCCTGTTAAGAATGATTGGTTATGTAATTCTGTTAATGGTTTTGCTAGTACACCACTAAGCTCTTTTAATAACTTTGGGTGTATTCCATCAGGTCCCATTGACTTATTTATCTTTACTTTTGACAGTTGAAATAGAACCTCTTCCTCTGTAAACTCACATGTAACAAATGACTCATTTGTCATTTTTCCTAACTGAGGTCCTTCTTTTTAATCTGTAAATACTGAACAAAAATATTAATTGAGGCAGTCAGCTAGACCTTTATCCTCTTCTACATACCTTCCTTCTTTTGTTTTTAATCTAACTAATCCTTGTTTTACTTCCCTTTTCTCGTTTATGTATCTAAAAAATGTTTTTTCCCATTTTTTACTGACTGTGCTATTTTTTCTTCTGTGTGAGATTTGGAAGCTCTTATAACTTGCTTAGCCTCTTTCTGCCTAATCTTATAGATCATTCTGTCTTCCTCACTCTGTGTTTTTCATAATTACTAAATGCTAACTTTTAGTTTTTTACTATTTTGGCCACATCTGCAGAGTACCATAGTGGTTTCTTGAATTTTTTGCTTTTACTGACAAGCCTAATGCAATTTTCTGTTTCATTTAAATTGCTTCAGTCTGATAACGACTCCTTTACACATATTCTAATTTTAGAAAAGTATGTTTTTCTAAAGTCTAAAACTTTTGTTTTTGTGTGGTGTGACTCAGTCACTGTTCTTATATTAAACCACACTGACTGATGATCACTGGATCCTAAACTTTCACCTACAGTAATATCTGATACCAAATCTCCATTTGTTAACACTAAATCTAGTATCTCAACGACTTGTTTTAGAGACAATCCCAGTAGGGAGTTTAGAATATGTGTGTTCCTGGCACAAGCAGCTATTTTGGTTTTCCAATTCACATCAGGAAGATTAAAGTCATCCATGATGATAACTTCCCCCTTTATTGTCATTTTAGCTATTTCCTCAACTAGTAGATTATCTAACTCTTCTATTTGTCCTGGGGGCCTATAAATTACACCTACACGAGTAACTGTGTGATTACCAAATTCTAACGTAACCCAAACGGATTACCCATTTGCCTCACTAACTTATATTAGGCTAGATTTTATGCTATCCTTCACATACAGGGCCACCCCTCCCCCTATCTTGCCTTCCCTGTCTTTTCTATGTAAAGAGTACCCTGGTATTGCTATGTCCCAGTTATTTTTCTCATTATATGTCTCAATAACAGCGACTATATCTAAATTATCAGTTGCCATTATTGCCACAAGTTCATGGATCTTATTCCCTAAACTGTGAGCATTTGTAGACATGACTCTAAGCTTATCATTTTTTTAACACACTTGCAACAGGCACCTGCTGTCCTTGTTTTGGGGGGGCAATTGGATTGATGTTTTATCGCCCTTTTGCCCCCCCCCCTCCTAGTTTAAATACATCCGAGCAAAACCTCTGAACTGCTCACTGAGAACATTTGTTCCCTTTTGAGAAAGATGCAAACCATCTTTTTTGTATAGTTTATTTCCATTCCGAACAGAGCTACCATGAGAAATAAAGCCAAATCCTTGCTCCCGACACCATTCACCAAGCCACAAGTTAAAGTCCCTAATACGTATCCACCTGTCGTTCTGAGTGTTATACACAGGCAGAACTTCAGAGAATGACAGTGTGGAAGCGTGGACAGAGTGGAAGCAACCTGCCTTTCATTGGCAAAAACACTCAAAACTTCCTTTACCTCTGAAACCTCATTGCAAGCCAAGTCATTTGTCCCTAGATGGACACGTACATCCAATTTCCCTTCCTGCTTTGCCCGCTTAACAATATTTCAAATACGTCTCCTGTCTCTGTGAGCAGTAGCTCCGGGAAGTCATCTCACAAGACCACCGTTGTCCATCTCCACACCTCTTATGATAGAATCACCCATCAACAACTGCTTTCTATTAGGCCTCACCATAGTCTCCAAGCCTGTCTCCACAACACCACTACACTTGGTGCCTGTGCATGTCTCCACAACACCACTACCCTCAGTGCCTGAGCCTGTCTCCACAACACCAATACCCTCAGTGCCTGAGCCTGTCTCCACAACCCCACTACCCTCAGTAACTTAGCCTGTCTCCATAACACCTTTACACTCTGAAAGTGCAGTAAATGAATTCTGTAGAGCAACAGACTGTGCAATATGCCTTTTATCCGCAACTCTAAGTCTACCAGATCCTACAGTAATCCATCTGCCATTCCTAGTAAGTCTCTGCGGGTATCATTTTATAGAGTAGTACCACTCATCCTAAGCGATGAATGGAGGGGTCTTGTATGATAAATTACTAATCTCTTAAACCTCTGCTTAACAGGGGTTTATGAAGTAAGATGAGATCCCATAGACCAGTAGAAGACATTCCTGATTGGAAGATCTCTTTTTGGTGAGGCAGTGGTCTGCCTGTAACTCTAGATAGGTATGCTAAACAGTGCATCTTCAGGGAACTTTAAAGATACATATCTCACTTTGTTTTCATTGTTTTGCATTATACTTTAAATGCATTATCTTTAAAATGCAATAAAATAGGTGGTCATTTTCCAATTATAGCTTTCGTTGGTGTGCATTCTGTCCTGTGCACGGGCAGTCAGCATAGAGAATGCATACAGAGAAGAATATAGATGTTTAGTTTCCTCATTGCTAATCATTCCCCTGGCTTTGCCTTGTCTGAATTATATTATGATGTAATTTGCAAAGTCTTTAATAAAAATGTAATAAAAAACAGAGCATCTCATGAAAAAGGTTAACACAAATTATAGGTGATTTGCAATGTTTTATCTAGTAGTATAAATTCCAGAGAAGTGACAGTTCCCTTTTATAAAATGTTGCAATATTGCATTCCTCCCACCCCACGAATGAGAAAGTCCATTGATTTCACTAAGCACAATACAGTTCTGACAGCCCCTGAAAACTCATGGATCGTGTCCCATTGGCTTTAACTTGATTGTGAGTACAGTAGATAAGCTAAACTAGGATAAATTTAAACAAAACCACATTGATGAAGTATTTCCCTTGCAAGCCTTATGGCTCAATTCTTGACTTGGCATCACTGGTGTGTCTCCATTTATTTGCACTAAGAATCCAGTCTGTAGACTGCCTACCCAATTGTGATGCTTATTTCTTGCATCTCATGAAGATGTTTCCCAAGAGTACTACAACAATTTAAGATGCAATCCATTGCTTTAGGATGTATACAGTATCATAAGGTCTGTCTGGCAAAGAATGAATTACTTATGAGATCCGCCCTAAGGACACATATTTACTAGATTGGCTTTTAAAACAGACCAGACAGTTATGACATTATATCCAGTCAATAAGGGACATATTGCTATATGTAGATTGATGACAGTGTAGTCTAAGAGAAAATGCTATAAATAAAATTAAAAAAAAAACTCTCTCCATTATATTTTAACATTGTAGCTCAGTTTGTCTGCATCCATTAACAATGACATTGAAAAAAATTAAACATTATAAAAAACCATGCACACTAATGTACGTTAAAGACTCTAATTGTAAAATCCTGAGCTAGTCTAGCAAGGTCAGATAAAAAATAAATTAAGTTTGCAAGGTTATGGAAATAAAAAGAAACCTCATTTGTAATTTCTTTTTTCTATTAGCAACAGAAGTTATAAATCTTTGAGAATGTTGCTTACGTGCAAAAATGTTTATTAACTTGCCCAGTGTGTTATTAAACATTATTCACATGTACAAACCACATCTCTCTCCCTTCCTGTTAAGCCTCACATTCTCCTGAATATGGAAAGTGAGAAAGATTGTGTCAAATAACAGAAAACACACAAAGGATACTTTTTATAGTTGGATTTCAACAGAGATAATGATTTTCTCAGATTAAGTCGAAAACGGAAGACAATTCGACAAATGTGCACGCACTTGACTTAGAAAGACTTAATAATAATTGAATTTAAAAATAATTAACTTCTTAACTATTGAGGGATACTTACTTGACAGTAAAATATTTTAATATTACTGTGATTTTATAAAGTTTATGTTATAAATTGCAAAAGTAATATTAAATATCTCATGTCAACCTGCTGAATGTAGAACAGCCAAATGTCTTATGCCCAACCCGAAATGTAGATAAATAGGAATTATTTTATATTGCTCCTCAACCTGTTCCCAAACAAATTTCTACCCTAGTTTCCAGGCAACTGTATGCAGTAAATGATGTACATGTCACCATGTACAGTTCATGTAAGGTGGAGCCAATGGAATAATGGTGGCCACTTAGACGTAATGAGGACAGCAAAAACAAAGTAACCACTGCAGACACATGAACACAGTTGTTATAGGGCAACAATATCACAGCAAACACCAATGCGGCAACTGCAGAGGAACAGGATTCACGAGCACTGTGCAGAGTGAGGACACATGCAGAAGATATTCATCTCACACAACCTCTGTATCACCAAGTAGTAAGCTTTGATAAAAGTGATGGCATGTGACACCTGTATTATTTGCATCAATATGTTGACCATAGTAATGTATGTGTCAATTGCATCTCCATCACATACTATGCATATGTAGAAGGATATAATAGTTGTAGCAGGTGTTATTACATAATCAAGCTGTCATAGAAGTGTCAGCTTGCAACAACAACTGAATGGAGGGCAACATGAAAGGGCATGGAGGAAAGGCTGTTTGATAGGTAACAGTCTACATGCAGACTGAAATATCACCTCTTACATTGGTTAGAAAGGCCCATAAACACCTGTAAATAGTGAGCTGCATAAAAGTATGTTTACCAGTTGAGCTGGTAGTTATCTAGGAAATCTGCATTCCTAAAAATACATGCTTTTTCCTTTTAAATAAGCCTATACATGATATGCGGGTTTCTATATCTCTGTTACTTTGTTATAATTGTTATGTATGGTACATTTTAAAAGTTACATTTTTAATATCTAGATAGATAGATAGATAAAGTCTGTTTTACCCCAGCTTGATCATATTCTTTGACAAGTACTACATATTTCTCTCAAGTGTTAACCTATTTATGTATTAACAATTTGTTTAACTTTAACCAAATGTTTCATCATCAAACGTGCCTAACTTTCTGCACAAAATAATTAATAATTAGTTCATAAGCTTTGCCAGCATTATGGCTGTAAGAGCATTGTGGGAGATGTGGTCCACAGCATCTGGAGTGCCAAAGGTTGCCTACCCCTGGGTGTATGAATTTACAAGTAGAGAATAAAGTTTTTATGTTTCTTATTTGGTAACAAAATGCCTTTAAAAGTCACACTGGTTACACACTTCAAAGGCTAACTGTAGCAGATAAGTTCTAGAGTTTAAAAAGCTCTGGTTGTACTTGGGGTTTTGTGTGCTTTTACTCCAAAACATATCACCAGTTCTGTAAGATGAAAGAGCATAGCGATTTTGAAATAATAAAGCATCAGCAATTTTATTTTCAGACAGATGAGTGCTGAAACAGTGTATAAACATGGGGCAAAACACAAACACCAGTATATAACTATGGAGGCAAATATTACCTACTTCATATTGCATCTATTAAAAAGTGAAACTAGGATGTGATTATGATGTGATGATGTACAATAGATAGATAGATAGATAGACAGACAGACACAAACACACAGAGACACAGACAGATGGGCAGACAGACAGTTTTAATGTTTCCTTTTACATTTGTTATGTTCCTGCTTATTTGTCATGATAATGAGCTTACAAAAATACTTTCTTTTATAAAAACAAAGTTACAGGACTGAAACTGACTGCTGAACCACAAATCTTAGCATCTCCTTCTTCACTGTGGATGCTCAATACCCTTAAAGGGAAACTATAGTGCCAGGAAAACAAACTAGTTTTTCAGGCACTATAGCTTCCCCCTCTGTCAAGCCCTTCCTCCCCCTCCTCCAGCGGTTAATGTGGCAAAACCAACCTATCAAAATACACATAGAACTAAATAATATATATATCTATGTACATAAATATATACGTATATATCACTACATATATACCTATATATAAATAAAAAAATATGTAAAAAACATTATATATATACATATATTAATTCTACATATATATTTATGTAATATTTTTACATAATTAGGAATTTTAATTAATTACAATTAGCGGGACCGGCCTGACAACCCATGCCGAAAGCAAAGGGAATTTAATTTGCTAGCACTATATTTAACCCTATAACTTTCCAAGACACCATAAAACCTGTACATGGGGGGTACTGTTTTAATCGGGAGACTTCGCTGAACACAAATATTAGTGTTTCAAAACAGTAAAATGTATTACAACAATGATATCGCCAGTAAAAGTTAAGTTTTTTGCATTTGTCACACACAAACAGCACTTACATGGATGATATTATTGCGGTGATACTTTTTACTGTTTTGAAACACAAATATTTGTGTTGAGCGAAGTCTCCCGAGTACAACAGCACCCCTCATGTACAGGTTTTATGGTGTTTTCAAAAGTTACAGCATCAAATATAAGGCTTGTGTTTCATTTTTTTCACATTAAAATTCGCCAGATTGGTTACGTTGCCTTTGAGACACTATGGTAGCCCAAGAATGAAAATTACCATGAATATTTTAAACTGTACAGCTAATTGTGTTACCTCTCAGGCTAAGGGAAGGAGATGTGTGGGATGTAACCAGTGTGTGATTGGGTAATTCATAATTGTCTGTGGGTGTCTCCCTTGCACAGAAGAATTGCATAAAAGCAGAGTGTGTGTCACTCAATTTGGAGTGCCATCTCTTATTGGGGGAATCTGCTACAAAGGATTGCTATGCTAGGCATACTCCCTTGCTAAATCACTACTAAGCTCTTGTAAGAGCTTGTTCCTGTCTTGCCCTCTGAAGGAGTCTACGGTGGTTATGGTGTCTTCTGGAGTGCTGGAAACTCTCAGGAAGCGCTAAGAGCATCCTTCAACGGAGGTATCCAGTCGGGGTGCCAGGTGATCCATTACAGTTAATAACCCCTTCTGTTACTTACTTGGGTCAAGCGCCAATGTCCCTCAGCTCCTCCCACGCTCATCCCCCGCCCATGATGCTCCCCCGCTGACGTCAGCCGGCAGAGGAGATCTAATGTGCAATGGCTGAGCTAGCATTAGGATTCCACATAGGAAAGCATTAGTCAATACTTTCCTATGGGAATTCTGATGACACTGGAAGTCCTTATGCATAGCGTGAGGATGGCCACTAGAAGAGGAGTTAACCCTAGCAGGTAATATTGCTGTTTATAACAACTGCAATAATTACATGCTTAGGGTTAAGGGTGATGGGAGTTTGCACCCAGACCGTTTTAATGAGCTGAAGTGGTCTGGGTACCTACAGTGTACCTTTAAAGAAAATAATATGGGAGTTTACTTCAGAAGCTGCAATGCATGGAAATTTGTAGCAAACACTGAAATATGCACTAACCGTTACAATGAATGGATTGAGCAGTAGGCACTTAGTATTTAAAATGTTCAGTATAATAAACAATATCAGTTCTAGAATGTTAGCCGCCCTCCAAATGTTTTATTTTGGGAAGAGAGCAGCAATCAAGTAGAAGCCAGGGGAGTGAGGGGGAGTGAGCAAATCCTGGCATTTGGGCATTTTTGGAACATGTAACAGGGACTTTGACTCATTACTTAACATGATGCCCTTATTTCCACTCCACTCTTCCCTGGACGGCAGCGAGGAAACCTCAGGAAGAGCAGCAATATCCGCTTTATTTATTTATTATAAATAAATAATCATTTCACTAATTTCTATGTTTTTGTTTATGCATTTCTAAGTGTTATCTTTTGTACCAAAGTTATTTCAGCAACAGCAATCAATTCTACGGATTCTGTGTGACTTATGCTCTTAACAAAACATTGGCAGTCAGAATGTCTGTTTTAAATAACCAACCCTTCAGAAAATTGCTCAAGCATGGAACATGCAGCTAGTGAGCTGAATTTGTTGTAAATTCGCATATATGTAAAAAGAGTTTAGGTCTATCAAAGTGCAGGTATCAGCAGTATTTGAGAATGTTTTCAATATGCTTTTGAATGCTCACATCATTACCAACATGCTATATATCCTTCTAACCACAACAAATTCACTTCCAGTAGCTTTTTAGATTCATTCTTGCCACAACTTCCTGCTTCTCTGCTGAGCTTATGCCTTGCAATTAGCTGGAGTCATGCAAAAAAACATGTTCTACTCTACACCAACATCAGCCTACTATGTTCAAACTGTTTTTGTTTTCCGTTCAAATGTAAAGAAAGTGAGAGAGAGAGAGAGAGAGAGAGAGATGAAGAAGAAAAGAATGTAATAAAAACTGAAAAACAATCCTATACTTAGCAATGACAGATCAAACCTCTTGAGAAATAGTCTGTTTGTGTTATCGCTGTAATCTATAACAAATATAAATCATTGATTCAAACGTAAACAAGATGTAAGTCCATCATATTAATTCTATCATATAATGTTGCTAATGATGACGACAAATTAATCTTAAAAATAATTAAAAATTATGTGTAACTTGTTATGTGTAACTTTCCTGATTCATTAACGTGATACTATGATAATTAAATGGATTGCGTTTTAATTGCTCATAGTAATAATAAGAAAAAAAAGCAAGATACAAGTCCAACATATTTAATGTTATAAAATTAATGATGATGATCAAGTGCCCATATGTACTTGAAAACTAAAGGTAAATCTCTTTTTTTATGTAAACCATCATAATTATTATTATCTCCTGAATATTGCCGTAGAAAATTAAATTTGAGTTGCAGAAAATAAACTTTTAGACTCTTCACTTGTAGCATATTATTTATATGCAATGACTTTTTTTAGCTATATTTACATATAATAGTTTATTAAATGTAACATGCTCTTAACACACCAATCAAGTTGGTTAAATCCATTAGCTTGCCTTTTATATTGGCAGAGGAATAAAGCTAGCATTAGGATTTATGTATTTGTATCTGTGATATATATCAAAGGAATAAAATTGGAATTAGAATTTATGTAGTTGAATCTGTGATATATAAGCTCATTATCATTTATTATGAATACTTTGTCTATTTATCTTGGGCCAGGAAATAGGTAAATCCAATATTGTAGGTCTTGCTCTCTGTGGTGGTCCAGCAACAATTGTGAGCTAAAGGATATTACAGCATATAGTAGTACTCTTAGTAAATACCAGAGCTGAATTCTTCAATATTCAGTAGCATAATATGAATTGACTGTCAGGCTCACAAGAGGGAAGACCAAATAAATGCCTCCACCCATAGGCTGGAATAAAAATATATATAAACACTTTATTAATCCATTGAATGTATAGAACAGACCATGATCAATAGGGTATCTTCCAGTAGGCATCCAGTTTTATAATATTAATAATAATATTATCAAAGAATTTGGGAATTGAGAGTACATTTAGCTGTTAATGTTCATGTATATGCTGTAATTCATATAGTATTATTACCCACATCGATGGTACTCATTATATTGTTTTTAGAAGCATAAAAAGGCTTACTTACCCACGCATGCTTCAACTCCCTCACTGTGTTAACCTCTACCACTTCAGCTGGAAGGCTATTCCATGCATCCACTACCTTCTCAGTAAAGTAATACTTCCTGATATTATTTTTAAACCCTTGCCCTTTTAATTTAACACTATGTCCTCTTGTTGTGGTAGTTTTTCTTCTTTTAAATATAGTCTTCTCCTTTACTGTGTTGATTCCCTTTATGTATTTAAATGTTTCTATCATATCCCCCCTGTCTCGTCTTTCCTCCAAGCTATACATGTTAAGAT
The DNA here is from genome assembly GCA_933207985.1 of Pelobates cultripes. Lineage (NCBI taxonomy): Eukaryota > Metazoa > Chordata > Amphibia > Anura > Pelobatidae > Pelobates > Pelobates cultripes. The sequence goes on along the minus strand of OW240914.1, from coordinate 156,909,420 downwards.
CCTTTAACCTTTCCTGGTAAGTTTTATCCCGCAATCCATGAACCAGTTTAGTAGCCCTTCTCAGAACTATTTCTAGAGTATCAAGATCCTTCTGAAGATACGGTCTCCAGTACTGCGTACAATACTCCAAGTGAGGTCTCATTGGTGTTCTGTACAATGGCAAGAGCACTTCTCTCTTTCTAATGCTAATTATTATTATGTTATTATTTTTATAGCGCCATCAAATTCCGCAGCGCTTTACAATGGGTGGACGAATGGACATGTAGTTGTAACCAGACAAGTTGGACACACAGGAACAGAGGGGTTGAGGGCACTGCTCAATGAGAGAAGGGTGAGCCGTGGGAGGTGTGGGCAGATAGGAAGATGAGCCTCACCACCGCATTCATTATGGACTGTAACGGCGCAAGTTGGGAGCACGTAAGACCACTGAGAAGCGGATTACAGTAGTCAAGGCAAGAAAGGGCAGTGGAATGGACCAGCACCTTAGTCACATCTGGCGTTAAGTAGGGTTGGATGTGCGCAATGTTTTTGAGATGGAAACAACAGGATTTGGCAATAGACTGAACATGAGGCTTGAAGGAGAGGTCGGAGTCAAAGAGAACACCTAGGCAGCAAGGGAGACAGATACAGGAATAACAACACTTGAGAGAAGAAAGATTTGCATGTCATCTGCATAGAAATGATATTGGAAGCCAAAGGAGCTACTGAGTTTAACAAGGGCGGCAGAATAGATGGAGAACAGTAGGGGACCAAGGACTGAACCTTGGGGGACACCAACAGAGAGGAGTTGAGGAGAAGAAGCAGAGCCAGAGAAAGAAACACTGAAAGATTGCTGGGAGAGGTAGGAGGAGCACCAGGAGAGAGCAATATCTTGTAGACCGATATTGCGGAGGATGAGAAGAAGCTGTTGATGATCAACAGTGTCAAAAGCCGCAGACAGGTCAAGGAGAATTATGATAGAGTAGTGACCACAAAATTAAGCAGCGAGTAGATCATTGGATACTGTGGTCAGTGCTGTTTCCACAGAGTGCTTAGTGCGGGAAACCAGACTGAAGCGGGTCCAGCAGAGAGTTGGACTCAAGGAAGTCTGTCAATCTCATATACACAACTCTTTCAAGTATCTTGGATGCAAAAGGCAGTAGCAAGATATTACGGTAGTTGGATGGGGAATTAGGGTCAAGGTTGGGCTTCTTTAGAATTGGGGTTACAGTAGCATGTTTGAAGGGTGATGGAAATATACCAGAGGAGAGAGAAATTGAGAATTTTAGTGAGAGGTGGAGAAAGAAAAGAAGACAGAGTACGGATGAGATGCAAGGGAATTGGATCTAGGGAGCAGGTGGTGGGGCGGGAGGACTGGAGCAGAGCAGAAATCTCTTCCAATGTAGCAGGTGCAAATAAACATAGAACAGCAAAGGGAGTGAAGTTAGGGGAAGTATTGTAAGGGGAGGAAGAAAGATGAGCGATCTCTTCCCTGATTGTAGAGATCTTGTCAGTGAAGTGAGTTGCAAAGTCTGAGGCGGTTAAGTTAGTAGGTGGAGGAGGAACAATAGGGCGAAGAAGAGAGTTAAATGTGTGAAATAGTCGTTTTGGTTCATGGGAAAGTGTGGTTATGAGGGTATTGAAGTAATTTACTTTTGCAGAGGAAAGGGCCAAGCTGTATGAGCTCAGCATAAATTTTATAACAGGACAGTACTCTTCGTATTTTGCATAATCTTTCTTTACTAAAACTCCAGCAGCACAGGTTTAACAATAAAGTTTAGTGAAAAAAAAAAAAAAACATCGCCATAGGGTATAAAAGGCCCTTCCTCTTGCATCATTTCCTCTTTCTTTGCTGCTCCAGTCAGACAGGTCAGAGTATTTTATTCTCTGCTATTGGATTTACATTTACACTGTCAGAATATTTTATTCTCTGCCCATTCTTACTATTGAATTTACATTTACACTGTCAGAGCTTCCTTTCTTTGCTCATTCTTACTATCGAATTTACATTTACCCTGTCAGAATATTTTATTCTCTGCCCATTCTTACTATGGTTTTACATTCACATTGGTTTCGATGGATTGTCTCTATATTTGATTATCACTATTTATTTTCTTAAATTTTTCCATTTCTCCCCTATATACCCACCTGTACTACATTTGCTTCCCTCTCACTATCTCCCTGTCATTTATTTCGCGATCGCGGCAAGTTACCACGATCGCGCTTATCAAACCAGGGACTGAGGCATTGGTTAGGGTCAGCGGGAGGGGGAGTGTGGGAATCCGCGTTACTGGCATTAAGATTTGCGCGCGAACGGCGGCCATTTTGGGTATCGCGGACCGCGAGATCCAGGGCGGCCAGCCACCTTTCCAGACCGTGATTCACACGGCCTGGAATGCTCTCATTTCTCCTACAGGGTTTTTCAATGCCTGTCAGGAGCTGTGATATTCATAGCACCATGTGTATATATATAGATGTTTCACAATGTATTTCATGTATTAGCTTAGCTCAATGGGCTAATACATTAGCAGTACAATGTCCATATCTTATGGTTCACAGGTTCACAATTTTATATCTTGTGATCTATTAATTTCTGTGTATTTTTCATATCCACGCCGGGACCGCGAGCTGCGCTGTCATTTTGGCGAGAACGGCGACCATCTTAGATCTCACACCCGCGAGATCCATGACGGCCATCTGCGCCCCTAGTGGTTATGACTCACACTTTCCCTTCAATACACGTTGGATATGTATAGTTGGGTATTTCCATTAAACAATTGCTGATAACAAACTGCACTGTACATTAACCATTATACTGCTGCAGAGTGTCTATACAGAGGTGGCCCCTCTCAGTTGGGGGTGAACCCCACTCACGCTCCTGCCAATACCATAACGGGGGTGACCCCCAAGCGGAGCCATACAGCACTCAGTGCAGGATTCATTCAGGGGTGACCCCCCTTTTCAGATGGGGTGACCCCCCACAGCCTCAAAGAGACACAGTGCACGCAGGTTCAACATCCTGCCATACACTAACAATATGACTCTATGCAGTGAATATTGGACACCCACAGTATGACTGGGGTGATCCACACACCTCCTTACCAAGGAGGGAGGAATTTGCAAGTGTACAGGCTCCACAATTCATATATTGTTGGGTGAACCCTTGACGGGTGAGGCCCAATTATACGACCGCTCATCCCGGTCGCACAGAGGTTGACCCCCTCCTCAGGCCACTCGACCCCTAGCGACCTGAGGGTCTCGGGTCAGATAACACTGGGTAACCCCCAGTCATAAGTGGAAGCCTACTGTACTACTACTCACACAGTGCATGCAGGTTCAACATCCTGCCATACACTAACAATATGACTCTATGCAGTGAATATCGGACACCCACACTACGACTGAGGTGATCCACACACCTCCTTACCAAGGAGTGAGGAAATTGCAAGTGTACAGGCTCCACAATTCATATATTGTTGGGTGAACCCCAAACCAAACAGGCCCTCCACCCTTGACGGGTGCACCCTTTCGCCACAAGGGAATCCGCTACCTCACCTATCTAGACTACAAGACGTTACTTACTACACACGTAATCGACAATCAGTCTCTAGGGCTGGAAGGCTCGCTGCACATACCCGTACCAGAGAACCATGATCTGGAGAAGAGACGGCTGGCGTCGGGATTACCGACAACCTACAGCTAGCCTGGGACAGATGCGATGGTGGTATTCTCCTACATTTGGACAATATCTCGGCAACCGGCTACACAAAACACCTGGACGGAGTCTGGTATCGGACTCTAATAATATCGGAGGACATTTACACGCAAGGTTACCCTACGACTAGGGTTCCCTCAGAAGATTACTATATCACGAACTGGGTTTCGTGACAACAACTGACAATGGGACTCCTTGGTCACCATTGCATCACGGAGATCTGGGTGACACGCACCTCGCCACTACGGCAGAATCGAAGGGGCTCCTGATCCTATTGACTCCATTCTGGACTATCCACTGCCCTTCCACTGTCTACCATCTTACGGACAACCCACAAGATACCATCGGAGACTTTGACGGCTCACGTTCCACGACAGGACTTTTCATATGCCGCAAGGCGTCATACGCTCCAGAACCAGTATCGGAATACACTTGGTTATGGGTCTTCGTTTTGGTTCTCTCTATTCCTACAGGTTTGTCCTATGGATTTGGATACTCACTCCAACTAACCCTCGAGGAATCTCACAATCGAGACAGCCTCTCTCTCTCCCTTTGTATACTATACCTTTCACACCAGTTATGGCCACCACATTACCGGGTGGGCACGTTGACCATTGCTCATATGGTTGCGGAGTTCGATTGGTTATCGGTCATTCGGGTCATGGATGCATCTCAGACATCCACGACACATCTTCCTTCGCCAATGTTCATTGGCCGGGTCACGAGAAGAGACTTTTCACACATCCTGTGTTATTCCATAGCGTTAAAAATGCAAAATACGAAGCCTCCTGTCCTGTTATAAAATTGTAGATTATGCTAGCGCAGTGTACCTATAATCTTAATTTTATTAAGGACAGGAGGCGAGTATTTTCCCACCCTGCTTTTTCCCTCCCTATTTATTATTCATTGGGTTGTACTTCAATAAAAGATTTGAATTTAGGGGGTGTGGTTATCTCTTTATTACGTGGTTTATTTCATATCACATCTTGAAATTACAACTGCTATCTGTTATGATTTCCTAATACATACAATTTGACTATATTAATGTCTCTATCATAGCTACCTATTTCGGTTAAAAAATTCTTGTCTCATCTGATAAATTCCTTTTACGTAAAGTACTACGGAATAAACTGGCATTTTATAAACAGTAATATTGATTATGCTAATAATAATAATAATGAGGACAAACAGTTCATTTCCAAATCCCTTTCACGTCTTTTGTTTCTTTTCAGTTTGATTCTTCTTCATGGATCAATACATGGGATCGTCTTCACACTCTACGACAATCTTCCAGTCGGGATTCGGATCATTTACAGCCTGATTCTTCGTCGTTATCATTATTTATTGTAATAGCAGGATATGTTTATGATTATCTCGCACCAAAGAAAGAGGAAATGATGCAAGAGGAAGGGCCTTTTATACCCTATGGCAATGTTTTTTTTTTTTACGTATCTTAGTATCATCAGCAAAAAGACATACCTTACCATCAAGACCTTCTGCAATATCACTAATAAAAATATTAAAGAGGAGTGGTTACAACAGTTTTGATCTGGGGGAAATATTCTCAAATAGTAAATCAGTTCCCCAATTTCTAATACAAATATATGTATTTTCTTCTTTAGTTAGCAATCACATTCTTCCCTTTGCAAGCGTGAACAGTGAACATTCATGTCTGTAAGCAGGATGTGTATCACATTTCATTTTCTTGCAACATAAAAGTATCTTGTCTTCCATTTATTTTGTTCTAAAACTTTTTTTAAACTCTTCTGTTCTTTGAGTTTTTTTTATATAATCAACTGACTTGTTTACGTATCTTCCATTCATACCACTGCCTTCCTCTTATTACCTAGAACGTTTGTTTTAACTACTATACTACATTTTTTTTCTGTAGTTTTGTGCTGTTCATCAAACCAATTGTTGGAACAGGAGAACCAAAGTGGGGAAATGTATTGCGGCAAAACTGCTATTTTGCTGTTACGTTATTTTGGGTCTAAAGTGCTAGATGTTGAGATACAATTTAACCCAACCACATACCACAGAACCAGGTCAGAGTAAATATAACAAAAATGCCCCCTTAGTTCAAAGGAACCGTTCCACCAACAACAGAGTCTGATAAAATGACAGTTTAGAGGAAACCTCCCACAGTGTGTATTTATGTATTTCAATATTTAATTTAAAATTTAAAATAATTTTTAAAATGTACAGCTACCACGGCATAAGCACTGCACACAGCAAAAAGTAAAAGGATGTGAATTATCTTTGGAGCTGTAGATGGCAATGCCCCTGATGTGTTTTCACTCCATGTTCTTGTGTTGGTTGTCACATCACTAGCTTACTGGCCAGACAGAATTTTACCACAACCATTACTTTTTTTAAACTCTTCTGTTCTTTGAGTTTTTTTATATAATCAACTGACTTGTTTACGTATCTTCCATTCATACCACAGCCTTCCTCTTATTACCTAGAACGTTTGTTTTAACTACTATACTACATTTTTTTCTGTAGTTTTGTGCTGTTCATCAAACCAATTGTTGGAACAGGAGAACCAAAGTGGGCAAATGTATTGTGGCAAATTTAACATGTCATATCTTGCATCACCAGGTAGTTGTTGAGAATCTACTGATAGCCCTGTTAAATATTTAACCTGGATTATATGGTGCGCATAAAAATCTTATTAAAACAACACCTAGCAATATAAAATAAACACATAGATAAACACAAGCCACAAACCTTGCCACAACCTGTTTTGATTAATTTCTCCCACGTTCAGGTTCTGAGCAGGCTCAAAACCTTTAGTTTTCCTAAACCATTAAAGGTAAACAAGACTAAATTCTGCAGCATTTAGGTCAATTGTAGAGCTAAGTACATTATACCTCCACACAAATATGAACCTTCCTCCTGCCTAGAAATGGATCTAGATTGTAATCATGTGATCATCCTCTTTACAGTCTTAAAACTTAATTGTAACTGTAATGTCATTTCCACTGATTATTACATTATCTGCACAGATACAGAGAATAACATCACACTAATTGTAACAATAAATACAAAACAAACTCAAGACCTGATTGTCTCCAATAAAAAAACATTAGCAGTGAGTTTAAACTTGTTGCAAGTACCCTGTCAAATGAACAACAAAATCAAATGTAATAGTTAAAAAAATATATATATACTCTTAATAAATAAGTAAACATTAATAGAAATGGAACAGGTGTCAACTGCATTTCTTTTTTATGTCTTTGTTTCTTATACCTGACAATAAGGGTCTCTGAGGTTAAAGCTAACTCATCATTTTTTTTTTCTTTTTCATCTTTTCATTTCACTTTTGTCAGTTGTAACTACAAAGTCAACCCACCAAAAGGAGGTCTCATATCTATACCTGTTCCCAACTGAAGTTAGATGTGTGGCAGTTTCCTTCACCACATTTCTATATATAGAAGTCTATAGCTGTGGCTTTCTGCCTTTTTATATAAAAACAGCACACCTTAGACTCCAATTCTTTTCCTCTTACCACCCACATCAACGGTCACATGTCATAATAGCGACACATTTTCCACAATAGAAAATATGCCACATTGTTTAAACTGAGTTATTTATTGCTGAACTTCATTTTATAGAATATCTATGTTTCTTTTGAAGTTATATATGGTTAACATGCCTAAGATATAATAATGATAACTACTCAAAGAGACAGAAGCATGGCATGGACTATAGTCTATATTTTAACACAAGGTGCTAGAAAGTGTTTTTGGTTATTGTGTGGTTATTTTATGAAAACAATGCCATCTATAACCACTGGATACCTGAACAAAATACCCAATAGAATGTATTACAGGCAGTGATCTATATCTAACATATTACAAATGCTCAACAGGAACACAGACCACATGGGCCAGCCATAGTAGGTTATAATGTATAAACCATATCCCTTTATTGGACATATTTCTGAATACATAGAATAGCTACTACCAACTACCAACTAAACCAGAAATCAGCCACAGCAAAATTGTAAATCCCCTAAATGATAAGTGGAGAGCACAGTCCCTCTATCTGCCATCATATTGAAGGTAACACTTGTTATATATATATATATATATATATACAGTTGCAAGAAAAAGTATGTGAACCCTTTGGAATGATATGGATTTCTGCACAAATTGGTCATAAAATGTGATCTGATCATAATCTAAGTCACAACAATAGACAATCACAGTCTGCTTAAACTAATAACACACAAAGAATGAAATGTTGCCATGTTTTTATTGAACACACCATGTAAACATTCACAGTGCAGGTGAAAAAGTATGTGAACCCCTAGACTAATGACATGTCCAAGAGCTAATTGGAGTGAGATGTCAGCCATCTTGAGTACAATCAATGAGATGAGATTGGAGGTGTTGGTTACAGCTCCCCTGCCCTATAAAAAACACACACCAGTTCTGGGTTTGCTTTTCACAAGAAGCATTGCCTGATGTGAATGATGCCTCGCACAAAAGAGCTCTCAGAAGACCTACAATTAAGACCTACAATCATCGCACATCACGGCCTGAACTATCTTGCTTTGCGTGTAATGCGTCCAGCTAATATATTAGTTTCCCCTTTTACGTTGCATTACTGAAATAAATGAACTTTTGCATGATATTCTAATTTTTCGAGTATCACCTGTAGATACTATAATCACTTTGGGGTGTCATTATATTTGGTGTCATTATATATGATTATAAATACTGTATTAATACCTATGTGACACACAGTATAAGTGCTGTTTTTACTATTTTTTTTTTTTTAATAATACAAATTTTCATGTTATGGCAATGGTGTGTTAATGTTTATTATATATTTCAAATGAACAATAAACACACATTGTATTTAGTAAACAATGGGCAATATGCTTGCTCGAAGTGAACTTTAGCACATTTTAAATGTGATTTGATTTCTCTGTGTCCAGCAAAAGACATCATGATCTGAGCATCATTCACTTTAGATTCTAATACCAAAGTGTTACAATAAATTACCTCAGTAACATCACAGCATATTCCCTGCACTTCTTACATGCCATACATGACTTAAGGCCTCTGATTGTTCGCTTAATTTCTAGATTTAAGGGACTTTCACTCTATAAAAAATTATGTCTAGTAATTATGAAAGTACTCTGGATTTTATATAAGATGAAAGAAAAGCTTTAATTTAAAAGGATAATCTAATCAAGGTTACTTGTGGAGCCTCCTGGTTCTATTCACACTGTTTCTAGGCAGCTTGAGATAAACCACGTATCTACAATTCGCCTGTGGCCGGGCCTCTCATTCAACATATTAATAAGGAAGAGCGCTGGTCAAAACGCGTTGTGTGGACTACTTTCTAACTTATTTTTATTTATTGCAATTTATGCATTGATTATTTATTCTTTTTTTTTTTTTTGCTGGAATGCATTTATTGTTAACCCTACCTTCAATCTGAGTCCTGATCTATCCAAGGAGGACAACATGAGTGTGGGAACAACTACTAAGCATCCTTGCTACCTACATGCCATTATAGCCAGAGCCTAGTATAATTGGCTCTGGAAATTGTGAGTTATAACTTGTCACATATGACCTTTATACTGGCATATACGATATTATGCTATGTAAGTGTCTTGTATTTTTAGACCTGTTATCTATAGTGGATCCAATGACTAAGTGCAAGCTCTTTTAAATCCATTTTTATTATATTTAAGTTTTTATAGTGTGCCCCCTATCTCTGTTTAATAATCTTTACATATTGTTAATGAAGTTACACACGTGACTGTGAACCATGTATACAGTCAGGTCCATAAATATTGGGACATCAACACAATTCTAATCTTTTTGGCTCTATACACCAACACAATGGGTTTGAAATGAAACAAACAAGATGTGCTTTAACTGCAGACTTTCAGCTTTGATTTGAGGGTATTTACATCCAAATCAGGTGAACGGTGTAGGAATTATAACAGTTTGTATATGTGCCTCCCACTTTTTAAGGGACCAAAAGTAATGGGACAGATTAACAGTCATAAATCAAACTTTCACTTTTTAATACTTGGTTGCAAATCCTTTGCAGTCAATTACAGCCTGAAGTCTGGAACGCATAGGCATCACCTGACGCTGGGTTTCATCCCTGGTGATGCTCAGCCAGGCCTCTACTGCAACTGTCTTCTGTTCCTGCTTGTTCTTGGGGCATTTTCCCTTCAGTTTTGTCTTCATCAAGTGAAATGCATGCTCAATCGGATTCAGGTCAGGTGATTGACTTGGCCATTGCATAACATTCCACTTCTTTCCCTTAAAAAACTCTTTGGTTGCTTTTGCAGTATGCTTTGGGTCATTGTCCATCTGCACTGTGAAGCACCGTCCAATGAGTTCTGAAGCATTTGGCTAAATATGAGCAGATAATATTGCCCAAAACACTTCAGAATCATCCTGCTGCTTTTGTCAGCAGTCACATCATCAATAAATAAGAGAACCAGTTCCATTGGCAGCAATACATGCCTAAGCCATGACACTACCACCACCATGCTTCACTGATGAGGTGGTATGCTTTGGATCATGAGCAGTTCCTTTCCTTCTCCATACTCTTCTCTTCCCATCACTCTGGTACAAGTTGATCTTCGTCTCATCTGTCCATAGGATGTTGTTCCAGAACTGTGAAGGCTTTTTTAGATGTTGTTTGGCAAACTCTAATCTGGCCTTCCTGTTTTTGATGCTCACAAATGGTTTACATCTTGTGGTGAACCCTCTGTATTCACTCTGGTGAAGTCTTCTCTTGATTGTTGACTTTGACACACATACACCTACCTCCTGGAGAGTGTTCTCGATCTGGCCAACTGTTGTGAAGGGTGTTTTCTTCACCAGGGAAAGAATTCTTCTGTCATCCACCACAGTTGTTTTACGTGGTCTTCCGGGTCTTTTGGTATTGCTGAGCTCACCGGTGCGTTCTTTCTTTTTAAGGATGTTCCAAACAGTTGATTTGGCCACACCTAATGTTTTTGCTATCTCTCTGATGGGTTTGTTTTGTTTTTTTCAGCCTAATGATGGCTTGCTTCACTGATAGTGACAGCTCTTTGGATCTCATATTGAGAGTTGATAGCAACAGATTCCAAATGCAAATAGCACACTTGAAATGAACTCTGGACCTTTTATCTGCTCCTTGTAAATGGGATAATGAGGGAATAACACACACCTGGCCATGGACCAGCTGAGCAGGCAATTGTCCCATTACTTTTGGTCCCTTGAAAAGTGGGAGGCACATCTACAAACTGTTATAATTCCTACACCGTTCACCTGATTTGGATGTAAATACCCTCAAATTAAAGCTGAAAGTCTGCAGTTAAAGCGCATCTTGTTCATTTAATTTCAAATCCATTGTGGTGGTATATAGAGTCAAAAAGATTAGAATTGTGTCGATGTCCCAATATTTATGGACCTGACTGTATCTTGGAGCCTAAGTATATAGCCTGTATAGAACACAGTGTTTGTCAAACCATGCGCAGATGACATTATCCACAGTTCAGTATATAGTTTACTAGAGATGCAAAGTTATCAAGACAAACAAGGTATCATGGAATAATATATCATGGGATATTTGTATTTGATCCAAATATATTTTCAAAAAACTTTCTTATCAACCAACCAACTACAACATCCTCTACTGTAAATGTCCACATTGTCATTAAACTGAGTAGTTGGTATTGAGACAAAGGCAGATAGCAAACCCTATTAATCAGCCCATAGTCTAGCCTATTAAGCAGGAAATCTGTTTGTCATTTTTTGTGGGGTGGTGCCCCAGGCCAATCATAACTTATGTATCCTCTTAAACCCCATCCTGTATACAATCTGTTTCTCCCTCACAAACATATACACAAATAAATAGCAAAACACTTAGGCATGTAGACAAAACTAGGCATACACATACACAAACACAACTAGCTACTCACACATCCATACATTCATCTACATCCTCATACACATAATGTTATTGAATATACTTCCACTCGTTCCTGATCTTCAGCTGAGTCAGTGCTAAAATGAGGATGATGAAAGGGAAAAGAGCTGTAAATACTAGCAGTGTCTAGCATGGATATGAGTGGCTCACCACAGTCTGACAAAAGTGCCTCCTAATGATTAAAAATAAATCAGAATTTATATAAACCCACCCTTAATTCCTGCCATCACCTACAACAATGCTCTCTCTAGGTGTATGCATACTTGGCCCATAGAAAGTGCATAAGATAAGGACAGCTTTAGACATTATATGGAGTTTTAAGTGTCTGATGCTGCTGTCATAGTAGGAGCCACAAAGAGACTACAATACTTGGTTTAAAAAAAAGCAAAAAAAAAAAAAAAGCAAGACAGTGAGACAGGTTTGGACTTTACATAAGGGAAAAACAGAGAAATATAAAGGAGATTCAGTAAGGAAAAGTAGGCAAATAAGATAACTGAAAACTTCCTTCATAGTTTCATAGTTACACAGCTGAAAAGAGACATGCGTCCATCAAGTTCAGCCTTTCTCACCACTGTAGGAAGTGAAAAATATGCTGTATATCTGTATGATGGTATTATTTAGTATCATGATTTACAAGACTCCATCTATCTGCTGGTTTTCTGTGGGTATTTTTTGCCTGCTTATATTTTAACCAGTGTGATTTTTAAAAATGCAAATAGTAAGCTTAAATTGTCTTTACGAAAATTAAATGTCTTGCTTGATCCTGGATAAATTGGTTTCTACAATCTAAATACAAATTAGGCTATGTTATTTTAGTTTTTCTCTCCACATGTGAACTCTACATTATCTATCCCATGCTATATATCGGATGCCCACATCATGCCTTCTTCTAGAGTGTGTGTAAAATACACAAACATGTATTCCTAGCCATATAGTGTTAAAAACACTATCTATACCCCCTGGATATAGTAAAATCTTACCTTATTCCAGTCTGCTGATTCTGCCCTGATCTACCTCCTTGGCTGACATTATCAGAAGTGATTATCTCAGCCTATAGGAAAGCATTAGATTGCTGAAATTGTCTATTCTGATTATCTCAGCCAAGGAGGAGGACTGGGGTGGAGCCAAACACTGACTTGGCCAATCAGCAGCTCCTCGTAGAGCTGGATTGCATCAATGCATCTCTATGAGGAAAGTTCAGTGTCTTCATGCAGAGAGTGGAGACACTGAATGTCAATTATGCACAGTGTGCAGCACTGCCCCAGGAAACACCTCTAGTAGTCATCTGAGAGGTGACCATTAGAGTTGTAGGCTGTAATGGAAACACTGCCTTTTCTCTGAAAATACAATGTTTACTGCAAAAAGCCTGCAGGGACTGACTATACTCACCAGAAAAACTACTTTAAGCTGTAGAGGTTCTGGTGACTATAATGTCCCTTTAAATGTTTTTAGAAACTTCCTGACTCCATCCCATGGTAAGAAGCCAAACTCTTTTCAAATCACTTGACATTTACCTGAGTTCTTTTAGCACCCACAATCCTTTAAATCTTTTGTGTTTAGATGTTTCTATTCCATGTTAGAAAAATCACTCTTGTCCAACTTTGAACATCATGCATTGTTACATTAAAGCATGGGTGCAGGTAATGATACCAAGCATTTTGAGGATTGTGTAGTTACAACTACATATGACCCACAAATAATGATGAAAAAGATTGGCAATCCACAATGATCCTCTAAAGACTAGGAAAGACCTGGAGAATTTGGAAATCCAGAGTCTTCCTAGAGGGCATGATGAAAAATGGTAAAAACATAATTGTTAAAATAGTACGGGACAATCCATTTCATGTGGCAGGGACTTCAGTGTGAAAAAATATATATATAAAAAAAAAGAAAGATTAAGAATACATTACAGTGCGTGTTTGTGCTCCATACACCAAATAACCTTTCCAGAAGTATGGGGAATTCAACTGACCATAAAAAAAAAGAAAAGTTAATAACCTAGAGTTTTAAAAAGTTTTTGTTTCAGAGCTAAACGTTAAAAAGCTTTCAACTCAACTTGACACCTAAAACCAAAGTACTACAAAAAGAGGAAGGGAAAGTTGCTATGCCTTGTGTAAACTTGTTTTCCTATATGAAAACACTCAGCTTTCAGTACAGTGATTATTAAATTATAGCATACAGTACTGAATATAATGATTTGCAGTGAATCAGGTCTTCTTGAATAGAGAACAGATCATTTCAAAAGTCAACAGCTTGATTTCGTGTGTGATCATGTGGCACGGTAATGTAAAATAATTGAACTTATTTGCATTTGTAACAACCATGCTGAAAGGACAATCACATCAAATCCAAGAAGATTAAAATAAATTATTAAAACTATTTAAAAAATTACTTAACAGATTAAAACAATCAATGTGACAGAATGAATTTAACAAAACATTACTTTGCTTTATTAAAGATTTAGTCACATTTTCAATTTGTTTTCATCAAAATAATTTGACCATCACATGAATCAGCTAACCAATGAACGTCTACAATGAGGGTACGTAAGGGGACATTTTAGGCTGCTTAAGGTAACATAACAACTTCCTCTAAATTAAGTTGTTATGGTGTCTGGAGGCCCCCGGCCACCCTTTCACCTTCAGAGGTTAAACCGTTCTGGAAACTGGTTTGGAAAAGGTACAAGAGGTCAAAACCAGTTTTGTGAATTGGGAATTACTGATTGGCTGATCAGCAGCTTGCTTCCACCTGGGTGGAATGGAGATTGGTGTTCAGTCATCAGCCTGAGGAAAGTCCTTTTTTTACTTTTTTTTTACATTTACCCTTTCTGTCATCTTTGGTGATATATTGTCACGATATCTGTCCCTCGCGGCACCGTGCAATCATAGGAATTATGTATTTTCTGAGTTCTGATACACACACTCTCATCCCTAGCTTCCTGGTGTCTTATTATGACATCATATAGGACTTGGACCCCTCCAATTAGTCTCCTTTAGCCCATGTGTCGCTTTTTGATTATGTATATACACTTGTGACATCATGGTCCTCTGTGACCAATCACAACAGAGTACAAAGAGTTGTCATTAATGGTAAATTTTCAAGCTGGACAGAGGTGGCAAGTGGTGTCCCTCAGGGGACTGTTCTGGGACCCCTTCTATTTAACATGTTTATAAATGATGTGAAGACAGCATTGAAAGTCATGTTTCAGTGTTTGCAGATGACACAAAACTCTGTAAAATAATACAATGTGAGCAAGATAATACTTTGCTGCAGAGGGATTTAGATAGACTGGGGGACTGGGCACTCAAATGGCAAATTAAATTTAATGTTGAAAAAGTTATGCACTTCGGCGTAAAGAATACACAAGCAATGTATACCCTTAAGGGAAGCGAATTAGCGATAACAACACACGAAAAGGACTTGGGAATTGTTATAGACAATAAACTATGCAACAATGTGCAATGTCAATCAGCAGTGGCCAAGGCCAGTAAGGTATTGTCATGCATGAAAAAGGGCATTCATTCTCGGGACGAGAATATCATTTTGCCTCTTAAATCACTGGTAAGACCACATATTGAATATGCTGTGCAATTTTGGGCACCTGTTCAAAAGAAGGATGTTATAGCACTAGAAAGAGTGCAGAGGTGGGCTACAAAATTAATAAAAGGCATGGAACATATCAGCTATGAAGGAAGGTTAACAAATTTAAACCTATTTAGTTTAGAAAAACATCGCCTGAGAGGGGCTATGATAACATTATACAAATATATTTGGGGCCAATACAAACCATTGTGTGGAAATCTATTCACAAACTGGTCTTAACATAGGACACGAGGTCATGCGTTTAGACTGGAAGAAAGAAGATTTTGTCTAAGGCAAAGGAAAGGTTTTTTTACTGTAAGAACAATAAGGATGTGGAGTTCTCTGCCTGAAGAAGTGGTTTTATCAGAGTCCGTACAGACGTTCAAACAGCTACTAGATGCATACTTGCAAAAACAGAATATTCAAGGATATAATCTTTCAATGTAGGGTAATAACTGCTTGATCCAAGGATAAATCTGACTGCCATTCTGGGGTCAAGAAGGAATTTTTTTCCTAACTTGTTGCAAAATTGTGCTTCAAACTGGGTTTTTTGCCTTCTTTTGGATCAACAGCAAAAAACAAATGTGAGGACTGCTGAACTTGATGGACGCAAGTCTCTTTTCAGCTATGTAACTATGTAACAACCCAGTATAGGGTATATATACTTCCTGGTTGTCTTTGTTTCTTTGCCCTGTTGTGGTTCTAACTACCTGAGAGTGTGTTTATACAGTGTATTGGATTTCCTGTTTTCTGACCTCAATTGTTTGACAATCCTTGTTCTCTGTTATCCTGATCATGGACTGGCTATTGATTTCGTGTTTTTCTGTAATCCTGACCTCAGCCTGACTCTGATTTATTCTCTATCTTTTTGCAGATATTTCATATATCTGTCTCAGGTACTAACCTGGCCACTCTAAGGACCGGTATGTGTACCGGTTTGTGTGTTAGAGTAACTCTATTCCTGATATATATGCAGGGAGTATTCACTATTACATTGTGAGAAATGTGAAAAAAACAGAAAGTCAGTAGCATAGTGTAGTTGAAATATTTAATTTCACATTATCTTATCTTACTATAAATGTAGAAAAGCCATACATACAGTGTCTCCAGTGAAAGACACATTGGGTTTGTTGGGGTAAGGGCAGCTTAACAGAGTTTGCTACTTAATTTTTATGTGCACCTACAGTACTTGGTATAATGGGAGAACAAATTGAGTACCGAGATGGCAATACATATATATATATATATATTTATATATATATATATATATATATATATATGTATTGCCATCTCGGTACTCAATTTGTTCTCCCATTATACCAAGTACTGTAGGTGCACATAAAAATTAAATTTATATATATATATATATATTGCCATCTCGGTACTCACTTTGTATATATATATATATATATATATGACTCGTGCACTGAAATAGTGTTTAACCTAACGTTATTATAAACAGGCTTATGTGACCAGCTAGTGCTATTAAATCGTGAAAAGGAATCCCAGATGAACTGGACCAATTTTATAATAGACTATATAGGCTAGTACACATAAATTCTTACGAATAGCTATGTGAATTTAAAATGTGCAGTATATTTAAGAACATTGGTAAAGTACTGAACTGTGAACAACATTGAAACACACAGATGAAGGTAGTGAGCGGAAAGACCGCGAAAAGCAAGTTTATTTAACCAAACCACATATTCATTAATAAGTGCAGGAAAAACCGAACAGAAAAGCCTGCACGAATGAAGTGAAATTCAGCACCTGCTGAAAGGAACGGTGAACCCTGTAGCAAGACTTATGGTTTACAAAAAAAATACGAATGGTGGAATTAAGAGAATGCCCAACTGAACGGTTTTAAAAGAAAGCTTAAGGTAGTGTGATCCTGGTCTGCAGTTAGCACGGTCCTTTTGGGTACAAACATGCACAGTCTTTAAAAGTAAATTAATTCCAGGCACTTTATTTGTAAATCCACACAGGAGACAGCAGTAAATGAAAAAAACAATAATGTAACAAAATCCCTGTAAACAAAAACCTAGCTCGTCTGAGCACTAACTAACTTTAGATTCCCTATTAGTGATGTCGCGAACCCGAAATTTTCGGTTCGCGAACGGCGAACGCGAACTTCCGCAAATGTTCGCGAACCGGCGAACCGCCCGAAACGCCATTGACTTCAATGGGGAGGCGAATTTTAAAACACACAGGG
The DNA here is from genome assembly GCA_933207985.1 of Pelobates cultripes. NCBI lineage: Eukaryota > Metazoa > Chordata > Amphibia > Anura > Pelobatidae > Pelobates > Pelobates cultripes. The sequence continues at coordinate 156,891,976 of OW240914.1, read as the reverse complement.
ACTCTTTCTGGCCACAATAGGGATGGAAAAGTTGTTTCAAGGGGACTAACACCTGGACTGTGGCATGCCGGAGGGGGATCCATGGCAAAACTCCCATGGAAAATTACACAGTTGATACAGAGTCTGGTTTTAATCCATAAAGGGCAGAAATCACCTAACATTCCTAAATCACAATCAATATGGATTGACACCTGACATATGACATATTGACACCTTGACATATGGATTGACACCTGTCCTCAGAGCCCCTGATGCACACGGACACAGAGCAGAATAGAGACTGGTCCCCTACATAGGGTCACTTGGCAGATATGGATTGACACCTGTCCTAAGGATCCCTGATACACACTGACACAGAGCAGAATAGGGACTGTTCCCCCTACATCGGGTCACTTGGCAGATATGGATTGACACCTGTCCTAAGGTTCCCTGGTACACACTGACACAGAGCAGAATAGGGACTGGTCCCCTACATCGGGTCACTTGGCAGATATGGATTGACACCTTGTTACAAACTGCTATTTGTAACGGGCCCTTTAAATGGCAAATTGCCCTGCTTCCCTGGGTTGTGGAGAAGCCTACTTGCCAGCCTCCTCCCGCATGACTATGGCCCCTGGGAGATTGTGAAAATGTATGCACTTTTATTTGGTGTGTATGGCCCTTTAAGACTGTCGGTGGGCATATTGGGGCTTATGGACTCTTTATGTGACTGGTGCTGGCCCTTTAAACACCTTTTTTGGGACATCAGGAAGATTGGGACACTGCCCCTTTAAGGCCGTGTCCCCAGACTTGTTGGGGACACGGCCCCTTTAAGACGGTGTCCCCTGTGTCCCCAGACCTGGTGCAAACCCTTTGTGCCTGCCTTGCTATTTCCCACTTGGTTCAGTAAATGGGAAATTATTTCAGCTGCAGAGACTAAGTCCCATTCGGCGATGGGACTTAGTCTTTTTTTCAGCCGTTTTTTTCAGCCTTATTTCAGCTGCAGAGACTAAGTCCCATTCGGCGATGGGACTTAGTCTTTTTTTCAGCCTGAAATAGACCGACCACAGCCCAAATCTATGGAACTGTTTTGGGCAGGAAAATGTGCTTGCAGTCGGTCATAAAGGGACCTCCAGCTAACTTTTTAACCCCTGGATGGATTTGGCTGATTTTTGGTTATGTTTATGTTTTAAGTGTGCTGATTCCAAATATGTAATTATGAAGATGGGATGTGTAGTTTTAAAGTTACAGGGTATGGCTAAAAACCGTATTTTTACTGCCTGTGTTTAATTATGTTAATCTCTTCCCAAACGTCATTTCGTTCAAAGTGGAGAGAATGTTAAAAAAATATATTTTTGTTCGGAGTGTGAGAAATGCTTTTCAGCCGCTTCTAATCTTAAGCATCATTTGAGGAGCCATACAGGAGAGAAACCTTATTTGTGGTGTGTTTAGTATTGTTCTGATCAGTTTAATACCTTCCGCGTCTCCTATCAGTGGACGTGTATATGGTAGCCATTTTAGGAACCGTACACCTAGGACCCGAGCAAGGTCACATAAAATTCCAACAGGCGACAACATTTTGTCCTAGAGAAAACTATCCTGGACATTCTGTACTGCAATTTGTATGGATATGGCAGTGATTTCATAACAGGGAGATGGAAGAAGATGCTTGAGTAGGTCCTCTTAATTCCATTTGGGGCACTGTAGCGGTCAAGCTAATGTGCCACCAGATAGGAAGTGGTGGTAGTATTGAGATGCAATCCAGTTTAATACCTTCGCGTCTCCCTATCAGTGGTCCTATACACGGCATTGATTTTTGTAACAGGGAGATGGAAGAAGAGGCTTGGTCGGTCCTCTTACTGCAAATTTGGGGCACTGCGCGGTCAAGCTAATGTGACACCAGATAGGAGTGGTGTGTTTAGTATTGTTCTGATCAGTTTTAATACCTTCCACGTCTCCTATCAGTGGTCCTGATACACACTGACACAGAGCAGAATGGGGAGATATTACCCAACATGGGTCACTTGGCAGATATGGATTGACACCTGTCCTCAGAGCCCTGATACACACTGACACAGATCAGAATAGGGAATGTTACCCCAACATAGGGTCACTTGGCAGATATGGATTGACACCTGTCCTAAGGATCCCTGATACACACTGATACACCTACTTGGATGGTATAGACATTTTTAGCATCTCCTGGCCCGAACACCTGACCCACATAGGAGCCGTAATAGACCGGATTAGGGAGTCCGGACTGACCCTAAAGCCCAGTAAGTGCCATATAGGAACGTGTAAAAACCTCCCCAAGATAGTAGTATGGGCCCCAGAGTGTGAACAGGCCTTCCAACAGCTCAAGACGGCGCTCATTAAATCACCTGTACTTTCTTCTCCTGATCCAACTAAACACTTTCTCGTCCATACAGACGCTTCTATGCTTGGATTGGGAGCAGTATTGAGCCAAGTCGGAGCAGATGGTGGCTAGCAACCCGGGGCTTATCTAAGCCGTAAACTTTTGCACAGCGAAGTATATTCACTGCCATTGAAAAGGAGTGCATAGCGGTGGTGTGGGCCCTCAAAAAGCTGCAACCTACTTGTATGGACAACCGTTTACCTTACTCACAGATCACAACAAATTTGGGGCACTGCGTGCAATCTAATGTGCCACCAGATAGGAGTGGTGTGTTTAGTACTATTGTTATCAGTTTAATCACTGTTACGCCCCCTATCCGTTGATGTGGAGCAAGACGCAGCAGCAGAAGAGGACTAAGCCGAGGAGGTTATGGAAGAGGATGGAGTAGGAGGAGTAGAGGAGGTGGCAGCGTACTGGCAGAGTACACGCTGTAGGGCTGACACACCTGCTTGAAGATAACTAACTGCTATTCAATCTATAACAGTGAAAAAAGTTTTTTGTTTTTAAATCCAAGCTATTGTGCCACCAGATAGAAGTGGTGTGTTTAGTACTATTGTTATCAGTTTAATCACTGTTACGCCCGCTATCCGTTGATGTGGAGCAAGACGCAGCAGCAGAAGAGGACTAAGCCGAGGAGGTTATGGAAGAGGATGGAGTAGGAGGAGTAGAGGAGGTGGCAGCGTACTGGCAGAGTACACGCTGTAGAGCTGACACACCTGCTTGAAGATAACTAACTGCTATTCAATCTATAACAGTGAAAAAAATAATTTGTTTTTAAATCCAAGCTATTGTGACACCAGTGAGTGAGTGGTGTGTTTAGTACTATTGTTATCAGTTTAATCATATTCGCCCCTATCCGTTGATGTGGAGCAAAGGCAGCAGCAGAAAGAGGACTAAACCCAAGGTTATGGAAGGAAGGGATGGAGTAGAAGAGGAGTAGAGGAGGTGGCAGCATTACTGGCGAAATTTACCGCGCTGTAGGGCTGACACACCTGCTTGAAGATAACTAACTGCTATTCAATCTATAACAGTGAAAAAAAAAAAAATTTTGTTTTAAATCAAGCTATTGTGACACCAGTGAGTGAGTGGTGTGTTTATTACTATTATTTATCAGTTTAATCATATTCGCTATCCGTTGATGTGGAGCAATACACAGCAACGCAACAGAACAGGACTCCAATTAGAGGAGGTTATGGAAGATGAGCGGGAACTGCTCAAGGCGGGAGACGGAGTGGCGGATGGTTGAGAGGGGGCAAGGAGGACAGCAGTGGTTGACGTGGCTGAAGATGCTGGACCAGGAGGAGGATGGCGGCTTAGAGTAGGCTTGCTGCTTGTACTCATGTGTTGATCCCATAGGCGTTTGTGATGTGAGATCATGTGCCTACGCAAAGCAGTTGTACCTAGGTGGGTGCTGGACTTCCCACGACTCAGTTTCTTTTGGCACAGGTTGCAAATGGCATCGCTGTTGTCAGAGGCACACAAAAAAAATGCCACACTGCAGAGCTCTGCAATGACGGCATTCAGGTGGTATGATATGAGTGGCACTGTAAACTGGCAGAGTACACGCTGTAGGGCTGACACACCTGCTTGAAGATAACTAACTGCTATTCAATCTATAACAGTGAAAAAAAAGTTTTGTTTTTAAATCCAAGCTATTGTGACACCAGTGAGTGAGTGGTGTGTTTAGTACTATTGTTATCAGTTTAATCACTGTTACGCCCCCTATCCGTTGATGTGGAGCAATACACAGCAGCAACAGAACAGGACTCAGTCGAGGAGGTTATGGAAGATGAGCGTGTAGGAGGGAGTAAGGGAGGTGGCAGCGTACTGGCAGAGTACGCTGTAGGGCTGACACACCCGCTTTGAGACAACTAACTGCTATTCAATCTATAACTGATGTTTGTTTCACAGGCAGAAAGTGCCCTAAAGATGGCGGCTTGAACCCAAGTTGGTGGCGGATCAGTCACGCAAGTCAACAGGCATTCAGAGCTAAAATACAGCAGCGTGTGGACCATTTTTAGCCCAAGGCAGCTCATCTCATCAGGCCTTTTTTAATCTAATGTATAGCCCAGTGTCAGTCCCTTCGGGATCCATCCCTCATTCATCTTAATAAAGGTGAGGTAATCTAGACTTTTTTGACCTAGGCGACTTCTCTTCTCAGTGACAATACCTCCTGCTGCACTGAAGGTCCTTTCTGACAGGACACTTTTACTGCCTGTGTTTAATTATATTAATCTCTTCCCAAACGTCATTTCGTTCAAAGTGGAGAGAATGTTAAAAAAATATATTTTTGTTCGGAGTGTGAGAAATGCTTTTCAGCCGCTTCTAATCTTAAGCATCATTTGAGGAGCCATACAGGAAAGAAACCTTATTTGTGGTGTGTTTAGTATTGTTCTGATCAGTTTAATACCTTCCGCGTCTCCTATCAGTGGACGTGTATATGGCAGCCATTTTAGGAACCGTACACCTGGGACCCGAGCAAGGTCACCTCGCTCAACAGGCGACAACATTTGTCCCTGGAAAACTATCCTGGACATTCTGTACAATTTGTATGGATATGGCAGTGATTTCTGTAACAGGGAGATGGAAGAAGATGCTTGGTCGGTCCTCTTAATTCAAATTTGGGGCACTGCGCGGTCAAGCTAATGTGCCACCAGATAGGAGTGGTGTGTTTAGTATTGTTCTGATCAGTTTAATACCTTCCGCGTCTCCTATCAGTGGTCGC
>OW240914.1:156845241-156871528 GCA_933207985.1 Pelobates cultripes | reverse complement strand
ACTGCTATTCAATCTATAACAGTGAAAAAAGTTTTTTGTTTTTAAATCCAAGCTATTGTGACACCAGATGTAATTGGTGGTACTGACTGGGGAAATGGGCACAGTATGCACTGTGAGCCTGACACAGAAGCTGGCAGCAGTGGCAGACAACTGACTGCCATTCAATCTATAACAGTGAAAAAAGTTTTTTGTTTTTAAATCCAAGCTATTGTGACACCAGATGTAATTGGTGGCACTGACTGGGGAAATGGGCACTGAGAGCCTGACACAGAAGCTGGCAGCAGTGGTAGACAACTAAGTGCATTTACATTACATAGAAAAAATAAATTAAAAAAAAGCATACCCTTATCCCTAACCTAGCTATGCTTTTCCCTATCTTATGAACAGCAGCTACACTTTCCCTCCTCTTACTAAGCATGCAGCTTGAGAATGAATCTAAAATGGATGCTGTCCAGTAGGTGGGAGGGTCTGCTAGGGAGGCTGTGCTGCTAATTGGCTGGAATGTGTCTGCTGACTGTGAGGTACAGGGTCAAAGTTTACTCAATGGGGGGCGGGTCGAACCGCGCATATGTTCGCCCGCCGTGGCGAACGCGAACATGCTATGTTCGCCAGCGAACCGTTCGGTACATCACTACTTGGGAGACTTCACTGAACACAAATATGAAATGCAAAAATAAAATATGAACGCTAACTTGGCCAGGGTTTGTGACTACTAAAAAAACTACTAAAAAAGACTGAACATACCCCATTTTAAATACACTGGGTTGTCTACTTTGCAAATGGTATGCCATGATGATAATTCCTGGGCTGACATACGGTCTCAACTATGGTTCGCATACCTCCCCTGCGTGGGAAAACTGCTTTTCATATGAACCAATAAAAATATTTAAAACAAAACTGGAAAAACGTATCACAACAATTATATCATCAGTAAAAGTGCTGTTTGTGTGTGAAAAATGCAAAAAAAGTCACTTTCACTGACAATATCATCACTGTGATATGTTTTACTGTTTTGAATCACTAATATTTGTGTTCAGCGAAGTCTCCCGAGTAAAACAGTAGCCCCCATGTACAGGTTTTAGGGTGTCGTCGAACGTTACAGGGTAAAATACAGTGCTAGCAAATTAAATTCTCTGGACTTTCGGCCTGGGATGGCAGACAGGTCCCTCAAATTGCAATCAATAAAATCACTTAATTATGTAAAAATATTACATAAACACGCACGTAGAATTTAAATATATATGCATATTTATATATTTGAAGTCTACGTGTATATTTATATAATTATTTATGTAATTTTGTATATGGACATATGTATATTTCGTATTATTTTTATTTATTTATATATACATAGACATATACACAATTTCATTCTAAGTGTTTTTTGATATAAATATATATATATATATATTAATATCAAAATACAGTTAGAATAAAATTTCATATAGATATATAATTTTTTTTTAATTTTTATTATTATTTAAAAAAAATTTAATTTAATTTAAATTACTTATTATTTGTATTTTACAATATTATATATATATATATATATACAATATATATAGTTATTATATATATTATATATATATATATGTGTAATTTAATTATAAGTGTATTTTTTTATTAATATATGTACATATTAATATAAAAAAATATACTTAGTATGACATTATATATATGATATATAGACATTTATTATATAGATATAATATGTCTATATATCATATATATATATATATATATATATATATATATATTATTTTTTTTTAATTAACATTAACTTTAATTTTTTAAATGACTTTACACATGCAGGGAGACTGCCTGTCAGCACAGACAGTCCCCCTGCAGGCCGACACATGGACACCTATTGTGACCATGTGACTGCTCTGTTGAGCGATCACATGGTCCCAGGGGTCCTAATCCGCCGTGGGGAGACTGTCTGGGCTGCAGGCAGTCTCCCCACACCGGGAGCACTGCTGATCGCCGCCGGGGGAATGACGGCGATTGGGTAAGTAACTAAGACCATTAGGACGGTTCAGGACCGTCACCGGTCGGCAATGTAAAAATGCCAATGACGATCCTGAACCGTCCTTGGTCCTTAAGGGGTTAATGTTAGAAATATGTAAACATGCATTTATAACATTAAAGGTCATTTTTAACTATTTCTATGTAGGCCACACAATAAACATAAAATAAAGCACAGGTACTTTTTCCCATGCTGTGCATGTGTTCCTCCCATCCTCACTGATAACCTCAGCCAATCCAATGCCTCGGGGGACATACTGATCACGCATGGCACCAAATATTGGTCTTGCAAAGATTGCGGTACTGTCATATGAAGCACTTCTAGTAGTTGTCTGAGTGACAGCCTCTAGAAGACTACTTATGGAAAAATTCACATTTGTCAGACTTCAGGGACAGACTCTTTACACCAGAACCATGAAATTAAACTGTAGTGGTTCTTTTGCGTAGAATGTCCCATTAAATAAATGTATGAAGAGCGGTTTGGATGCAAGTGGGTAACCCAGACCAGTCAGGAAAGGGTGTCATAAATGTATCTGCTATTTGACAAACATTTGTACAAAACTGTTACACATAAAAACAAATGAAAGGGAAAAAAAATCTGACTCTAGTTGTACTCAAAACCACAAGAACAGTACAAAGTTATTTTGATCTCAATTACATTATTGCAAATGTTTTCATGTCAAGGAGTATCATTTTACACAGTGAATTGACTGTGCAATGTGTAATTAATGCCAGCTTATTACTGTCCCCTCTGGCATTTTAAAAAGGTGTTAATCAATAATAAAGAATGTTATTAAGTCCAAGCTAAATTAGCCATCAGGGACAGATCCCTGTCTTTCCTAATGCAAGGGTATTCAATTCACTGAGCTCATGAAGTATGACTGCCGGTTTATAACATGCTCCGCTCACATATTTTCTCATGGGTCCCATTGGACTAGTTCAGACAAGTATGCGTTACTCTGTATTGGACAGCTACTGGCATGAAGTTACGAACATATAACTTCTTGTGTAATTGATGCCTGAGGCATAGATCTATGTGGTCTGAAAAGTAAGCACATGACAGCGCCTGCCAATAAAACTCTCATATATCTGTAATGGGTGTCTATGATCTTATAACCTTATTACAGTCCATGGTATACCACATGGACCACAAGCAAATAGTTTGCAAATGTTTACACTAAGGAAACTTTGATGAAATGCAGTTACTGAAAGCTTGTCAAATGTGACCATTCTTGATTTAATGTGTACTTAAAATATGTTCACTGAAAGCAGAAAAATGACAAGTAACATGAGTTAAATAAATACTGACTTCCCTGCTTTGCCCTCTTGCTTTAGTTACTGCCTTACCACAGGTGTATCAGTCAATGCTATAATTGTGTCCTGGTCACAGAGACCAGGAAAAAAAAAAATTGTAAGTCTATCTGTTATCGACAAAATGTGTATTTGACAAATTCCCTTGTGGTAAGTAACAAATACCATCTATACACTGTGCTACAACAATCATGACATTTTTAGCTTTAGGTACACCTACCATACACAAATTATATTTAGGTATTGGGCAAGACAACTTGCTAAGAAAAACATAGATGTAATTTTACTGATTATTTAGTGTGCACTGTGCATTCAGTTATCCTATCCACTGTGGCAGCCATTTTGGAGGAAGAAGGAATGATTTTCATTTAAGTTTAACTTTTAAACTATACATCTACTTAGGACTGCATAAGTAAATATCAGTGAAGATGACCTCCAGTCACACAATCTGTGGCTAACAGACCTACTTTAAAGAGAGTAATAATTTGAAATTTGGTTGCCATTCACTTACAATAGATTGCAAATATCTGTTTTCCATAATGTATAGAACAGCAACATAAAATGGATAGCAGCTACCATATGATTTCAGAGATGCTATGATAAGCATTAGATTGGACCCAAGATCATCATACTTGATAATCTCACAGTTGGAGGAGTGGCAGAGGAGTGGAATGTGCTTGCACCATGAACACTACAACATGCTGTAATGGTTATGGTGCCAAGAGTTGCCTGGCATCCTGACATTGTAAGTAGTCAAACCCTTTTAGAACAGTTTGACTTCTTACCTGGAATCCTTCCATAGCTATCCCGCACCTACACTTAACCACTCTGAGAGCTTCCACTCTGAGAGCTTCCATTAACTCTCCTGAATCTCAGCTGATCTCTCTCCGCCAATAAGCTACGCCATGGTTTTTGGCTCTCTGAAGACTGTAGTGGAGATGAGGAGTGGTGCCCCACAGTCCTCTAAAATGGTTTGACTACTTACATTAGGGGGCTACAGGGCACCATAACCACTATGAATGAACAAGTGTTCATTAAAGCTTTTTTAAAAAAAATATATAATATTTTTTTTGTTACAGTGTTTCATTAAAACAAACTAAACTGCTGGTTGATCAAGATAAAATAAACAAAAACAAATGTGCTAAACAACCTGACTGGTACTCCCCCTCTCCACTGTAAGTAGAATTTACAGAGTAAAAGGAGAAGTGGAGCACTTAATTGCTGCCATGTCAACCAAAGACTGTTCTTTCTGTGGAAATTTTGCTTACGTTATGACAAAAACGACACCCACAATTTTTTAACTATGCTTTTACTTTTAATATGAGGGCCTTTTCTGTGTATTTGTGTATGTCATTGTCGGTGTGCATAAGTGAGTACATCTGTGAGACATATCATAACACAAATACAGACTCAAGCTAACACACATATACACACACATACAGAAACATACTAATACACTGACCCAAACTAACACACATATACACACATATTGAAACATACTAATACACTGACCCAAACTAACAGACATATAGAAATGTACACATGAACACATATAGAGTTTCATACTAACATCCTGCAGCAAATCCAACAACCCTCAGGCCTCATCTTACACTCATACTCAGTGGAGCATTGCATTTTACATCCTGCAGCAAACCCAACAACCCTCAGGCCTCATCTCACACTCATACTCAGTGGAGCTCTGCATTTAACATACTGCAGCAAATCCAACAACCCTCAGGTATTGACTGAAGCTTGGAAGATATTCCACCTAATTTATTCTTGCATTGCTACCATATTATCATGTGTTACTATAAAATTTATACCAGTTATACCTGCAGTTTTCCACTTTAATTTTCTGTGCATGCAGTTCGTATTATTGTCATTTAATGTTTCTGACCAATGTTTCACGTAGACAGTTATTAATATTTTGGGTGAATTTGGTTGCTAAACTTTTCAATAGTATATAACACATGGCTACTCTACCCTCCCCCCTTCCCTCCTCCCCTCTGCCCCTCTTCCCTACCTACTCCCCTCCTCCCCTCCTCACCCTCTTTCCTATTCTCCTCCCAGCTGTAACTATCTTCATATAACTGTTCCATCTCTGTCCTTCAGGCCCCATCTCACACTCATACTCAGTGGAGCTCTGCATTTAACATCAGCAGCAAATCTAATAACCCTCACCACTTCCCACCCTCCCCTCCTCCTGCCCACCCAGGTTCCCCCTAAATATATAGCATGCTCCTCCAGCTGTTTGAGATTCTCTCTCAATTACCTCTCCATTCCCTTTATATTTTACCAATAGCTACTTCTCTCTGTTAGATCTTCTAGCCATCACCTCCAAATTTCCCCTGCTACCTCTTGTCTCAAATCCCCATTGTATTCTGTAGATTGTAAGTTCATGGGCTAGCTAAGCACTTTGTATAAAAGAGCTCCAATGGCTAGTTATCAGCTTACGGGCAGGGCTCTCTCGACCTCTTGTATTTGTCTATGTATATTGTACGTTCTCCATTAATTGTACAGTGCTGCGGAACCTGTTGGTGCTTTGTAAATAACAGTAATAAATAAATAAATACAAGCACACCTATATATACACATATTAACAAACATATATCCATACTAGCACACTTAGAGACAAATGCTAACACACATGCTAACACAGATATAGACACTGTTGCCACTTCTGCTTACTTGTGACTCCATGTGCCCCTAATTATCATGTATGCCCCTATTGTAACTCAATTTCCCTATGTGTATCTTTTCATTTCAAATTTTTCTTCATTTTCTCTTCTCTGCCTTCTCGTTTCTACCGAAGGAAGCCTAATCCCTGCCAACACTTATATAAAAATGAATGACAATGATGGTGTTAAAACACATTTGAATGGTTTCCAGGTAAGTGAGAACCACAATGGTAGCTACCCATAGAGACCTTCTCAAATGTTCTCCAGGCAGAAAGAATAAAAAACCCAATAGGAGATACAGCTAAAATTCTAAAAAAATGAAAAGATATAACATAGTGTGATACTATTATACTATATAACTTCTTAGCAAGCTTGAATGAAATATTTAGGGGATAAATCAGGTCTGGGGCACCTCCCTTAATATCCAAGAAGCTAAATTGTCCCAATACTATGTAGACTTCCAGAAATCACATCTTCAATCCCGCAAAGAAACTTTAGCAGTATTCGCCAATATCTTCTTCTCACAAAAACAGCAATAAAATAAATTTCTTTCATAGAGCAAGAGGTACAACACATTTTTCCTATAGTAGAACTTCAGGGAAAGTGCATATAAAATGCACAGAATAAAAATCCATAAATCATGCCATAAACCCACCCTGCCAGGTTTCTAATTTAAATAGTTCCAACCCTTCCTTATTATTAGTGGTCCAGTGAACGTGTAGGTCTTTCCTCTATGCTCATTCTATGCTCAATGTATCATCACTCAGCAAACAGCACCTCTCTCAATGTTTCTTTCTCACCAGCGTATATGCGTTCCACCCTCCTATTATGCATGCATTCTAACTGCCGGTCATGTGTGCATTCCACTCATTACCTTGGGTTTTACCAAGTTTTATGGAGAAATGATCATTGCAACAATCGTCTACTTAAAGGACCACTATAGTGCCAGGAAAACATACTCGTTTTCCTGGCACTATAGTGCCCTGAGGGTGCCCCCACCCTCAGGGTCCCCCTCCCGCCCGGCTCTGGAAGGGGTAAAGGGGTTAAAACTTACCTTTTTCCAGCGCTGGGCGGAGAGCTCTCCTCCTCCGATCCTCCTCTTCTCCTCCCCGTCGGCTGAATGCGCACGCGCGGCAAGAGCTGCGCGCGCATTCAGCCGGTCACATAGGAAAGCATTCATAATGCTTTCCTATGGACACTGGCGTGCTCTCACTGTGAAAATCACAGTGAGAAGCACGCAAGCGCCTCTAGCGGCTGTCAATGAGACAGCCGCTAGAGGAAATAGAGGAAGGCTTAACCCATTCATAAACATAGCAGTTTCTCTGAAACTGCTATGTTTATGAAAAAATGGGTTAACCCTAGCTGGACCTGGCACCCAGACCACTTCATTAAGCTGAAGTGGTCTGGGTGCCTAGAGTGGTCATTTAATAAAAATTCTGTTATGAAACACAGTGTTTAAATAAATGAATACATAATTGAAGGATAATTCAAAAAGTTCACATATTAGCAAAATCGAATACACCAACACCTAATGCAATTTGTGCACTTAATACAAATTGTGTATAAAAAAAGTGTATGTAAAAAGTATTATTTCTACATAAATGAAAGTACACAATCTTAAAGTGCAAAAAACATACCATTTTATATACTTTCATTAAAGTGCATATTATTTTAAAGTCCCATTATTCTTATTCCATATTACATGCTGGTTTAAAGTACATATTTCTATTAATACTGTATTGATTCTGAAGCCCATATATTATAATAAAATCATACAAGAAAAATTAGGGGTTTTATAATTTGTTGGAGATACTATTTTTATTGAAGAGACTATTGAATCAAAAATATTGAATAAAATGTTAATGATTTTGAACTATGTATAGGTTACAGAAAATTGATAATTAAAATACAGTTTTTAAAACAATCACAAGTATCTCAATCACAGATATTAGAAATCTAAGGAAATATAGTCAATAGTCATTTTAAATCATGGCCATTTTTATCCGATGCTAAGTGGAGGAGCTGACTTGGACATATGCAATGATATGATCAGCCAAGAATTCAGACATTAAAAAGAAAATTCAGACATTGAAAAGTACAACTTTACAACTGAAGAAAAATGTTGTTTTAAATCTTTAATGAAAGAGATGATATAGTCATCATGCAGAGGATAAGGGATGGGGAAGGGATGGGGACAAAGATTATTATTTTGACTAGGCATAACCTATCTTGGGGGTTACCAACACATATATCAAAATAGAAGGGAATCTCAGTGAAAATTACAATACATTCCTTAAGAAAGGATTACAAAAAAAGCCTAGAAAAATAATTTTAGAGGAAAATTTTACATTCTGTTTAGAGTTTTTCCTGTTATACCTATTTTTGTTTTTTACTTTTTAACCGAAATACACAAAAACTTAACCCAGGTACGCCAATAATTAACAGCATTTTCCAATTGTATAACTTACTGAAGAGGTTTGCCTTGATGCTGTTTGATGACCTGATACACTAATGGCCATTGCAATGTTACTAAAAACCTCTTGTATTGTGTGCAGGTGTGTTTTTTAGGTTTGCTTATATGTTTGGGCTGATGAATACTATAGCCAATGCTGCCACATGTGTAAAATATATGGAAAAAGTGATAATAGTTGAGATGGCATACAATGATAAGTAGAGGATAAAACATATACATTACCCACTTATTTTTTTAACAGCTTTTCTCACTACCTCAGTAAATATCTATAGTCAGTTTAAGGCAACACTCCATCAATGGTTAATGTAGGTAGATGCTTACACAGTAGATCAGAAACAAATGAAAAGGAATTGACAGGAGAATATATTCTTTAAAAGTGCTCTGCATATGCTGTGGCATTGCTCTAATGATGTTGGCCGATAGACCTTTACCTTGTCCTATATGAACCCAGACCTCAAGCATACTATGCCCTGTCATGGTCTTCAGTTACTTGAGAGCATGTTCCCTATGTTTTTGGGTTAACTGGTTAATGACATTAGGCTTCTATTCTGACTCTGTGGATTTCTGCATTCCCAACCTTCGTGTTTCATTCATATTGTAAATCCTCTTATTATCGCTTAACCTTGGCCTGTTCTCAAATTATTTTAATTCTGTAATTGTGTATTAAGCCTCGTCACTTCTAAGTAGTATGCTACTTTCTTCATTTCTCTGGCTAACCAAATTTTGCGTCTTGGGATCACTTACAATTCCCGAAGGGGAATTCCTATTTAAATATAACTGTGTTTTGACAAACAAGAAAATAATCACTTTGTTTTTTTAGAAATTCTTTTGACTACTCCATATTTTGTAGAATTATAGTATACCTACAATTTCAATATTAGGGCTCTGAAATCTGGTAGGCAGTTTGTCACAATGGATGTAGTTCTAAAATAAGTACATTTATTTTTTTAACTAAACAATGTATAGTTTTATATATTATATACTTGCTATATTAATTGTATTTATTTATCAGGGTGATTATGGTCATTGTCGATTTAGTAGACTTTTAAGTCGTGTACATGAGTGTCTGTGACCATCCTCGAAACAATGCTGCAAACAATCAAACAGAGATTTTAATCAAACACTTTGGCAGCAAAACCAACATTCCAGTGTTTCTTTCCCTGCCAAATATGATCACCATGGAGTTGAGACTCTAAACCATCTGTCCACTTTGTGACAGACCTGCTTTTTAATGGTGGGACTTTACATTGCAGCATCTCTTCCCATAAGCACCTTCACTCTGGACATCTGTTTTAGGGCCAGTTGAACAAAAGCACAAAATTAAGAGAAGCAGGAAAAATAAAACTATCTGAACATGATCATTCTCTCGCAAGCTGGACTTCTTTACAGCTCATATAACATATAAACCAACATAAATGTGCAGAGAGCCATTGATGCTACAACTGTTAAAAGGTGTCCACTTATCTATATCTTGCACTTGGTTAAAGTGTGAAGAGAGCTTTTCTTTCTGGTAATTCTTTGCACTTGCTTGGTTAACCAAACTTTATAGTGTGCTAGTGTGGTTATTTAGCATAGGTTTGGGTATTAACTCAATACTTTGCATTGCCTAATAATCTAACGGATGACTGTAGGGAAACAGACTAACAAAAAATTATGTATATATTTAGAGATATCATTTATAAAATAAAATGACTGGAAAGTGAACTTTTGAAAATAACGCTAATTAGAACTTTGATGGCATAGTCTGTACCTTACATGTTATAGAAATATATAGATGTAAATGCGTAGAGATAATTCATTTATATATTGCTGCACTCAATTTTCACTACAAAGTAAAACAATATGGCATCACCCGATTTTTTTTGTTCTATAATAAATATTGACCATATTTCATCTGCATGTTTAGAATATATAATTTAATGTTTTTTTTTTTTTTACTAAAATCCTTATTTATCATAAAGTTCATAAATGTTTAATTGGCTGTTGCATGTTTTTACATAACAAATGGTTTGTACATATATGTACAGGATTATTGTATGTAGTGAAACTTTACTCAACATAAATGGAACATAATCTAATAGAAATAAATTACTTTATTATGCCTTTATACACTATACAGGTTCCCAACATATAATAATAATAATTATATACTTTATCTTTCTTTATACTCACTACCGATAATATTTAAGTTTATAGTTTTTATAGGAAGCATTACTTTTCCATATGTGTGTTGATCCGCTGAGCAGTACATTACAGATTTGTTCTTTATTTCTCTTTTGAGTGATTCACAGTTTTCACAGGGTAATGTGGCAGTTGTGCTTAATTTCTGTCATTGTGATTGGTATAATTAGTTTGTCCCCTGAAGTATCACTGAGACAGGAGTTCTTGTATAACTGATAGCAATGGACGGGCCTTACATGCTACAGTTTTTCTTTGTAGATGATTTCGGCTTTGGTAGAAATACCACCAAGGACAGCGAGAAAGCAGTGCTTTCCTCCCTTAGAGACTTTGCACTAACTTGCCAATTAGTGTCAATTGTGAGTGTTCATTTTGTGACTTGAACACCTGCTTGCTTAATGTTGACATGGGAATACCAATTCACTTCAAGCAGATTGAGTAATGACTATCAATTAGTATTAAGGGAATCTGCATTCAGTTCATTGCAATCTATTTCTACAGCAATTAACCCAGCGATCCTAAGCATTGCCTCATAGGAGGACATGTGTGACCCAGGCTAAAAAACTCTTGCTGTCGTACAGTCATTTGAAAGAAACAGGTCCTTTAAACAGGCTTATGAGCCATCTCTCATAGGAAAACAATAAAGCAATAGCAGTAAGCCTTTCAAATTCTTCAATTGTGTTTTAATCACTTCTACACCTTTGAGTATTAGACATTTGAAATGCAGCAAAAAACACTACTTTGCTCATCCCTTCAGCACACAATGGGTTACCCTGGGTTATAGCTCATTTTAAATGAAAGGCTGAATCTTAACAAGCCTGCATTTGCATTTTGTAATATAATGTCAGAGAGCAAGGCCTGAATTAAACTTTGAGCCAAAAGACAAATTTTATTGACAAAAAAATAAAAAAAATTTGAAAACAGTCCTCAATATTCAATTCATTAAGTATCTCTCCTGTTCTTATGCTGTAGATAAAACTGGAGTTTACTTGCAAAACATTCACCAGACTGAATCTGACCTCTTGTCTCACAGATAACCTACGTGTATTTTATTTATTTATTTATTTAAAAATTTTATTTTATTTGAGGTTTGGTTTTTTTTATGGCTTTTTTTTTTTACTGCCCTGTGTTTTTAAAATTTCTTATTGAGATGACATCCTCTCATCCTTAGTTGGAAATAGAGTGAATATGGTAGCGTTTTTATATTAAGTCCATCTGGCAATAAACAGAACAGGAGACTGGGCATCCTCTGACTCAATGCTGATCTTGGGCTATTGGGGGCAACTAGCCCACGATTATTACCTTTAATCCCACAGGCCCACAAAGTTGTGGAAGGAGTAGAAAGACATGGTTGCTATGAAATATTGGGATGCCTAAAACCCTTGACTTTGTTATAGTTGCATTGCATCTGACACTGGCAGTTATGGAACTGCTGACACAACTCTAGAAATGTTTCTTATTCTATACCTGCAAGGTTTGGTTGGGAAAAGATATTTAGGATGAATACCAGAAATGATTTAAATATACACTCGAACCACCATAACAACTTCAGGCCCCTGGCACTGGCTTTCTTTTAGGGGTTAAACTGTTAGTGAATGGTTTGACCCCAAAGTCCAGTATACAGTGTCAGATCAATCAGTTCACAAACACTTACATCCCAAAATCCAGTATCTATTGCCCCATTTATCTGCCCCGTCCTTCTGCTGTTTAGAACCTTAAAGAAGTAAGCCATTGATTCACTGAGAGTATCAGTTGATGCTCTAAGCCATTCACAAAATGAATTAGGAAAAATAAATACATTTCTCAAGCTGTTTTGTGAACGGGGAGATCCTGATTGGCTTAGAACAGGGGTGCTTAAAAGGTAGATACCCAGATGTTTTAAAACTCCAGCTTCCTTGATGCTTTGTCATTCTAAAGCATTAGAAAGGCATGCAAAGCCTCATGGGAGTTGAAGTTCTACAAAATCTAGGGATCTACCTTTTGGGCACCCCTGGCTTAGAGCATCAGGTGACTCTTTCAGCCAACAGTGGTGCCCCTGGCTGACGAGTCCTCATTCAAGATTTGGAGCTGCGGAAGGTTAGAAGACAGAGCTAACAGGCCTCCTGAAACCATAACAACTTAATTCTAATGAGGTGAATTAAGGTGAGCCTATTCTGCATGTTAGGTACAGAATTCTTAGTCACTCCTGCACCAGTGAAACTTCAGTTCTCTGTTAATTGCTCCATGATTTGGAGGATGCACAGGAAGCATATTGCTCCCTCCTTCCTTCCCTCTCCACAATTAAAACAGTTGCAGTTACTATGTAGCAGAATAAAAAACAAGAACACATGATGGGTCTCTATTTGTTATTCCTTTAATTAGCTAATAGGTTTATATGGGGACTATCAGGAAAGGCAACCTTACAAAATAGACATATTGATACAGTTTTCTCTTACAAAGTCAGTATCACATATTTGCACATTCTGCAGTGACAGACATGCAATAACTGTACGGTGGAACTAATATCTTCAAACAAGGTAGTCATGGCAATACTTTGCATTGAGCATTTTATACCTTCACATACATTACTTCATGCTTTTGTAAGCTGATAATTAGACCACATTTGTTTAGAGCAAGCCTATTCCATGTTTACTTTAAACAATCGTACCCATTTCCTTGTATGGAAGCCGCAGAAAGTTTTAATAACCATAACTCACTAGTAATGTCTGAGAGCTGTGTGAAATGGAGCACAAATTTATAATTTAAAATGTTTGTTTTAATTCATCTTAGATCAATTCTAATGTGTATGTAACTCAGACTTGCATAGGAAGTTAGTCTAGACCACTAATGTATATTTCTCTCTCTATTTTTAGCTATCCCACTCATTATTGGTAGACTAAATCACTAAATATTAAAGATAATAGTCTTAATGTCAAGTAAGGTTATAGTGAAGCCTATAGGAAAAATGGTAAAGTATTCATACTTAACAATGAATAAATAATAAAATAAATAAATAATAAATAAATAAACCAGGGATTAACTGGCTCAAATGCTTAAAATTCGCAACTGAATGTTTAAAAGTAAGAGATACACTCAAAAAACAAATGTTGACTTTTTGTGAACTGTCTTTGAATTGAAAAATACCATTAGTACCTTAATTTTACTCTGAATTAGCTTCAGTAAATATAGAATTGACAAAATGTCAATACATGTAAATATTAGGTACAAAAACCAAAGAAAAAGGTTATTTGCGCTCTCCCCTTAATCCCTATGTATATTTAAACAAATGGAGGTCATTTAGTTACTCCAATGGCTACTGGAGGGAATGCCAGCCTTATCTTTGGCAGTATACTGATAAGTGCATTTTCGAACTATTCTTTATATTCAGAATATATTTTCCGGAATCATTTACATGGGGTCTATTGGATCCAAAACTCCACATGGAAGAAATTTGGCTGGACTGAACAAACATTTTTGTACGGACAAAATGATTCAACCTTACCATTTTTTCCCACTGTGCACAAGTCTAGTAATATTTTTCTCAATCTCCATGTTTCTAGATTAATCCTGAAATTCTTTTTTTTTTCCTTAAATAGCTTTTCATAATCTTTTTGCAGTATCTAATGAACATAATTGATGTTCTTTAAAATATTTGGGTCTTGGCTAGTTTAATACCCTTCTAGTTTAGTTGGATCAGTACCGCATACTTCACATTTAGGCTTTCCGAGTAGTCTGTTTACACTTTCAGCAACATCTCCAACAGCCTTACATCATTTTCTACAGTGTTACTGTTTTTCTGGAACACTATGACAGGGTGGTTTGGGCTACCTATCTTTAAACAATACAGAGAACACAAACAGGTATTTCACTTACAGTTTTTAGTTCTTGCTATTTTTGTCTGTCCTTTTTCTATTAAGGCAGCTTGCTGATGGATACAGTCATCATGGTAAGTCTATATCACAATGCTGCCCAGTCAAACTGAAGTATGGTAAGGAAGACGCAAGAGGGACTAGGGTGGAGGGGTACTGCTTAGGGGTTCCTAACACCATAACTCTAACTTTGCCAACACCCAAACGCAATTTTTTTTTCTAAATCTAAACCCCATAACCCTAATTCTACTTCTCCTAATGTTTCACTCATGAAGCTTCAAAGGAGGATTGTCTTCTTTGAAATTCATGGACCTATTTATACCCTGTTCCAAATTATTATGCAAATTCTATTTAAGTGTCATAAAGATTAAATATTTTGTTTTTCAGTTTAACTCATGGATGGCATTGTGTTTCAGGGCTCTTTCGATCACTGAAAACAATCTCGGACACCTGTGATAATTAGATTGCCAGGTGAGCCCAATCTAAGGAAAAACTACTAAAGGAGGGTGTTCCACATTATTAAGCAGAGCACCTTTTTCATGCAATATGGGGAAGAAAAAGTATCTCTCTGCTGCCGAAAAGAGTGAAATAGTTCAATGCCTTGGACAAGGTATAAAAACATTAGATATTTCACGTAAACTTAAGCGTGATCATCGCACTATTAAGAGACTTGTGGTTGATTCAGAGCACAGACAGGTTCGTGCAGATAAAGGCACATTGAGGAAGATCCATTCTGCCAGGCCCATGCATCGGATCAAGAGAGCAGCTGCTAAAATACCATTACATAGCAGCAAACAGATATTTGAAGCTACTCGTGCCTCTGGAGTCCCACGGACATCAAGGAGTAGAGTCCTCCAGAGTCTTGCAACTGTGCATAAACCTTCTATTCGGCCACCACTAACCAATGCTCACAAGCAGAAACAGCTGCATTGGGCAGAAAAATACATAAAGACTAATTTTCAAACAGTCATGTTCACTGATGAGTGCTGTGCAACCCTGGATGGTCCAGATGGATGGAGTAGTGGATGGTTGGTGGACGGCCACCCTGTTCCAACAAGGCTGCGACATCAGCAAGGTGGTGGTGGAGTCATGTTTTGGGCCAGAATCATGGGAAGAGAGCTGGTCGGCCCCTTTAGGGTCCCCGAAGGTGTAAAGATGACCTCTGCAAAGTATGTGGAGTTTCCGACTGACCACTTTCTTCCCTGGTACAGAAGGAAGAAATATGCTTTCCGTAATAAAATCTTCTTCATGCATGACAATGCACCATCTCATGCTGCAAAGAATACCTCTGCATCAATGGCTGCTATGGGATAAAAGGAGAGAAAGTCATCCTCCCCTGACCTCAACCCTATTAAGAACCTTTGGAGCATTCTCAAGCAAAAGATCTATGAGGGTGGGAGGCAGTTTACATCCAAACAGCAGCTCTAGGAGGCTATTCTGACATCTTGCAAACAAATTCAAGCAGCAACTGTCCAAAAACTCACAGGTTCAATGTGTGCAAGACTTGTGAAGCTGCTATCAAATAAGGGGTCCTATGTTAAAAAGTAACGTGACCTGTTAAAATGTTTAAAAAGTTAAATGTTGTTATAAGTTTGATTGAAATAGCTTTTGGTTTCAGTAAATATGCTGCAAACACAACAAATGACAATTTTCAGTACTTTACAACCTATAAAGTGTTTTGATACTTACTGTGCGTAATAATTTGGAACAGTGCATTGTAAGTTTTTTATGTTTAAAAAAATACTGTTATCATTATGAGGTTTGTTTAATAAAATTTGAATTGTACTCTTAATAGTTGATAACATGAGAATTATGCTGACTGTTATTTACATCAATTATTTAGGTAAATGAGAAAAATTATAATTTGCATAATAATTTGGAACAGGGTGTAGTATGCCATTGTGGCAAAAGCTGCATTATATTTCTTTCCACAAAAAAATGCTAGTTTTCTACACAAGGGTCAAAGTTGCATGTTACCTTCCAAGATAATGGTGTTTGTCTTTTGACAACCCTGAAAATATGTTTGTTCGACATCTGAAATTACTTTGAGAATGACTCTAGAGCATAGATTTCAAGGCACATTTAAAATTGGAGTGCATAAAAACTGCCTTTTAGTGAATTAAAAACAAATTTTTAAATTTCTGAAATGGAAAAAAACATCTCCATTTCAGACATAATTACAACTTGGCTATTATAACCAATCCAAAATGTGGTCAGCTCAATGTAAAAATTAAAGTGCTTTCTATAAATTTTATGGAAATCATGCATTGTAATTCTGTTGCATAGATATATAAGGCATATTATAGATACCCAGACCACTTCAGCTAATTGGAGTGATCTGGGTGCAGTGTCCCTGTCTCACTTAGTCCTGTCATGTAAATCATTGCAGTTTTAGAGAAGTACCAAGACTGCTTAAAGTGGCTGTCAGTCAGACAGCCAGTAGAGGTATTTCATGCTTGCTAGGCAACTTTGGAAGGCACTGCATGAAAACCTCAAACGTCAGACAAAACCCCATAGTAAAGCATTACAGCAGTGCTTCCATATGGAGAGGGCCTAATGCGCTTGTAGCACCTGCAGACATACACATTAACCCGAAGTGCAAAATGAAAAACAACAGAATCCCAGTGGGGTTATCTCACTATATAAGACACTACAACACCTTGGTGAGGTTCCCTTTGCCCTCACCAACACATATCCAATATTAAACAGACAAGGTGGAGTATCTTACATACAATGAATAATGACAATGTCCCAAGATGATGCTCCTATGGAGGAAAAAAGGGGACAGATAATAGTGCAATATCGTTATAATAAATAAATGAATTAAATGAAAGTGAAGGTAGAACACTCACAAATGTAGAGCCTAAAGTTTAAGCTCAAACTTTAAGCGTTGTGGGATCTTGTAGGGTCCCACTCCCTCTTCTGTATATAGTAGAGTAGATTCCCTCTTCAATACGTAGTTAGGTAGATGTCCCTCTCAGTAACAGGGTTGCTCCAATAGTTTTTCAAACTATACTTTATTATATCCAATCAATATAATAAAACAATGTATAAAATAAGTTTTAAAAGTCCTTACAATTCGTAGGTTCTTTGTCCAAAATAGCAAAACGCTACTATATACAGAAGAGGGAGTGGGACCATACAAGATCCCACAATGCTTAAAGTTTGAGCCTAAACTTTAGGATCTACATTTGTGAGTGTTCTACCTTCACTTTCATTTAATTCATTTATTTATTATAACGATATTGCACAATTTTCTGTACCCTTTTTTCCTCCATAGGAGCATCATCTTGGGACATTGTCATTATTCATTGTATGTAAGATACTCCACCTTGTCTGTTTTATATTGTATACACATTAGCCCTTCCACCCCGTTGGGTGACATTGGAGAAGGCGGAAGCACCAACCCAGCACCAAGGAAGATCGGTGCTTGAATCAAGCGAGTACAGTAAAGTTTTTTTTAACCCTTACAGTGCCGGGGGGGGGGGGAACAAGGAAATGGGGGCTAAAGGAATGTATAGTGTAATGAATAAACTTTGTATTCCTTACACTATAGAATCCCTTTATGTCAATGTAACTCACACTTCCAGTAGTATCAAAACTTGCATAGCCAATGTTAAAGTTATAATAAAACAAAAAAAAACAAATGTCTTTTTGCAATAATGTCATTCCTTACCCTAACCAATACTGAAATAGTACATCCTGACCTGTGTGAGCTCATTATTTACATGCTTTTTCTACTTGCCAATGACTCTCAATGAGATGTTCCTTTTGGTCTGCCAGTTTACTCCAGACATTATTGTTAGCATTGTTTTCACATTTCTTGATCTGCAAACATTAATTCTTCTAAATAAGTCACTCGAGTCTGCACAATTAATATCTACAATCTATCGACAAACATACACCATCCAGATACATATTTTAATTTAAATTAAAATTGAAGACATTTTTCCTTTGAAAGTTTGCAAATATTTCCTAAATTTATATATATATATATATATATATATATATATATATATAACCCCTTCAGGACATAACCATAAAAAAGAATTTGCATAATTCTGATCCCTCTTCTTGGAAATCCCAAAACAGTCCACATGAAAAAACATGAAATATTTACACATTTAAATGTCTGATCCTCTGTTTGGTTACTTTGGTTCTGTCTTTAAAATAACTATTTTTCACCAAAGTGAATTCAAAGTGACTTTCAAATTTAACTTAAAACTAACTGAATTGAAAATTTCTCTAACTTCTATCTGCCACTATTTTGGCTATCTTGACCTTATTGACCTTTCCAATTGAAATTCACATTGAATTCTCACATTCTCAATGAGCTGTTATACATCAACCTCTAAAGTGAAAAGTTACTTGCCCTGCAACTGTACATTTCCTACTGAAAAAGCAATAATTCAATGTAATGCCAAGCTGTCTCCAAATTAGTATCAAAGATGGAAGTGCTGTTCTTAACAATGTCTTACTGTTCCCATGCTACAATGACTTACTGTTACCTGTTACCCTGTTTGTCAAGCATCTGCTCCACCACCGCAAAGTCCCTGATATAGTCTGATAATCCCTAACCCCATGTACTCCATCCATTCTCTCACTTATGCCAATACATAGATATGTGCTATTACTTGCAGCTATCTTATTTCACCTCTGATAACCATCTGCTTCCCATTGTACATTGCAAGAGATTCTCACATTATTTTAATGTGTTAGATGTGTCCAAGTATCATCTTTGATTTGATTTGGATTTTTTTACATTTCAATGTTTATTAATTGCACGTTGTAAGAAACAGACAACAGGAAAATAAGATCCATGAAATAAAATACAAGAGATAAACAAAGGTATGGAACAAAATATAACAATGTGAGCAAAAGAAAATAAAAAAGAGAGAAAATACACAGCTGAAAGAGGTTTCAATTGTGGCAGGACGTCTGCCTATAGATTATATTCAACTTAACAGACGTAGTAAAATCAACCAAGGTCAAAATCTGAAGTGACACACCATATGTGAAATGGGTTTATTGTGCTGTATAACTTATTGTGCCTGAGATAGTGGATGTATGAGGGCATGTGCTATTCTCTCTGGCTAGAAAGGAATCCATAGGGCCCATGTCTTAGAACATCTTAAGGAATTGGACAATATACGTCCATATGTGATGAACGTAGCATAGGAGGGGACAGTTGTGTAGGACCAGTTTATCGGTAGAGTGGCAATGATTATAGGGAAAATCAGCCACTGTAAAGTCTTTGGGATACCCGTAGGGAGCATGAACAACAAATAATTTTCTGGAGTTTATGGTACGTATAAGCCAGAAGCTCTGGAAATAATTTTCATCACTGTGGATAAATCCCAGGACAATACTGGACAGCTCCACCAAATATGTATCCTATATGCTATATGTATCCTATATGTTCCTATATGTTGTATATATCACAAACATGTGTTAGAATAGGAATTGCTCATGCAAGACAGAATCCTGAGCACCAAATGCCATCTATGAATTATTTTATTTAAAAGTTCAAGAAGTAAGGAACACAAAGTCAATTGAGGATGAACTTGGTATATTCAGATTCCTCAACCACTCTGCCCAGTTTCCTTTCTGATGACAAAATATGTTTACAGGGGCAAGATACTCCTTTTATTAGTGCTACATAACAGATTGACAAAGATTTGTGATTAAGTAAAAGACCCATATGTACCCTCTCATGCTGGGTGGGTGAGATCTGTGGGCTAGAAAAGGTTAGATAGGATCTAATTTAAAATTATGAAAATAATATGGTAGGAGGCTAGGAATATTTAAAAGTCAATTGCTACACAGAGAGAGTAATTTCCTATTCTCAAAAAGCTGGTATATTAGTGACTTGTCCTTTCTCTCAGTGCAAACTAGTAAATGTATAAATTACTATTGGAAGCATCTTATCTAGCCGATAAATAAGAGGTTGTGGAACACACCTGGTGGGGAAAAACATCCCACACTTTCAGGAATAATTGAATTATAGGTAAGAGGTCATCTAATTTAGGCCTCAAAGATTTTGGGAACCATTGTATATATGACAGCCTGTTCTGGGGGATTTGCATGACTAAATATAGGCCCACTTAGAGGGGAGAGATGAGGGTTTGTGCCCAGCATAGAACAAACTACAGCTGCCTTATAATATAATTAGGATAGGGGATCCCCAATCCACCATCCAAGAACCAGATTTTGGAGAATTATCTAGGCCACCAAAGCTTTCACCCTCTCCCTAAAAAATAGAAGTGGAAAGTAGTTTGTATATTCTGCAGAAAAGGAGTTAATTTCAAGAGGGAATGTAAAGAATATTTGGTAATACAATTATTTTAGATGCCGCTATCTGGCCAAGCCAAAAAGGATTTTATACTTTTGTATGTGAAGAACTATTTGTATTTACTTCAGGTGTTTTACAAAAAACTGGGAGTATAATTTTAATAACCCTATTGCCTATAAATATCTACTAATCAGAGTGCCAATCAGTCTTAAAGAAATTCTGAAGGACTGATAAAGTAGCACTTCCCAAACCCACACGAACAGGGTTTGGGTTTTAGATATATACTCCAAAATCACATTTTGTGGGAATAGTTGTAGTTGGTACAACATAAGTAAGATGTCAGCAGCAAATAGGTTCAATTTAAATTCCATATTTAACACTTGTATGCCATTAATGTTGGGAATATTTTGAATTTGAGTTGCGAAAGGCTTTAAAGCCAAGACATATAAGAGAGGGGAAAGGGGACACTCCTAACAAGAGCTGTTACTGATGGGAAAGGGTTTAGAAAGGATAGAAGGAGAGAATAATTTTGTGAACATTTGTGAAGATTTATATTTACTAATGAGATAGGTTGGACATACTGACATCATGTTGGGGTTTTCCAAGCTTTGGCAAAGTCACCATGTTCGCCGACAACATCTCAGGAAGGAGGCCACCCTCCACTTGGGCCTCTTCAAAAGGAGAAGGATATGTTGGAGCTTGGCCCTGATTTAATTTCTATTGATTATGTGGTCGGTTTTTAAATTATAGAGATTTGTGTTGTAGTGAGTAAAAACATGTCCATTGGTTTGAATCTGGCAAATGTAAAATATAAGGAATCATGGATAGTACTTAAGTTCCTTTAGTTGATAAGCTAAAATCTTATCTGTCTTATTGCAGTGGGTATACCAGCACTTCAAACTGTAATTAACTTTGGTTAAAAAAAGCTTAATTGATTTTATTCTGGATAGTTTCTGGAGACTGGACAGACTGTTGTCACATGAGGGTCTGCAGCTCCATGAATCAAAGAGACATTTGAGTTGGGGATAGATGTTTCAGCCAAGAGGTTCTCTGTCATATTCAAAGGCTTCTGCCCTTGTAGTTAAGTTGGCCCTTTAAGGAGATAATTACTGGTGTGTAAAAGAAAGAACCACACCAAATCTCCTATAGATCATATACTCCTTTAGAGTATATGATCTCCTGTATATTTATTAGTATATATATATATATATATATATATATATATATATATATCTATCTATAAAGAGCAAAGGGGAAAACTATGTACACCGCCTATTGGCAGATAAATATCACATAGCCTGCTGGAGGAGCCAGGCCCCACAGCACAGCCTCCAAGATGAACATCCTTAGGATGCTGAGTAAAATAAGTGGGCATAATTAGCAGAAAATGCATACACCAACAAGATGCTCCATGAAGGTAAAGCCTTTCATAGTCACTAATCAGAAGGCATTGGAGGTTCACGGGACACAAAGCATAGTTAAAATGGAAAACCTATCATATAAATGTAAGGCACAAATTGAGCATTCAGAGATACACAAACTTTTTTAGTTCTTATTCACTCAGGTGACAGAGCAGGGTCAAACGGCCAACCATTGCAAAGTAGTCATCCCTCTGACAACTTGATCACCCTGACTGAGCCTTTCCTATGAACCAAGAGGCGTGTAAGAAACACCCATCAGTACGAAATGGAATGCTCCCACAATGAAATTACTTACAGAGAATAGCTGCTGATAAATCGGCCAATATCTTTATGACAATAGCTTTATATACATCCGGTTTATTTTGCACTTGGAGCAATTTGCCAGGATAAGCTGCTCCTTAATATGTGTCAGGATTACAAGTTGATCCAGCACGCAGTAGTGTGTCACACCTAGGACTAAGAATAACGTATAACTGGACCCTAGAATGGCCGGACTTAATGTCTCCAAGAACAGGCAAAATACTAGTCGAGGCCAGGGACACAGAATCAGACACAAAGATGAGGGAAAGCCAAAAGTCAAGGATACCAGATATCAGGGAAGTCAAAACAAAGCCAAAGTCAAATACCAGAAAATCAAGATCAGGAACGCACTCTCTGATAACCATATACATAAAACCACAACAGGGCAATGAGCAAGAGAAGAATTCTGTTTAAGTACCCCTCCTCGGGATCCGATTAGCTGTAACCGGCCTTTGATCCCAAAGGCAATTACCAGGTGAGCATGATTGCTTCTCAGCACAAACCCACCTGTGGATTTGATTGGCCATGCACCTTTGACCGCAAAAATAATTACCAGGTTTGCATGATTGCTGCATGGCACAACTTTTCCTGCCAGGATGGTAATGTTGCTCGGCACAACTTTTCCTGTCAGGACAGTAAATGCCATTAACCACATTTTCATGTGCGGATGAATATGTGACAATATGAAAGTAATGTACTCTCATGAGTACATCCCACTGGGCAGTGTTCAGCAGGTGTTTAGGATGGCCATTTGATAAATGCAATCGAGAAGGAATATATCAGAAGGGATATCAGGCACTAGAATGTTAAATAGGCTGGTGGCATAGTCCAGAAGAGATTGCTGGCATGTCTGCATATACACTGCCACATACATACTTACACAGATATACATTAACAAACAGAAACACAGATACACACAGTGGCACACAGACACACACTTGTTCCCAGCCTCTTTGTGTGTCACTTACTTCCCCTGCCTATTTGTGTGTCTCTTTCTCCATCTTGCCCCCTTGTGTGTCTTTCTCCCCAAGCCCCTCTTTGTCTCTCCCCTAGCTCTTTGTGTATCTCTTTCTCCCCCAAAACTTTCATGTGTTTCTTTCTCCCCTTTCCCTGCCCCTCTGTATCTCTTTCTCCCCTTCTCCTCTATGTGTCTCTAACCACAGCCCCTTTGTTTTTCTCTTTCCCCTTCCCAGGCCCTTCAATTTCTCTTCCTGCAGACCCTTTGTGTGTCTATCTCCCCCCCCCAAGCTCTTCTCTGTCTCCCCCAGCTCCTTTATGTGTCTCTTTCTACCCTTCCACAGCCACTCTGTTTCTCTTTTTCCCCCAAGCACCTTTGTCTGTCTCTTTATTTCCTTCCCTTCTATGTGTCTCTCACAGCAGCCTCTTTGTGTGTTTATTTTTCTCCTTCCTCAGCCCCTTTGTGTGTCTCTTTTTCCCCTTGCCCAGCCACTCTGTGTCTCCTTTCCCCAGTTCCTTTGTGTCTTTGTCTCCCCCAGTCATTTTGTGTGCCTCTTTCTCCTCTTCCTCAGTCCCCCTGTGTCTTTTTCTTACCTCAGTCACTTTGTTTGTTTTTTCTCCCCTTCTCCTCTATGTGTCTCTCCCCATCATCTGAGTATATGTCTTTCTTCCTTAAGCCTCTTTGTGTATATATTTTTCCCCTTCACCTCTGTGTGTCTCCACCCATACCTATGTGTGTCTCTTTCTCCTCTTTTATAGGCCTTATATAACCCTTTTTCTCCCCCAGACTCTCTGTGAGTCTCTTTCAACCCCCAGCCTCTTTTGTGTGTCCCTGTCTTCCCAGGCCCATTTGTTTTTATCTTCCTCACAGCCCTCTTTTGTATGTCTCTTTCCTCCACCAGCCCCTCTGTTTGTCACTTTCCTCCCTCCAGCCACTCTGTGTGTCTCCTTATCCCCCTCCCCTCTGTGTGTCTCTTTGTTTCCCCCAAGCCCCTTTTGTATGTCTAGTTCCCTAACCAAAGTCCCTGTGTGGTCTCTCACCTCCCTCCATGTAGCGTGGCCAAATAGACCATGGTAAAGAATTATCTGTATCCTCTACCCAGTCTACCAGGAAGTTGCTAGTTGCTCTCAGTGAGTGCTTCCTGTCAGACCGGGTAGAGGATACAGAAGATCCGTGTGGAAATGCTACATTAAGTGCTAGCAGGAGTGGGAGTGCTGTGTTGTGAGCTTCCTTCCTACCGGTCACCCGGATCCTGTGTTCCCTGGGCTGGGGCAGAACACATCACAGGAAAGTGGTTCAGTGTGTTGAAAGTGCCCAACTTGCTTTAGCTTTTGAACATTTTGTATTAGCTGAAGTTGCTTCGTGTGTGCAATAGGAAACTCTGCATGTATTCAATTCATCAGAATTCATGCTGAGTAATAATAAAACAACTAAATGACTAGTGATGTCGCGAACCCGAAATTTTCGGTTCGCGAACGGCGAACGCGAACTTCCGCAAATGTTCGCGAACCGGCGAACCGCCCGAAACGCCATTGACTTCAATGGGGAGGCGAATTTTAAAACACACAGGGACTCTTTCTGGCCACAATAGGGATGGAAAAGTTGTTTCAAGGGGACTAACACCTGGACTGTGGCATGCCGGAGGGGGATCCATGGCAAAACTCCCATGGAAAATTACACAGTTGATACAGAGTCTGGTTTTAATCCATAAAGGGCAGAAATCACCTAACATTCCTAAATCACAATCAATATGGATTGACACCTGACATATGACATATTGACACCTTGACATATGGATTGACACCTGTCCTCAGAGCCCCTGATGCACACGGACACAGAGCAGAATAGAGACTGGTCCCCCTACATAGGGTCACTTGGCAGATATGGATTGACACCTGTCCTAAGGATCCCTGATACACACTGACACAGAGCAGAATAGGGACTGTTCCCCCTACATAGGGTCACTTGGCAGATATGGATTGACACCTGTCCTCAGGTTCCCTGATACACACTGACACAGAGCAGAATAGGGACTGGTCCCTACATGGTCACTTGGCAGATATGGATTGACACCTTATTTACAAACTGCTGCTATTTGTAACGGGCCCTTTAAATAGCAAATTGCCATGGGTTGTGGAGAAGCCTATTTGCCAGCCTCCTCCCATATGACAGCTATGGCCCCTGGGAGATTGTGAAAATGTATGCACTTTTATTTGGTGATATTACATGGCCCTTTAAGACTATGCGGTGGGCATATTGGGGCTTGTGGGCTCTTTATGTGACTGGTGCTGGCCCTTTAAACACCTTTTTTGGGACATCAGGAAGGTTGGGACACTGCCCCTTTAAGGCCGTGTCCCCAGACTTGTTGGGGACACGGCCCCTTTAAGACGGTGTCCCCTGTGTCCACAGACCTGGTGCAAACCCTTTGTGCCTGCCTTGCTATTTCCCACTTGGTTCAGTAAATGGGAAATTATTTCAGCTGCAGAGACTAAGTCCCATTCGGCGATGGGACTTAGTCTTTTTTTCAGCCGTTTTTTTCAGCCTTATTTCAGCTGCAGAGACTAAGTCCCATTCGCGATGGGACTTAGTCGTTTTTTCAGCCTGAAATAGACCGGCCTCACAGCCCAAATCTATGGAACTGTTTTGGGCAGGAAAATGTGCTTGCCGTCGGTCATAAAGGGACCTCCAGCTAACTTTTTAACCCCTGGATGGATTTGGCTGATTTTTGGTTATGTTTATGTTTTAAGTGTGCTGATTCCAAATATGTAATTATGAAGATGGGATGTGTAGTTTTTAAAGTTAC
>OW240914.1:156591421-156845141 GCA_933207985.1 Pelobates cultripes | reverse complement strand
AGGCTAACTAGGGGTTAACGTTAAAAAAAGTTTTAGAAGAAACTTTAAAAAGTTAAAAATTAAGCTTAAAAAAATGTTTTAATAACATTTAAGTAAAAAAAACAAAAAAAAACACACTTTACCTAGTCTAAATAAAAATTAACCCCTTCCCTGCCAGTCGATCACTGCCTACAGCGATCAAATAGAGATCACAGTATTATACTGTGATCTAATTTTTTTTAACCCCTGAGGATTAACTTTTATTTATTTTTTTAACCCTCAGGGGTTCAATTTATTTAATTAATTAATTTAAATATTTTATAACTATATATTTTGCTAGCTGGGGTGGGTGGGAGTTATGGGAAAATGGGGAATTTACTATTAATGCTGCGTACTGCTAGTTAGGGGTTAACGGTAAAAAAAAAAGCTTAGAAAAATGTTAAATCTGTAAAAAAGTTTTAAGAAAGTTTAGGAAAGTTTAAAAAAAATTTATAAGCAAAACAAAAGTTTAAAAACTAGTTTTTAAAAGTAAAATTTATAAAAAGTAAAAAAATACATTTTAAAAACGCTCATTACCACTACACCTGGAGCAAACTAGAGAAAAAATTATCCCACGCCAAGGTTCAAAATATGCCTTTTGAATTACCCCAGGGTGTATTCTTTAATAAATAGTATGTGTTTGTGGGAAGTTTCAATAACCAACCGTCTAAACTACTCCAAATTGGAACATGGACACAGCGTAAAACTTCAAAGTTAGAAAAAAACTGAATGGCTGCGTCTCAAATGCGCCCCTTCAACATCCACATATACATGGCAAAGGTACATACAGGGGTATTGCTGCACTCAGCCGACATAGCTGAGCAACATATGATGTATTATACAGTCGTAGCACACATAAGTTTTGCAAAATATACTGTGCAAACTCACTTTGTATGTCAAAAAGGCAGAAAAAATGCTTAATACCACTACATCTGGTACAAGCTAGCGGAAAAATGATCCCACGCTAAGGTTCAAAATATACCTTTTGAAATACCCTGGGATGTCTTCTTTAAGAAATGGTATGGCTTTATGGGGAATTTGGATTATATAGCCTGGTAAAATACTCTAAAATGGGACATAGGCACAGCATAAAAATTCAAAGTTTGAAAAAAACTGGAATGGCTGTGTCCCAAATGTGCCCCTCCGATGTCCACACATACCTGGCAAAGGTACATACAGGGGTATTGCTGTACTCAGCCGACATAGCTGAGCAACATATGAAGTATTATACAGTCGTAGCACACATAAGGTTTGCAAAATATACTGTGCAAACTCACTTTGTATGTCAAAAAGGCAGAAAAAACGCTTATTACCACTACATCTGGTACAAGCTAGCGGAAAAATGATCCCACGCTAAGGTTCAAACTATACCTTTTGAAACACCCTGGGGTGTCTACTTTAAGAAATGGTAGGCCTTTGTGGGGTAGTTTGAATTTAAAACCTGCGAAGATGCTTGGAAATTGCACATAGGCCCAGCGTCAAAATTCAAAGTTTGGTAAAAACGGATATGGCTTGGTCTCCTATATGGCACTGTAGCTTCACGAAATAGTGCCAAAGACATTCATATGGGGTGTCATTTTACTCAGAAGACTTAGCTGAGCATAATTTGGGGGTTTTGAACTTAGTGGCACATATGAAATATACAAAACGCCCAGCAAAAATGCAATCCGTATGTAAAAAATGCACAAAATTATTTTTTACCACATACTTTGGCATATATTGGTGAAAAAATGGGGGCATGTTAAGGCACAATATGCACCTTATAAGATACCCTGGAGTGTCTACTTTTACAAATGGTAGGCCTTTGTGGGGGTTTTTTGAACAGTCAAACTGTTATAATACCCCAAATGGAAGCTAAGGCTCATTAAATCCATCTCTCAAAATTCTACTGTGAATACTGAAAAGGACAGGTATCCTGTATGGCACTGTAACTTCACGAAATAGTGCAAAAGACATACAATGGGGGTGTCATTTTACTCAGCAGATGTAACTGAACACAAAATAAAACTTTGTACAGGAATAGCACACACCAACTTTACAAAATATACACGAGAATTTCTCTGTTATAAGTTTGTGTGCCAAAAACCAAAAGAACACAATTTTACTCCAATATTTAGCAGAGGTTGGCGGTGAAATGGCTACGTAGAAAGTGTCAAAACAACCTTAGGTAAATAGCCTGTGATGTCTACTTTATATAAATATATACTTTTGTGTGGCAATTTTGTTTTCTTTTATGGCTATTAAGCTTACAAGACAAACATACCAAATTCTAAAATCGCTCCACATTAAAAGTTTATTTTACTCCTTGTGCTTTGTGACCTGTAACTACCAAAAAAAACTTAAAATCCCAGACACATTATATATTCTGTAAATCAGAACAAATAAATAAATTTATTTTTAATTACTTTCCTTAACCTGCACTAATTATACACACATTATTATTGCAAAAACTGTAAAAAAAACCAATATTTTTCATTTTTTTTGCATTTTTCTGTATTTTTTTTATAATAAGTAAGCATTTATATATATATATGTTATATCAAATTAAAGCCCTTTCTGTCCTTTAAAAAACAGTATATAATATGTGTCGGTGCAATAAATGAGAGAGATGCAAATTGCAGTTGAACGCAAACAGCAAGAAAATGCAAAAATTGCTTGTGTCATTAAGCGTAAGTCAAGCTTCTGAAGCTGTGTCCTTAAGGGGTTAAGTAGACGATTGTTGCAATGATCATTTCTCCATAAAACTTGGTAAAACCCAAGGTAATGAGTGGAATGCACACATGACCGGCAGTTAGAATGCATGCATAATAGGAGGGTGGAACGCATATACGCTGGTGAGAAAGAAACATTGAGAGAGGTGCTGTTTGCTGAGTGATGATACATTGAGCATAGAATGAGCATAGAGGAAAGACCTACACGTTCACTGGACCACTAATAATAAGGAAGGGTTGGAACTATTTAAATTAGAAACCTGGCAGGGTGGGTTTATGGCATGATTTATGGATTTTTATTCTGTGCATTTTATATGCACTTTCCCTGAAGTTCTACTATAGGAAAAATGTGTTGTACCTCTTGCTCTATGAAAGAAATTTATTTTATTGCTGTTTTTGTGAGAAGAAGATATTGGCGAATACTGCTAAAGTTTCTTTGCGGGATTGAAGATGTGATTTCTGTAAGTCTACATAGTATTGGGACAATTTAGCTTCTTGGATATTAAGGGAGGTGCCACAGACCTGATTTATCCCCTAAATATTTTATTCAAGCTTGCTAAGAAGTTATATAGTATAATAGTATCACACTATGTTATATCTTTTCTTTTTTTTAGAATTTTAGCTGTATCTCCTATTGGGTTTTTTATTCTTTCTGCCTGGAGAACATTTGAGAAGGTCTCTATGGGTAGCTGCCATTGTGGTTCTCACTTACCTGGAAACCATTCAAATGTGTTTTAACACCATCATTGTCATTCATTTTTATATAAGTGTTGGCAGGGATTAGGCTTTCTTCGGTAGAAACGAGAAGGCAGAGAAGAGAAAATGAAGAAAAATTTGAAATGAAAAGATACACATAGGGAAATTGAGTTACAATAGGGGCATACATGATAATTAGGGGCACATGGAGTCACAAGTAAGCAGAAGTGGCAACAGTGTCTATATCTGTGTTAGCATGTGTGTTAGCATTTGTCTCTAAGTGTGCTAGTATGGATATATGTTTGTTAATATGTGTATATATAGGTGTGCTTGTATTTATTTATTTATTACTGTTATTTACAAAGCACCAACAGGTTCCGCAGCACTGTACAATTAATGGAGAACGTACAATATACATAGACAAATACAAGAGGTCGAGAGAGCCCTGCCCGTAAGCTGATAACTAGCCATTGGAGCTCTTTTATACAAAGTGCTTAGCTAGCCCATGAACTTGCAATCTAAAGAATACAATGGGGATTTGAGACAAGAGGTAGCAGGGGAAATTTGGAGGTGATGGCTAGAAGATCTAACAGAGAGAAGTAGCTATTGGTAAAATATAAAGGGAATGGAGAGGTAATTGAGAGAGAATCTCAAACAGCTGGAGGAGCATGCTATATATTTAGGGGGAACCTGGGTGGGCAGGAGGAGGGGAGGG
Source organism: Pelobates cultripes (assembly GCA_933207985.1). Taxonomy (NCBI): domain Eukaryota; kingdom Metazoa; phylum Chordata; class Amphibia; order Anura; family Pelobatidae; genus Pelobates; species Pelobates cultripes. The sequence goes on along the minus strand of OW240914.1, from coordinate 156,841,001 downwards.
TGGGAAGTGGTGAGGGTTATTAGATTTGCTGCTGATGTTAAATGCAGAGCTCCACTGAGTATGAGTGTGAGATGGGGCCTGAAGGACAGAGATGGAACAGTTATATGAAGATAGTTACAGCTGGGAGGAGAATAGGAAAGAGGGTGAGGAGGGGAGAAGGGGAGTAGGTAGGGAAGAGGGGCAGAGGGGAGGAGGGAAGGGGAGAGGGTAGAGTAGCCATGTGTTATATACTATTGAAAAGTTTAGCAACCAAATTCACCCAAAATATTAATAACTGTCTACGTGAAACATTGGTCAGAAACATTAAATGACAATAATACGAACTGCATGCACAGAAAATTAAAGTGGAAAACTGCAGGTATAAATGGTATAAATTTTATAGTAACACATGATAATATGGTAGCAATGCAAGAATAAATTAGGTGGAATATCTTCCAAGCTTCAGTCAATACCTGGGGGTTGTTGGATTTGCTGCAGGATGTTAAATGCAGAGCTCCACTGAGTATGAGTGTGAGATGAGGCCTGAGGGTTGTTGGGTTTGCTGCAGGATGTTAAATGCAATGCTCCACTGAGTATGAGTGTAAGATGAGGCCTGAGGGTTGTTGGATTTGCTGCAGGATGTTAGTATGAAACTCTATATGTGTTCATGTGTACATTTCTATATGTCTGTTAGTTTGGGTCAGTGTATTAGTATGTTTCAATATGTGTGTATATGTGTGTTAGTTTGGGTCAGTGTATTAGTATGTTTCTGTATGTGTGTATATGTGTGTTAGCTTGAGTCTGTATTTGTGTTATGATATGTCTCACAGATGTACTCACTTATGCACACCGACAATGACATACACAAATACACAGAAAAGGCCCTTATATTAAAAGTAAAAGCATAGTTAAAAAATTGTGGGTGTCGTTTTTGTCATAACGTAAGCAAAATTTCCACAGAAAGAACAGTCTTTGGTTGACATGGCAGCAATTAAGTGCTCCACTTCTCCTTTTACTCTGTAAATTCTACTTACAGTGGAGAGGGGGAGTACCAGTCAGGTTGTTTAGCACATTTGTTTTTGTTTATTTTATCTTGATCAACCAGCAGTTTAGTTTGTTTTAATGAAACACTGTAACAAAAAAAATATTATATATTTTTTTAAAAAAAGCTTTAATGAACACTTGTTCATTCATAGTGGTTATGGTGCCCTGTAGCCCCCTAATGTAAGTAGTCAAACCATTTTAGAGGACTGTGGGGCACCACTCCTCATCTCCACTACAGTCTTCAGAGAGCCAAAAACCATGGCGTAGCTTATTGGCGGAGAGAGATCAGCTGAGATTCAGGAGAGTTAATGGAAGCTCTCAGAGTGGAAGCTCTCAGAGTGGTTAAGTGTAGGTGCGGGATAGCTATGGAAGGAATCCAGGTAAGAAGTCAAACTGTTCTAAAAGGGTTTGACTACTTACAATGTCAGGATGCCAGGCAACTCTTGGCACCATAACCATTACAGCATGTTGTAGTGTTCATGGTGCAAGCACATTCCACTCCTCTGCCACTCCTCCAACTGTGAGATTATCAAGTATGATGAGCTTGGGTCCAATCTAATGCTTATCATAGCATCTCTGAAATCATATGGTAGCTGCTATCCATTTTATGTTGCTGTTCTATACATTATGGAAAACAGATATGTGCAATCTATTGTAAGTGAATGGCAACCAAATTTCAAATTATTACTCTCTTTAAAGTAGGTCTGTTAGCCACAGATTGTGTGACTGGAGGTCATCTTCACTGATATTTACTTATGCAGTCCTAAGTAGATGTATAGTTTAAAAGTTAAACTTAAATGAAAATCATTCCTTCTTCCTCCAAAATGGCTGCCACAGTGGATAGGATAACTGAATGCACAGTGCACACTAAATAATCAGTAAAATTACATCTATGTTTTTCTTAGCAAGTTGTCTTGCCCAATACCTAAATATAATTTGTGTATGGTGGGTGGTACACCCACCATACACAAATTATATTTAGGTATAAAGCTAAAAATGTCATGATTGTTGTAGCACAGTGTATAGATGGTATTTGTTACTTACCACAAGGGAATTTGTCAAATACACATTTTGTCGATAACAGATAGACTTACAATTTTTTTTTTCCTGGTCTCTGTGACCAGGACACAATTATAGCATTGACTGATACACCTGTGGTAAGGCAGTAACTAAAGCAAGAGGGCAAAGCAGGGAAGTCAGTATTTATTTAACTCATGTTACTTGTCATTTTTCTGCTTTCAGTGAACATATTTTAAGTACACATTAAATCAAGAATGGTCACATTTGACAAGCTTTCAGTAACTGCATTTCATCAAAGTTTCCTTAGTGTAAACATTTGCAAACTATTTGCTTGTGGTCCATGTGGTATACCATGGACTGTAATAAGGTTATAAGATCATAGACACCCATTACAGATATATGAGAGTTTTATTGGCAGGCGCTGTCATGTGCTTACTTTTCAGACCACATAGATCTATGCCTCAGGCATCAATTACACAAGAAGTTATATGTTCGTAACTTCATGCCAGTAGCTGTCCAATACAGAGTAACGCATACTTGTCTGAACTAGTCCAATGGGACCCATGAGAAAATATGTGAGCGGAGCATGTTATAAAGCCGGCAGTCATACTTCATGAGCTCAGTGAATTGAATACCCATGCATTAGGAAAGACAGGGATCTGTCCCTGATGGCTAATTTAGCTTGGACTTAATAACATTCTTTATTATTGATTAACACCTTTTTAAAATGCCAGAGGGGACAGTAATAAGCTGGCATTAATTACACATTGCACAGTCAATTCACTGTGTAAAATGATACTCCTTGACATGAAAACATTTGCAATAATGTAACTGAGATCAAAATAACTTTGTACTGTTCTTGTGGTTTTGAGTACAACTAGAGTCAGATTTTTTTTCCCTTTCATTTGTTTTTATGTGTAACAGTTTTGTACAAATGTTTGTCAAATAGCAGATACATTTATGACACCCTTTCCTGACTGGTCTGGGTTACCCACTTGCATCCAAACCGCTCTTCATACATTTATTTAATGGGACATTCTACGCAAAAGAACCACTACAGTTTAATTTCATGGTTCTGGTGTAAAGAGTCTGTCCCTGAAGTCTGACAAATGTGAATTTTTCCATAAGTAGTCTTCTAGAGGCTGTCACTCAGACAACTACTAGAAGTGCTTCATATGACAGTACCGCAATCTTTGCAAGACCAATATTTGGTGCCATGCGCGATCAGTATGTCCCCCGAGGCATTGGATTGGCTGAGGTTATCAGTGAGGATGGGAGGAACACATGTACAGCATGGGAAAAGGTACCTGTGCTTTATTTTATGTTTATTGTGTGGTCTACATAGAAATAGTTAAAAATGACCTTTAATGTTATAAATACATGTTTACATATTTCTAACATTAACCCCTTAAGGACCGAGGACGGTTCAGGACCTTCATTGGCATTTTTACATTGCCGACCGGTGACGGTCCTGAACTGTCCTAACGGTCTTAGTTACTTACCCAATCGCCGTCGTTCCCCCGGCGGCGATCAGCAGTGCTCCCGGTGTGGGGAGACTGCCTGCAGCCCAGACAGTCTCCCCACGGCGGATTAGGACCCCTGGGACCATGTGTTCGCTCAACAGAGCAGTCACATGGTCACAATAGGTGTCCATGTGTCTGCCTGCAGGGGGACTGTCTGTGGTGACAGGCATGTGTAAAATCATAAAAAAAAATAAAGTTTAATGTTAATAAAAAAAAAAAAAAAAATATATATATATATATATATATGATATATAGACATATATTATATCTATATAATAAATGTCTATATATCATATATATAATGTCATACTAAGTATATATTTTTATATTAATATGTACATATATTAATAAAAAAATACACTTATAATTAAATTACACACGTATATATATAATATATATATAATAACTATATATATTGTATATATATAATATTATAAAATACAAATAATAAGTAATTTAAATTAAATGTAAAAATTTAAAAATAATAATAAAAATTTTAAAAAAATTATATATCTAAATGAAATTTTATTCTAACTGTATTTTGATATTAATATATATATATATATATATATATATTAATATCAAAATACACTTAGAATGAAATTGTATATATGTCTATGTATATATAAATAAATAAAAATAATACGAAATATACATATGTCCATATACAAAATTACATAAATAATTATATAAATATACACGTAGACTTCAAATATATATAAATATGCATATATATTTAAATTCTACGTGCGTGTTTATGTAATATTTTTACATAATTAAGTAATTTTATTGATTGCAATTTGAGGGACCTGCCTGCCATCCCAGGCCGAAAGTCCAGAGAATTTAATTTGCTAGCACTGTATTTTACCCTGTAACGTTCTACGACACCCTAAAACCCGTACATGGGGGCTACTATTTTACTCAGGAGACTTCGCTGAACACAAATATTAGTGATTCAAAACAGTAAAACATATCACAGCGATGATATTGTCAGTAAAAGTGACTTTTTTTGCATTTTTCAGACACAAACAGCACTTTTACTGATGATATAATTGTTGTGATACGTTTTCCAGTTTTGTTTTAAATATTTTTATTGGTTCATATGAAAGGCAGTTTTCCCACGCAGGGGAGGTATGCGAACCATAGTAAACATACTTCATAAGCACATGCCACTAAGTGCATTATATATCAAATTAGAACAGTCAATGCCTAGTAAGGCGAAAAGGTTAAAGCATTTTAACATATGTTACATACTGAAGGTTAGGCAGATAACATAATGCACATCAGTTCCGACATTAGTAATAATAATAAGCCATTCTCAGCATCCTATTGTTTAGTCGGTGTATGTGAGCAGTAAAAGTTTTGGCTAGATCTGAACTGATGTTTATGCACTGCTGTCTTTGCTAAATTCTAACGGGTCAGGCTAAAGTATGTTAAATAACGTTTTATGTCCATTTTTGACTTAGTGTCACTAGGTAATGTGCAGCACCCCGATAGTACATCCACACATGTTGGCCGCGATGAGTTAAACTAGGGCTTAACTAAAGGACACACCATTAAACTATGACTGAACATTTAGTGCTGTATTTGTTAACTAAGCCTAGCTAAAGAAGTGAAGATCAGCTCATGAAGGCTCCCATTAAATGTATGGTCTGGCTTTAAAGCAGTTTAACCCCTAGTAATTACTGTCAATGAAGCAAAGTCCTATCTAGATAGCATAATGTTAAACACATGTGGCAAGAGTGTTATATAGTAATCAGGCAATGTAAGTCAGCGAGAAAGAGTTCATCTTTTGCTTTTAGATATTAAATTGACATTTTGGCGCGTGTTTAAGTAAGCAGTTTTTCAAAATATATCATGTGATAGTTAAACTAAGTAGATATATATGCCAGCTAACTATTGAAGTGAAAAATGTGAATTATATTGCTCAATGTTCGTTTACCAGAGTGCAAGAAAATAAATGAAAAATGGTAACAATGCATGGCTGGATCACCATGTCGGCCTGCTCGGCCATCTGAGGGGAGTCTCTCACTGCGTCGCTATCATACTGTCCCCGGGTCACCAGGCCTCCTTCCATCTTCCCCTTGCCAACCTCCGCCCGCCTGCCGGGTCCCCCGCGGCACTGTGGGCACTCAGGAGCGCAAACTGTCCTTTGGACCCCACCACAAAAGTCCGCGGGTCATCCGCTCCCTGCACCTCCCCAGCTTCATATGAGTCCTTTTAGGGCGAGCACTCTGTTGTCTCACCCGGTTCCGGCCACATATTTGGGGCTGGTGGCTATCCTCCTCGACCACCGGTCCGTCGGGAGGTCAGCGTTGATCCCAACCCACCGGGCTTGCAGCATCAGGGACTAAAGCTCTCCGGGGACCCCTCAGACCCGGAGGCTCAGGTGCTCACTCCTCTGGCGGTCGGAAACTCAGCGCGGGAGGTCTGTCCGGCGCCCAGTATCGCCAAGGCCTGCATGAGGTGCCCAGGTCAGTCTCCCTTATTAAGTCCTCTGCGGTCCCCCTCCTTTGGGGTAAGTCTTCAGACGGGCCCCAGTCTGGTGGCCTTTGCCTGTTTAGGGAATCGGCGTAGTCTCCACGCGGTATCTCCCGCCCTGGAGTTTGTCGCCCCCATGTGGCCGGGATTACCCCCACAGGCCGGGGGGGGAAAGCAGGGCCGGGCCGCCCCTCATGTCTTTGTCCTCTGTGGAGGTACTATAGCCGAGAATCCGTCTTCCCTGGCCTGTTGAGTTATTATCCGTGTGCCTTTAGGTGCCTCACTCGTCCAGGCTTTTTATGCTGTGTAGGCCTGCTTTAGTAATCTCAGTGTTCCCATTGCATTATTGGTTTCAATTTGGTATCTTCGGATAGCTTATGTGCTTCTCTCCAATTATATGTCGGGCAATCCAGCTTTATGGCAGTTTGTGTGCTGTTTATTTAGCAGTTTTCCTGGGCCCAGGCCAGGAGTCATGATGTTATGCTGCTGTTCAGCATGGCGGCCTGGCCCCGCCCCCGTTTTCCAGTTTTGAAACACTAATATTTGTGTTCAGAAAAGTCTCCTGAGTATAACAGTACCCCCCATGTACAGGTTTTATAGCTTTTTGAAAGTTACAGGGTCAAATATATGGGTCAAATATTTTTACATTGAAAATGGCCAGGTTGGTTACGTTGCCTTTGAGAGCGTATGGTAACCCAGGAATGAAAATTACCCCCATGATGGCATACCATTTGCAAAAGAAGACAACCCAAGGTATTGCAAATGGGATATGTCCAGTATTTTTTAGTAACCACTTAGTCACAAACACTGGCCAAAATTAGAGTTCAATTTAGTTTTTTACTTTTTTTACACACAAACAAATATGAATGCTAACTTTGGCCAGTGTTTTCGACTAAGTGGCTACTAAAAAAGTCTGGACATACCCCATATTAAATACCCAGGGTTGTCTACTTTAAAAAAATATGTACATGTGGGGTGTTATTCAGAGATTTATGACAGATAATAGTGTTACAATGTCACTATTGATAAATTTGAAAAATGTATGTTTTGAAACCGCAATATCACAGCGATCACATGGTCACAATAGGTGTCCATGTGTCTGCCTGCAGGGGGACTGCCTGTGCTGACAGGCAGTCTCCCTGCTAGTGTAAAATAAAAATAAAAAATAAAGTTAGTGTTAATAAAAAAATTTTAAAAAATTATATATGTGTATAAATATGATATATAGACATATATTATATCTATATAATATATGTCTATCTATCATATATATAATGTCATACTAAGTGTATTTTTATATTAATATGTACTTATATTAATATAAAAATACACTTATAATTAAATTACGCACGTATATATATAATATATATAATAACTATATATATTGTATATATATATTATTATAAAATATAAATAATAAGTAATTTAAATTAAATAAAATTTTTTTTAAATAATAATAAAAAAATAAAAAAAATTATATATCTATATGAAATTTTATTCTAACTGTATTTTAAAATTAATATATATATATTTATATCAAAATACACTTAGAATGAATTTGTATATATATATCTATGTATATAAAAATAAATAAAAATAATAAGAAATATACATATGTCCATATACAAAATTACATAAATAATTATATAAATATACACGTAGACTTCAAATATATAAATATGCATATATATTTAAATTCTACGTGCGTATTTATGTAATATTTTTACATAATTCAGTAATTTTATTGATTGCAATTTGAGGGACCTGCCTGCCAACCCAGGCCGAAATTCCAGAGAATTGAATTTGCTAGCACTGTATTTTACCCTGTAACGTTCTACGACACCCTAAAACCTGTACATAGGGGGTACTGTTTTACTCGGGAGACTTCGCTGAACACAAATATTAGTGATTCAAAACAGTAAAACATATCACAGCGATGATATTGTCAGTGAAAGTGACTTTTTTTGCATTTTTCACACACAAACAGCACTTTTACTGATGATATAATTGTTGTGATACGTTTTCCAGTTTTTAAACACTAATATTTGTGTTCAGCGATGTCTCCTGAGTAAAACAGTACCCCCCATGTACAGGTTTTATAGCATTTTTGAAAGTTACAAGGTCAAATATATGGGTCAAATATTTTTACATTGAAAATGGCCAGGTTGGTTACGTTGCCTTTGAGAGCGTATGGTAGCCCAGGAATGAGAATTACCCCCATGATGGCATACCATTTGCAAAAGAAGACAACCCAAGGTATTGCAAATGGGGTATGTCCAGTCTTTTTTAGTAACCACTTGGTCACAAACACTGGCCAAAATTAGCGCTCAATTTAGTTTTTTTACTTTTTTCACACACAAACAAATATGAATGCTTACTTTGGCCAGTGTTTTCGACTAAGTGGCTACTAAAAAAGACTGGACATACCCCATATTGAATACCCTGGGTTGTCTACTTTAAAAAAAATATGTACATGTGGGGTGTTATTCAGAGATTTATGACAGATAATAGTGTTACAATGTCACTATTGATAAATTTAAAAAATTTATGTTTTGAAACCGCAATATTCTACTTTTACCTATAGCCCTATAACATGCAAAAAAAAAGCAAAAAAGCAGGTAAACATGGGGTATTTTTAAACTCAGGACAAAATTTTGAATCTATTTAGCAGTTTTTTTAATTCGCTTTTGTAGATGAGTAAAAGATTTTTCAAGTAAAAGTCAAAAAACATGTATTTTTTTCAATTTTTCATTATATTTTTTTATTTTTTTTAAATTAAAATACATGAGATTATATAAATAATGGTATGTAAAGAAAGCCCCTTTTGTCCTGAAAAAAACAATATATAATTTGTATGGGAACAGTAAATGAGAGAGCGGAAAATTCCAGCCAAACACAAACACCACAAAAGTGTAAAAATATGCCTGGTCGCAAATGTACAACATCGCAAAAACAGTCCAATCCTTAAGGGGTTAAGGATGGAAGCAATTGTGCAAGTTCTGATAAAAAAAAATGGAATTTGAGGTATATGTCTGTTCAACTATATTTTATATTAAGTGCATCCACACTTAATATATATTGACTTGTCAAGGAAAAACAGAGCTTCCTTTTCACATCAAATATTTATATATGAAATATAATGTAATAGCAATACAATCTAAAAAATGAAATTAAGATATTTTGTTATTTTTTTCTGTATGGCAATTTAACTGTGAATATCATGATACTGTTAGCTTTTACTGCAAAATGCACACATTTGTGTTTAGAGATGTCTCATGACTACAATAGTACCCCTCATGTACAAGTTTTATGGGGTTTGGGAACCTTACAGGGTCAAATATAGGGCTTTCCCCTTATCAGTTTATATACATTGACATTTTTCAGATTGAATTGCTGGGCCTATGTTGCCTTTGATACCGTATGTCAGCCCAGGAATTATCATCATGGCATACCATTTGCAAAGTAGACAACCCAGGGTATTTAAAATGGGGTATGTTCAGTCTTTTTTAGTAGCTTTTTTAGTAGTCACAAACCCTGGCCAAGTTAGCGTTCATATTTTATTTTTGCATTTCATATTTGTGTTCAGTAAAGTCTCCCAAGTACAACAGTACCCCCCATGTACAGATTTTATGGTGTTAAAGCATTAAATATAAGGCTTACAAATTAAATTCTCTGGACTTTCTGCCTGAGTTGTCAGGCATCTCCCTCATATTGTAAGTAATAAAATCACATAATTATGTAAAAATAGTACATATATATACACGTAGTATTTCAATAAATTTATATATGCATATATTTATTTTTATATATTATTTTTTATTTATATATATATATATATATATATATATATATATATGTACAGTATCTCACAAAAGTGAGTACACCCCTCACATTTTTGTAAATATTCTTATATCTTTTCATGTGACAACACTGATGAAAGGACACTCTGCTACAATGTACAGTTGTACGTGAACAGCCTGTATAACAGTGTAAATTCCCTGACCCCTCAAAATAACTCAACACACAGCCATTAATGTCTAAACTGTTGGCAACAAAAGTGAGTACACCCCTAAGTGGAAATGTCCAAATTGGGCCCAATTAGCCATTTCCCCTCTCTGGTGTCATGTGACTCGTTAGTGTTACAAGGTCTCAGGTGTGAATGGGGAGCAGGTGTGTTAAATTTGGTGTTATCACTCTCACACTCTCTCATACTGGACACTGGAACTTCAACATGGCACCTCATGGCAAAGAATTCTCTGAGGATCTGAAAAAAATAATTGGTGCTCTACATAAAGATGGGCTAGGCTATAAGAAGATTTCCAAGACCCTGAAACTGAGCTGCAGCACGGTGGGCAAGACCATACAGCGGTTTCACAGGACAGGTTCCACTCGGAACAGACCTCACCAAGAAATTGAGTGCACGTGCACAGCATCATATCCAGAGGTTGTCTTTAGGAAATAGACATATGAGTGCTGCCAGCATTGCTGCAGAGGTTGAAGGGGTGGAAGGTCAGCCTGTCAGTGCTCAGACCACACGCCGCACACTGCATCAAATTGGTCTGCATGACTGTCGTCCCAGAAGGAAATCTCTTCTAAAGACGATGCACAAGAAAGCCTGCAAACAGTTTGCTGAAGACAAGTAAACTAAGGACATGGATTACTGGAACCATGTCTTGTGGTCCGATGAGACCAAGATAAACCTATTTGGTTCAGATGGTGTCAAGCATGTGTGGCGGCAACCAGGTGAGGAGTACAAAGACAAGTGTATCTTGCCTACAGTCAAGTATGGTGGTGTGAGTGTCATGGTCTGGGCCTGCATGAGTGCTGCTGGCACTGGGGAGTTACAGTTCATTGAGGGAACCATGAATGCCAACATGTACTGTGACATACTGAAGCAGAGCATGATCCACTCCCTTCGGAGACTGGGCCGCAGGGCAGTATTCCAACATGATAATGACACAAACACACCTCCAAGACAACCATTGCCTTGCTAAAGAAGCTGAAGGTAGAGGTGGTGGACTGGCTAAGCATGTCTCCAGACCTAAACCCTATTGAGCATCTGTGGGGCATCCTCAAATGTAAAGTAAGGGAGCGCAAGGTCTCTAGCATCCCCCAGCTCTATGATGTCATCATGGAGGATAAGAAGAGGACTCCAGTGGCAACCTGTGAAGCTTTGGTGAACTCCATGCCCATGAGGGTTAAGGCAGTGCTTTAAAAAAATGATGGCCACACAAAATATTGACACTTTGTGTCTAATTTGGACATTTCAAATTAGGGGTGTACTCACTTTTGTTGCCAATGATTTAGAAATAATGTGTTGAGTTATTTTGAGGGGACAGCAAATTTACACTGTTATACAGGCTGTACACTTATTACTTTATATTGTAGCAGAGTGTCATTTCATCAGTGTTGTCAAAAAAGTGAAGCGATACAGCGACCCCGGACGATTGTTCTGGCATTGTTTTGGGCTTCTTTGGGCTTCTTTGGGCCTCTTTGGGCCTCTTTGGGCCCTCTAGGCACAGTGAGCACAAGGTCCATGTCTGGATTTCCCTTTTGAACTTAGGGAGAGCCAAGTTAATGCATTGCGAATATGAGAACTCTAAGATAGGACAAAAACTTATAGGAACTCAGTAACTTGCTCTTCAGTAAATCACTACTCACATCTCAAAATAGTTTTTGCTCACTTGTGTCATTACAGCGAGAACCAGTTCCAAAGCATATAAGATTAATTACACTATTGAGCCAAAGGAAAGACGATTGTCTGGGGTTGCTGTATCTTTTGTGCAAAGAGAACTTGCCAGCATTTCAGTTCTGGACTGCTCATATGGGTGGGATTAGTCTGATAAGGATAGGAACTGATTCTCTCCATAATGGCACAAGTAAGAAAAAAACTATTTTGAGACCTGAGCGGGTATTTACCAAAGGGCAAGCTACTGATATATTAATATCAAAATACAGTTACAATGAAATTACACATATAAATATGTAATTTGTTTTGATTTAATATTTGTATTTGTTTATTTTGGGTTGTCAGGCATTTCTCATGATCCACAAAATACAACAATAGGTAAGCGCTAATTTACAAACAATATATAGGTAGGCAGCAACCTTTAAGGACAGAATCCCTCCAAACTCTTCACTGGCATTTTTTATCCATTCCTGTACTCAAAGAAATCCAAGGTGGGGATCATTCCACCAATGCTTTCAAATAGAGCAGTGTTTCCTGATCTAGACTTGTGAGTATAATTTGATTTATTTTATACCATATTTTATCATATTGAGAGCACTATCGTTGTCCTCTTATCCTATTTTGGAGCCCTGAATATCCAGACTACACTGATGGATGTATCTTTCCTGCAAATCCCATAAGCGGGGATCATACAGCTGCGCACCTTCTACTCCAGAGCTGTTTATAGCTCTTGCAAATGTATAAACGTTTTATCTCTGGATCCCGACTTATTGCACTATTGGCTGTTCGGTATCTCCCTTTTGTCTCCCTACATAAGCGAATGCTCCTAGCCACTTGGATGAACCTACCTATGACAAAAGTATCCATAAGCACTGCAATCCTACTCTGCTGCTCTAGTGAGACTTTATTCTGAACTATTTCTTCTAATTTATTGGCGCAGCCTTCTCTGTGTTTTTTTTGTACTATTTCCCATGATCCAAATGGCTGTGAAGGGTAAGTATAATAGGGCTGTTATACTTGGCATGAAAGCCCACATTTAGCAGGGCATCAGAGTAGGCAGCTGGCATTAAGGGGTTAACTTCCATTAAACATGTTCTTCAACTTGATTATTTTAGTCAACATTGTGTTAGTTTTGATCTTTGTTAATGAACTTTAGCCAGGTACACCTGTTTATTTTTGGGAATTAAGACCTCTTCAGTATAAGCATATAGTTGCTATTATTATTATTATTATTATTGCTATTAATGCAGGGCTTTACAATAAGAGGGGGACTTACCAAATGAGACAATAACAAAATGTAATAGGAACATTAGGTAGTCGAGGACCCTGCTCAAACGAGCTTACAGTCTAGAGGAGGTGGGGAAAAAAACACAATAGGAATGGCATTGAGGGAGACAGCAAATAGACATGGTGGGAAAGTGGCAGAACTAGAGGTGAGAGTGGAGTGTGGCCCTTTAGGAGAGAGAAAGAAGAAGGTTTGAGAGATATAAGTTACTCCTGGAGGTCATAAGCATTCCTGAAAAGGTTTTGGGTTTTGAGGGATTTCTTAAAGGATTGAAGACTAGGGGAGAGTCTGACAGGGGTACGCAGGCTGTCCCGAAGGAAGGCAGTCGCCCGTGAGAAGTCTTGCAGGCGTGAATTTGCATTAAGGGTGCGAGCATCAGACAGGAGAAGGTCACCAGTGGAGCGGAGTGACCGAGAGGGGTATACCTATGAATCAATGAAGAAATGTAAGAGGGGCTAGAGTTGCTTAGAGCTTTACAGGTAAGGTTTAGTATTTTAAATTGAGACCTGTAGGGTACAGGAAGCCAGTTTAAGGATCGACAGAGGGGTGAGGTGTGAGAGGAGTGACAGAAGAGAAAGATCAGCCTGGCAGCAGCATTCATCACAGATTGTAGGGGAGCAGTACGGCTTCTGAGGAGACCAATTAGGAGAGAGTTACAGTAATCCATGCTAGAGATTACTAGAGCATGAACAAGCTCCTTGGCAGCATCTTGTGTAAGAAAGGGACAAATGCGGGCAATGTTTTTAAGCTGGAATCGACAGGTTTTAGCAACAGATTGGACATGAGGTGCAAAGGTGAGGCCAGGATCAAAAATGACACCAAGACAGCGACCTTGATAGAATGGGATGAGGCAGGTGCCTTCAACCTTCAGGGAGAGTGAAGGAGGAGGATCAGTGTCATGAGGATGAAAAATAAGAAACTCAGATTTATAGAGTTTGAGTTTCAGAAAGCGGGAGAACATCCAATCAGAGATAGAAGAAAGGCAATTGGTAACACATTGTATGACAGCAGAGGAGAGGCCAGGGGAGGAGAGGTTTATCTGGGTGTCATCAGCGTACAGGTGGTAGTGGAATCCAAATGAATTAATTAGTTTGCCAAGAGAGGCAGTAAAGAGAAAGAACAAAAGGGGACCAAGAACTGAGCATTGAGGGACTCTGACTGAGACAGGACAAGGAGAGGATGTGTTGTTAGAAAAAGAGACACTGAAGGAGCGTTGTGAGAGATAGGAGGAGAACCATGAGAGGGCTGTTGTTGGAAAAAGAGACACGGAAGGAATGTTGTAAGAGATAGGAGGAGAACTATGAGAGGGCTGTGTCACAGAGACCAAGAGATTGAAGAGTTTGGAGAAGGAGTCCATGATCAACAGTCTCAAAGGCAGCAGAGAGGTCAAGAAGAATTAGTATGGACTAGTGGCGATAATATAGCTTCTATATGCACATTTTCCTGGAGCTATGTCACCATTTTCTTTTTCAACACAATGCTTAACAGTGAGTTTAGAATATCCTGCAAAACCAAAACACACTTACATATACGGGAGCATGCGCATGAATTTCCAGAGATCCTGTCAACCCATGGAATACATTTGTGAAATTTACATAAAGCACACAAAACTACAGTGTTTTGCATTTTCAATTTAAAGTGCTACTTGCCACAAACAGTTGCTGAACGTTTTCCCATCAAAATTACTTACAATTCAATACACTATTGATACTTCTTTAAATGGTTGATGTAACAGATCACCTGGCACCCCGACTGGGTGCTTCCATTGAAGGATTCTCCTAGCGCTTCCTGAGGGCTCCAAGCACTCCACCAGACACCTCCAGGCACTGGACGACACCAAGTCCTGGGAACTCTGGAACTGAATGGGGAATTAGCTCTAGTCCTTACAAGGACTTTCCCCATTGAATCTCCTGCAAGCTGGAACAGCAGACACAGGAGCAAATCTTCTTCCCTCCAATAACAGAACGACACACAGTTTTAGAGTGTAAGCAGGAAGAGAATGAACTGAGGCTTTATTGCTTCTTATATACACAGTTTCCCACAAGGTTAAAACCCATGTGGACCTTGTGGTACACAGGACACAAAGTTACAACAGCCAATCAACACACTACAGTACAGTTAAGCACTCTCATTCATTCCAGTAAAATCCTCCCCTCTGTTTGGTAGATAATTGGGCTAATTACTATATCAGCTCAATTATCTCCAAGTGAAAAATACACTTTTTACACAATTTCTATAACTCCAAAATTGTACATTACATTGGCGTAAACATACTTACATATTCTAAACCAGCATAATTAGAGAACAAACATACTCAAAAATAATGCAAATCCGTTCAACCGTTCGGGCGGTAGCTGGAAGTCACATTTGACTGACCGCACGCACATTTTCATACCCAAAACAGTTCCTGAGAATTGGGCTGTGCGGCCGGTCTATTTCCCATATCAAATGCAGTTCTAACAGACTAATGGCAACCGTTCATGCAAATGTCAATGTGGCGTTCGTATAGTCGAACACCGTTCGACTACTGTCGAAGCGTCGAAGTCACATAGAAGGTAAAGTTCAGCGGTGTTCGTGCCGTTGAGTGTCCAATTTGAGTTCCACTAAACAAAATGGCCGCCGCCACGTGTTTGAATGTCGAATGGTGGCCACTTTGACTACTTCGGCACTTCGGCTGCATCAAATGTACAAATCCTTTCTCATAGTAGTTAAAGCAGTGTAACAAAATCCAATATGCCCAAATAACTCTTTTAAAGGGCAATACATCCAGGGGCCATAGTCACAGGGCAGGAGGCGGGCAAGCAGACCCCTCCAAAAACTCATGGCAAGCTCCCTTAAGAAGGGGAGTTTGTCAAAGTTGACTTTACTGATACCTCGAAAAGAAAAAAATATAATGTAATGACATAATAGTGCAGACAACCAACATAAAAGGAGTATAAGAAACATTTTGTAAATTACTGGGGTGCACGCTCACATTTTTCAGAGCCTACATAAATGGCTCTATTGTCTATACCGGAATATCTGGTACATCAACTTCTTAAGACAGAAATTTCAACAATTTGCTTCAGTGCAAACAGCTTTATTAGACATTAAAATATATCCTAAAAACAACAATAGCATCCACAAAGTAGTAAAAGAATAAGGGTCCAGTCTCATATAAGGGTCCAGTCTCATACTCTAAAAAAACATTTCACCAGTTAAGGCTTCCACTTCAGTAACTATGTACCTGTTGTGCTGTTTTAAAATAAATTGTACCATCCATCTAATTAGCGTGTGTTCCATGCCTCAATTTGGGATCTTCTTTATTTTCCCTCTGCGTTCCAAGCCTCAGTTCTTTATCTCATCTCTGCATCCATGTGAGTACAGGCGCCAAGCCTCACTATCATATCACCCCATTAATCATGATTTAATGTTTTACCACCTTTATTATCTATACAGTAGCTCCCAACCCTCTCATAATAAGTCCTTTTGGAAGCATTATTTTCATGACTCGTTGCTATAAATAAGTTCCAATTCCCCACATGTAACACTATATTCTAACTTTCCACCAATACTACCAAGTATTCAAGGTATGCAAAGTTTTTTTTTAACTATTCCATAATATGTACAAGTTAACATATATCATGTTCTTTAATATTAAAATAATAGTAAGCTATATTTTTCTATGTTTTTTGTAATAAAGAAATGACAAAATGACCCAATTTCTTTATCCTATCGTGAGATTTTTTCCTCAGTTCAAAAAATGAATGATCACTATGTTAATACTCATAAATTAATGGAATAAAATCTTCTATTTCAATAATAAATTAACAAATAAATTAATATATTGGCACAATTCAAAATCATTAATAAAATCCCTGAGTAACAAAGTGTTGGACTTAAATATCCAACTCATCTCTTCTTGACCAAACTTTCTTTTAACTTTCCTCATCTCCAATTTTTACTACCATTTTTATAGATAAAAATTGTAAGCCTCGTGTTTTTTTAATTGTATGTTTTTATTGTTTTTGGTTTACTTTATAGTGTAGCTTTTGTTCCAAATTTAGATGTATTTATGTTCCTACAGAAGGTATCAGGCAATTAGAATATTTTTTAATAGTATTTTTACTAAAGTTGAGCGTGGGAGACCATTTCTTCTGTAAACTCACGGGTTTAGATCATGCCAGTATGAGAAAACAGTTGTCTAAACCTGTGGTTTTAGACCATGCCTGTATGGGAAACCACTACTTTGGCATGCCCTACCCCCAGTGGTTAAATACCAGGAACATTCCTTTCAAAGCTGTTCTCAACAGGTTAAAATAACACAAGAGGGGAAGATTTGAAAAAAAACTTATAAGCAGCTTATGATGAAAACTTATGATCAAACACTAGAACAACATAAAAAGTGGAGATAGGAAAAACTTGTTTGTAGTTCTACTGCACAGTTTAATTTTTAGAATTAACCTGTTAGTTTAACCCCTTAAAGACACATGACATGTGTGACATGTCATGATTCCCTTTTATTCCAGAAGTTTGGTTCTTAAGGGGTTAAAATGTAATCTTACAGATAACAAATTGTGAATAATCTCTAAAGTGATTTGCAAAAAAGTCTCATTAATGGATATCCAACATCCGGGTGTTGCTACTTCAATGGTATATAAGATAATAATACACTGCTCAAAAAAATAAAGGGAACACAAAAAAAAACACATCCTAGAACTGAATGAATTAAATATTCTTCTGAAATACTTTGTTCTTTACATAGTTGAACCTGCTGACAACAAAATCACACAAATATTAAAAAATGGAAATCAAATTTTTCAACCCATGGAGGTCTGGATTTGGAGTCACACTCAAAATTAAAGTGGAAAAACACACTACAGGCTGATCCAACTTTCATGTTATGTCCTTCAAACAAGTCAAAATGAGGCTTAGTAGTGTGTGTGGCCTCCACGTGCCTGTATGACCTCCCTACAACGCCTGTGCATGCTCCTGATGAGGTGGTGGATGGTCTCCTGAGGGATCTCCTCCCAGACCTGGACTAAAGCATCTGCCAACTCCTGGACAGTCTGTGGTGCAACATGACATTGGTGGATGGAGCAAGACATGATGTCCCAGATGTGCTCAATTGGAATCAGGTCTGGGGAACGGGCGGGCCAGTCCATAGCATCAATGCCTTTGTCTTGCAGGAACTGCTGACACATTCCAGCCACATGAGGTCTAGCATTGTCTTGCATTAGGAGGAACCCAGGGCCAACCGCACCAGCATATGGTCTCACAAGGGGTCTGAGGATCTTATCTCGGTACCTAATGGCAGTCAGGCTATCTCTGGCGGGCACATTGAGGGCTGTGCGGCTCCCCAAAGAAATGCCACCCCACACCATTACTGACCCACTGCCAAACCGGTCATGCTGGAGGATGTTGCAGGCAGCTGAACGTTCTCCACGGCGTCTCCAGACTC
The DNA here is from genome assembly GCA_933207985.1 of Pelobates cultripes. NCBI lineage: Eukaryota > Metazoa > Chordata > Amphibia > Anura > Pelobatidae > Pelobates > Pelobates cultripes. The sequence continues at coordinate 156,822,540 of OW240914.1, read as the reverse complement.
TGTCACGTCTGTCACATGTGCTCAGTGTGAACCTGCTTTCATCTGTGAAGAGCACAGGGCAACAGTGGTGAATTTGCCAATCTTGGTGTTCTCTGGCAAATGCCAAACGTCCTGCACGGTGTTGGGCTGTAAGCACAACCCCCACCTGTGGACGTTGGGCCCTCATACCAAGCACATGGAGTCTGATTCTGACCGTTTGAGCAGACACATGCACATTTGTGGCCTGCTGGAGGTCATTTTGCAGGCCTCTGGCAGTGCTCCTCCTGTCCCTCATTGTACAAAGGTGGAGGTAGCGGCCCTGCTGCTGGGTTGTTGCCCTCCTACAGCCTCCTCCACGTCTCCTGATGTACTGGCCTGTCTCCTGGTAGCGCCTCCATGCTCTGGACACTACGCTGACAGACACAGCAAACCTTCTTGCCACAGCTCGCATTGATGTGCCATCCTGGATGAGCTGCACTACCTGAGCCACTTGTGTGGGTTGTAGACTCCGTCTCATGCTACCACTAGAGTGAAAGCACCGCCAGCATTCAAAAGTGACCAAAACATCAGCCAGGAAGCATTGGAACTGAGAAGTGGTCTGTGGTCACCACCTGCAGAACCACTCCTTTATTGGGGGTGTCTTGCTAATTGCCTATAATTTCCACCTGTTGTCTATCCCATTTGCACAACAGCATGTGAAATTGATTGTCACTCAGTGTTGTTTCCTAAGTGATTGACTTGGAGTTACATTGTGTTGTTTAAGTGTTCCCTTTATTTTTTTGAGCAGTGTATATTTTTATTTATTTATTTTTTTAGCATTGTATTAACCATTTTTTACAATACGGAAGATGAATAAAGAATGCTATTGTAGACAAAATACTCATGTCTGTTTTAATGTTTATTATAGATATTATCAATGCTAAAAATACCCTTATTTACCATGGTCAAACAACATCAGAGGGACAATTCCTGGGTCAAGTATCTCAATATTTACAGTCAAAAATGGGGATCTGTCATTCTCTAGCAGTATGATGCAGGCATTATGTACAAATACTGTATATTCATGTGAAAAGACATTTACATTGATGCAATATCCTGTAACTTCTTTAAAATAGTTAAAGACACTTTGTATAGAGAGATTATATAAAGTCCTTCTGTCAACACATTGCGCATATACTACATTAATTAGTATGATTTATAGCTGTAATAAGCATGTCATCAAAGTTTATATTTTAACTAATCAATGTGCTGGCTATATTAATTAAGTTACATTTCTGAATCTAAGCCAATAGGAGGCTAATAAAGTTGTTATCCAATTGATAAGGAATGTCTGGGAACTCTAGGTGAAGCCTATTAAGTGCATTTGAGCATATTTATTTATACATGTTTTAAAGCAACATGATCTTCCTTTGCTAAAAGTAACGTTCTTTTTAAATAGGTCATACAATTTCAGCACATACTATTATAGAGAATATTTGGGTTTATTTCCTAAATTCCTACTACTGAATAGCAAGGCACTGAAAGTCAAAAAAGCAAGTAAGCTGTGGATATAGCTGTGTTGAAGATTTTTTGCTTAAACTTTTCGTTCCACTACAATGTTTAGAGAATACCCACACCCCTCACTCCCTCCTCACCCATGTCTTTTTACACAGACTTGTCTGGTTAAATTCTAAATTGTTTATTACAGGCTAAATCACAATTGATCTGAAACATTGGCATTGACCTAATTTTCAATGACATTCATACCATTTTACTTATTCAATCTCTTTTATGAAAGCTTTGTTGTCCTGGCAGACTGAGGAAGTGATAAAAAGGTGAGAGGTGAACTCGGGACGGTTTCCAAAGTCAAATTTACAGGAAAAAAAAAAAATTCTTACTCTTTTTCTTACTTTTTCCCCTTTTTTACTTTTTTGGTCACTTCTCACTGACATGTGAATAAAATTAAAATGTAGTGGCTGTCTACATGTTTTTTTACCATCAATCATCTCTTTTTTTGGAGCCACAAGTGAAATTCAGAATCACAATCGAAACAAAGATGCTATGTCATTACACGTTTCCATTGGTTTGTGATTCGGGTACATTCTGGCTCATTTCTGACGAATTGCAGTTTGGACCGAATGTCCAAGTCTAATACATATACAATAAAACAGCAAAAAGATTTTGATTGAAGTAAAATTATGAATTTTATTATTTGGATGCCAGCATTTGTTTCTGCACTTTACAATGTAAATCAAAAACACAAGAAATTATGACAAAATGATTAAGGTATTGGACTTGTGTATTCATTTCTGGATTAATTTAAAAATGGATATTTGTTTATGTCATTGCATTCTTTCAAATCCAAATAATTAAAACAAGAATTAATAAATTACTAAATAAAATAAATGAACAAAACATCTTAATGTGATTAAATATTTGCTCATGTCCTCCTTTGTTTTAACTCCTGATATTCCACTCAATGACTAGTAGGTGAAGGGTTAAGCATGTCATCAAAGTTTTTTTGTCTACAATAACAGACTAATCTAGTGGTTCTGGAGCAAAGAGGGTGTCCGTACAATCTCAGCAATACAAACACAGCCATTTCTGAAAATAGGCAGTATTTACAATGTTGTCTAAGGCCATCTCAAGTGTTGTCTGTAGCTCAGTTAGCCACTAGAGGCACTTGCAGGGGTAGTTCTGCAGTATTTGCAAGCATTAAGACGCTGAACGCTCCCCATAGAGATGCACTGAGCTAAAATGTGCAGTGGCCCCCCTATGGGGAAGCTCTAATTTGGCTGAGATCATCGTCACTGATCTTAGCTGAGGGTGAAGCACTTACATTAGAGTGCTCCTTTAATAACCAGAATGGATCCATTAAGTTCCTCATATACCTCTCACCCAAAGAGCAGTGACATTGATAAAGCATTGCCTATTGTCCATGACAGTAATTGTGCGCCACAACGTCAATTCTTTTTCGAAGGGAGTGCAAAGTAATCTTGAAACTCAAGAACACTAAAAAAAACAATAAACTCCTGCCCCCTCTATGCCATGAATATATACACGGAAGTGTCTTCTACAAAATATGTTTGCAAATAAATAATATTTACACCTAAAATTCGATCCCCATGCTGCTTCACTGGATTAGATTGTTTAAAAAAATATATATCATATTGATTATGTAATTATTCACAAAATGTATTTACTGTAGCAGGATAACATGCCCAGTGCAAAGGAGACCCCCACTGACTCTGGAGATGTTGAGTTAAATTAATTTTATTGTATGTTATATTAAAGTTTAAAGAGAAATACAAAGTTGTGTTCCTAACACTATAGTACCCTATAGTGCCCCCCTTGCTTGCACACCCCCTCCTCCCGCTCTGCAGAAGGGGTTAAAAACCCTTCTGTCACTCCGCCTCTGTTCCTCCTTTCCCAACATCAGATGTTGGGGACCTAATGCCTATGAAATGCAAGGGCCGCCCGCACTAGCGTTAGGACTATCCCATGAGGGTTTAGCTGATGCTGGATGTCCTCATTCAGAGTCTGAGAACGTCCAGCTCCAGTTAGGCTACCAAAAGTCACCTAAGGACCCAGATGCGCCTCTAGTGGCTGTGTACTAGACAGCCACTAGATGTGGAGTTAAATCTTCAATTAAATTTTTGCAGTTTATCAATTGTAGGGTTAAACTGACAGGGACACTGCACCCAGACCACTTCAATGAGATGGGTGCCTATAGTGTCCCTTTAAGGATGGATCACTGACTCCATTTTTAAACTAAGGAGGTCTTAGAGCTATGTAAATAATTTGGGTCCCTGACAAAAAAAAAGTTTAAAAACTTCTGTTTAAATTCAGCTGATTGAGAATTGTTCTAGAAGATCAATTTGTTTTACTGATTTGTCCTGCAACATTGCACTTCTTTTGAGTGGAGTGCATCACTGATATTACAGCTGTTTAAATATTGCACTATTGCGATTAGGCCATTACTTTAACCTTTCATATCACTTTACACATTGATGGGCAGCACAACAAAAGTGCCCCCTTGTATTACCAGCTTTACTAGAGACACACAAGAAATATATTAATATCAGATGTACTTTTTGGGAATAGCTAAGGAATAGCTACTGTTGCCTATCTGAATTTCTGCCTGCAGTGTATGTTACACAGCACAAGACACCATATTTCATGTGTTGCCCATCAGTATCATATGAAGAAAAACATAGCAGTATAGTAAATTTGGCGACCTCGAATCCATGTAAAATATATAAGAATTTAAAATATCCCAATCGGTTTAGCTCTTCTAAATGATTTACATTTTAAAACTCACAGTACATTTTTCTTTTAAAGGTAAGGTGTATATGCATTACTTTTAATGGTTGGCCTTTTAAATTTGTAAATACCAGAAGAAAATCAGATCTAAGGGAATCTTGAGTAAACGATTAAAACAGTGTCAGATTTAAAGGTAAATTGTATAGTGCGTTGCAAGAAATGGACGACTGGTGGAACTGTGTTTGTATACAACGCACATAATCTAATAAACTTGCAGAGTAGGAGATTTCATTACAGATTAAGCCGAGGGGACAGACATATAAAGGCACCAAGTATAGGCAAGCAGCATACCAAACACTTTTTTAGCAAGTTTACACAGCAAATTAAAATATCAAGGCTTGCAACTGATTTTAACAATTTTGTCAGCTGTATTGTTATACTATCATGTGTCCTCCTTTGCCTGGAAGATAATATAGTGTTTGCAACTTTGTTAATTTACACAGCCTTTAAATCTAATCTTGTGAGCCAGCCTAAAGGGTTTCTACAGCCATTCAAATGCCAGTATAATTGAAATTGTCTTCAGCAGACAGCCAGGCAATAATGAATATTTCACCGTGCTGATTGCATGTCACGGTTACATATAAAAGTGCAAACAGTATTAATCTCAGGGCAGGCTGCTATCAAGCAATTTCTATTGGGGGAATATTATAACCTTTGGCATGCGATACAATAACAGTGCGTTTTCTTTCACTGCTCAGCCCAAATTAGCCCACACCCACCAAGCTGCTGTGCATTTTGACAATGCTACTGATGGCTGTGTAGGAGTCTCTAGAGGCATATTAAAGTCTGGGAAATTTAGGATGTTAATGTTTCCCTCTAGAAAACAAGGAAATGAACTAGCATTTAATAATGGCGAATAATCAGTGTTTAAGTGCAAAAGAAAGTTTTGTTTGGGTGCTGACTTGCGATAAAAATTCCTATCTGTTGTTCTTTGTCCTTTGTTTAAAATATAGTGCTGCATTGATTATCTCAGAGACAATTTACTAAATTAAATAAAATAGTCCACTGGGGGCAGCTATATCAGTATTTTGTGTTTCTTTTAGTGGTGTGTGGTCTCTGTGTTCTCAGGGTTTACAGAAGTAGATCATTTATTGCCTTGTATGAACGTAAGGATCCAAATAGCTGCTGTGGGGTAGGCAACTTTAACAACTGGTCAAAATGCCAAGTGACAATAAAAATATTTTCTACAATGTAAGTTGCAATACAATTGCAATTACATGTTCCATGCAAAGATAATTAGATAATACTTCATACCTTATCAGAAATAAATATATATATATATATATATATATATATATATATATATATATATATATATATATATATATATAAAATGAACATTTTCTTTCTGAATGATCAGACCAACCAGTCAGGCTTTCTGTCATTTGATTGGCTAGATCAGAATAAAAAAATGTTACTGCTAGTAAGCCCTAATACGGGCATGCTAGAATTTTATTCTATGCATTGTTCTAGCGATCAATGTTTGTTACTGCTTTGTTGTTGTTTTTCTTTTTGAAGGTTGGTTGAGCACCGGAGATGCAGAGTATATTAACCATTTTGTTACTCCATGAACGTTTATGAACAACACCTGTCTATGCCCACATAGGTAGAGGGACATAGGAGAAGGGCAGGATTTGTATTTTTTTTTTTTTTTTTTAATGAGAGCAGGTCTTAGAGGCACCATCCCACTGCAAATAGGATGGGGGGTCTATCAATAGTCTGTTTAACCCCAAAATTGCTGGGCAGTGGCAAGGAGAATCAAGTGAGACCAGAGACAAGTTCCCCTTTATTCTAATTTTATTGATACTACTGCTTGAGGAAAGTCAAACATTGCGTCTGCATGTTAGAAACGTTAGTAACATCAGTTAGCGATAGAAAGGGCTTTTATTTCCGTGGTCATCAAATAACCACATATAGTTTTTTTTTGTTTATTTGTTTTTCATGTGTAGTTATTTTCTGTGTTGCAACTGGCTAGTAGTGACTGCTAGACAACTGCTACATTCATTGACCCTTGTATTGTTGATTTTGTAAAAGATATTAACCCAAAGCTAAAGTACACAGGATTATCAGAGCCAGCATATATATAATTTTAAGTTACTATCTAGTAAGCCATTTTGTTCCTTTTGAGAGGCAATACATGTTGACTATAGAAACTCAATTCTGAATCGAGAATAAGCCCCAGTTTAGCTCAGCAATTAAATTCTATAACATAACTAAAATCTAGAGTTCGTATTATAAGATTATTCCTAACTTAAAAAAAAAAAAAAAAGCATGAAATTCTTCAATTCTTCCATACTTATTTAAGTCTGAGCAGATGTGGAGAAAACTTTACAAGTAACTGAGAGTTGGTAGCAAAGTTCTTATACTTCAAATTCGAGTAAAATCTGCAACTTCATTTTGCGAGTCGGTTGCTAGGGCACTTTTGTTGGTCACTCTGTGGGAAAGGGCACCCTTGGCACAGTGGGTTATCTAGAGAATGAACAGTCAGTAGCAAATCTGTATAATTTAGGGAGCAGTGAGTATGAAGGCATGTGGCTGTAATTTGTAAGCCATGGTACTCTTCCTGAGAACAGATGCATAAGAAATGAGTACATTCTCTATAGCAGGGGTGCCCAAAATATTAGATGTTTTAAAACTACAACTTTCATGATGCTTTGTCAATCTGAAAGCATGCAAAACATCATGATAGTTGTAGTTCTACAACATCTGGGGATCTACTTTTTCGGCACCCCTGCTCTATAGTTTGTCCACAATCTTATCTTCTAAATTTTTTAACAAAGTACAAAGTATATTTTAAAATACTAATTAAGTGTAACAAACCATTTAATATATATATATATATATATATATATATATATATATATATATATATATTTCTTGAACTTCACTGAAACATTTTTAATGAAATGGCTCATGTGTTAAAGGTCTTCTCATTGAAGTGATCTGGGTGCAGTGTCCATGTAAAACATTGCCTAGGCAGACAGGCACAAGAGGCGCTTCCTGGTGCCCCACGGAGTTTAACTCCATGAAACGACATTGGACGTCCTCAAGCTTTGCATTAAGACTTCCAGCATCTTCCAAATCCCCTTAGGAAAGCATTGGTTCAGTGCTTTACTATGAGGAAGCTCTCACATGAGCATTTGGGTTATCCATCGGCATTACATTGCTGCAGGAGGAGACCAGTTCAGCAACAAGGGACCTCGGCACTGGAAAGGGGAAAGTAAAATAAAGGGTTTTAACCATGTACATTGCAAACATGGGGAAGACCTAAAGAAATATGCAAATGGGCACTATAGTGTTAGAAATACAGTTTTGTATTCCTTTAAATAATATTAACAAATAATTTAAATATATATTAAATAAATAACCATTTGTCAGTCTTGACAGCTTTCCAAATATGTATCTGGAACAATACCCAATGGGTGGTAGATCTGGAAAATCATAAACAGTTCTAGTAATTAATTGTTTTACTTATCTGCACATATTTGTATTTTTTTAAATAGCACTGACAAATCCCACAGTGCCGAATAAAGTACAAGGTATTAGAAGGCTCTATCTGGCTGACAGATCATTACAATAGCATTTGAGAGCAACCCCACTGACTTAAAACAGTACAGTTTCTAAAACTATGATATTTGCACCACATGGGGTACAAGTCATAGGACCAGGGGGTTATTTAGTACAAATTTAATTCCAGGTGTTTATTTTATTTGAATATTGAAATATTTCATAAATTAGTGACAGTAGTAAATGCAACTTAGAATGTCAGTTCATAATAAACTCTTTCAACAGGATACTTCTCACAATGAGAGTCCAGATCCATTCCAGAAAATATGCCTGTGTCCATCACCATAGGAAGTACTGTCTGATATATGGAGTTGGAGTTTCCTCTGAGTTATTGTAACATTACATAGGTTAGTCATTGCTTCCAAACAGTCATAGTGTTAAGTTCTCTGTCCTTCAAACTGCTTTTCTTCTTTGGTATAGCTCTAGAGTCTAGATGAATGATCACAGATGCTGGAAATCCAGAGTTAATGGTTTTGTACCCAAGATAAAGGATATAAGAAAGCCAAGAGTCACAAGAAAATTACAGAAAAACAGAAAAGAAGTATGAATGTTCTTCTCCTCCCTGCAAGCCTCACCTGAAATTAAATGGTGGAGGAATATTATTATCCACGTCATATAACCATTTCTTTAGATATCTGGACCTTACTAGAATTTGAAAAAATAAACCTCAAACAATATCGCAAAATTTTGGTTGACACTTGATGTTATATTTGTGGGTATATTGTACATGGGCAATTTATTCTCATTTGTTTTAAAGGATGCATATAGTTATATTTTAACTTATGCTCTTTTGAAAGAGTCATTGACTGACAAGGGATAGCATAAAACACCTCCCTTAAGCATAAAAATCACAGCGAATGTGCTGCACTTGCTGTACAAACTTCATAGTTGGCGCTTCTACTACCCACTAGGGAGTATAGGAATGGGGTGATGGCATCAATGAGATTGTTTGTCCTGCTTGGGGATGTGTCCCCGAGACGGGCAAATCAAAGAAGACAGGAGACAGAACAGAGGACAGACCACATGTATCTTTGTGATATACGTATATGGGAGCAATTTCAGGTAAGTAAATATCTTCACTCCAGGTTTACGTTAAACAATAATTTGTACACACATGCACATCTTTGGGATTCCTCACACAGAAAGCTATAGAAGAGCCTAACATATCATATATGCACTTGCATGTATATATTTAAAAATAACGGAAGAGACATAATTTATGGAAGAGCTTGCAGCTTCCCGTTACCACAGAATGGTAAATTATATACCCAACTGTTATTGGACATTCGATTATCTTCCTGTAACTAAAACACTAAACACATTAAACATTTACCTCTATACACACACCCCCTATACAATGTGCTGACCACGTGGTCATTGCACAAGTAGGCATGTGTTTTACCCACACCTCTTGCCTCCCTTTATCTCTTTCTCTCCTTTCCTTCTCCCTCCTCTTTCTTCCTTGTTCTCTATTTTTTTTCACCTACATTTAAGTTTTCAAGTGGATGTTTATATTATGAAGGAGGTCCTGACAATGGGTGTATGCACATTGATATCCCAAACTTCAGTTAAATTTACAGCTTTGCATTTTGCCTTAATACAACTAGTCCAAACATCACACTTTCCTTTAATGCTGTTAAATAAAGATTATTAAAAAAAATATGGTAAAGCCACACTGCAGTGTCAGGTTACTCTTTTATATGTATTTATATTTTCACTGCAATGTTGTTAACAGCATAATGAGTGTACATTTAGCCTGGAACAATTTTAAAATAAAGGTCAATAGGAAAAAGGCAATTGTACAAAACGACAATTGCATAAATCAGCATAGCCTACAGTTTGTACTTTCAGGTCAGCAGAAAAAACAACTCTACAACCCTACTCAATGCTAATGCACAATGCACATTATTTGTTTTATTAATAGTCCAGGTAAAACACTTTTCCTTGAGCTTGTAACCTTTTAATACGTAATGAATGTGCAAGGATTATCTTGTTTTCTTTGCAATGTAAATAAACGGCAATAACCGAGACTACAGTAAAACGTCTGCTTGTATACTATTTATTTTACATAGATAGCCGAGAGCTAATTCCTTAAGTGTATAAATGTCCATTTTGAGCTTAAAAGGTAATTTAATGCAGGCCTTGCCTAGGCCTGGAACTGGCTCTTGTTTTGTTGTATGCAAGAATAAAGTATAATTTACTCACTTTTCAAGTCTCTTTCTCCTAGACCAAATCCACCATGTCTCCTCTTAATTAAAGCAAATTGCCCGTGATCACAATAGCTACAAAACAGTGACTCCTAGAGTTAGCAGCTAATTGATTTTCAAATGATAATGGTGTTTACATAAGAAATTTAAACCCTTTATGGCTAACATTTGTCCCTAGTAAAACCATCATGATCTTAAAAAAGTGGTTCTATTGTGACTTTTGGCTTTGTGTTTTGTACAGCAGAAATATGTTAAATACACTAATTAAATGGAGGCATGATTTACATACTGATGTTTGATATCAACAAACAACTAAAGGATTATTTCCCAATCTTATTGTGTAAATACACAGTTCAAAGTAAAAGCCTCTGCTCCTGGTGCTTTATTCAGAATTTGAAGACTGTTTTTGGTTCCATAGTTCCATACTGTTCATAATCATTACTGTCTGCAAATGTTTGGGAGTATCATTGAAGCCAGTGAAGTTAGCATGAAATGTATGTAAAATAAATGAGGTGCAATTCCTTGAACTCGGTTTAAAGCTTGTAGTTACATGAAGTATCACAGTTTATGTTGCAATGTTCTGTAAATGATTCATGTCACACACATACATAAAGTACACAATGACCTTACTCAGCAGAATGTGAAATGATGTAGAGGGCAGGATACAGCATGAAAAGACGTAGCACTCGTTTCTGAAGAATGGATTGAATGAGGTAATAAAGATCCCCTCGCTGTTACACCTGTGCTCTGTGAGAACAACGAGACAAAGGGTAAAATGTGTTGCACTGTACCATCTGCCATTGTTAAATTGTTAAATGTTCATATGCTGTTGGCTGAGGCTGATGGGAGTGTAGGGCAGGAGCAGGTTCCCTCCTTCTCTCCCTCCATGATCTCTCTGGCTCCTCCTCTTCTATTCCACACAGTTCATCTTGTAGCTGGGAGAAAGATACAGGCTCTCACTTCCTTCCAGCGCTGCCAATATTATAGAGCCCTGGTTGCGCTGTTTAGCATCAGCAATACCTATCTGGTGCCCCTAAGTGCATGGACCAACTGATGGGCCCCCCAGTATGCAGGCCCCAGTGCATTCGCCCTGGTTGAACCGGTATTAGTTATTCTGCTTTCAGGATCAAAGTAGGTGGAAAATAGAACACACTTTAGCACTTTACATCATAATTTACAGAACTCTTTGATAAATCTTCCCCAATGATTATACTACTCCTACTCTGCAGTGTGTGCCCTGGATATTCCTAGACTGAACTGGATTGTGATGTCAATTGCTAAAGAAAATGGAGCATCACATAAAAACGAATTACACAATGTCATAGTGATTTTCAGTCTTTTATGCAATGGTGCAATTTCCAAATTGATGGTTATTTAGTCCCACTACAGCAGTGGTGGAACAAAAGTAGAGAGAGCCCTGGAGCAAGAATGTTTTTGCCCCTCCCCAACCCCTCCATTGCAAGGTTGGCCAAAAGGTAGAACACCATCTGTTGTATAACTCCCACAATGCTTTGCCAGCTGGGGTTCTACCACTTGCCCATTCCTGAAGGATTGTATTAAGCGCTGAGTAGTGTTTGAATGTAAGCAAGCATGCTTTTCTATGGATTATGTGTGTGTGTGAATGTAAGTGTGTATTTGTGTGTTAGTGTTGTGTACTTTTTTGTTCTGTTGCCATTTGAAACAGTGTAGAGGTGAGTCTGTATGTAGTGTTCCAAGCCCACCAATCAGAGTGCTCTGTGTCATTTTACACAGCGTGGGAAAATTCTAAAGAACTTTTCCACACTGTGTAAAATGACACAGAGCACTCTGATTGGGTGGCTTGAAATCCATCCAATTACAGTGCTCTGTGTCATTTTACACATCGTGGGAAAGTTCTTTGGAATTTTCCCACACTGTGTAAAACGACACAGAGCACTGTGATTGGATGGATTAAACCAACCAATAAGGGTGTTCTTAGCCTAATTGCAGGGCGGGGCAAGGCTTTATAAGTAGGGGCAGAATTTACTAATACTAAATAATCTTTACTTAGTATTAGTAAAGTTGGCTGAAAGACCAATTTAGGTATTTATAAGCCTTGCCCCACCCTGCAGAGCTCAGTCTGCGCGGAGCCCTCCATGGGTGAAAATGGATAAAAAAATTTAGCATCTGGTTTTTTCTTTTTCGTCTGGATTTTTTTGGGCGCTCGGGTTTTTTATTTTATTTTAAGTTCGACGGGTATGAAGGCTTTTTATTTGGCCTTTTTCGGGGCTGAAAAATGAAGATTTTAGAAAAAAGAAGACGTCAAATGGTAAGTTTAATTTTTGTTTACAGGTTAGTTATTTTATTCCCCCCTCACTATTTTTAGGGTGAGGGGGGTAGGTAGGCGATAGTTTTATTTGAGTGGGGGGGTGACTAGGGGCTTGGGACCCCTAGTCACCTTGATTGGGGGGTGAATTTTTATTTAGGGCCCCCACCCGCCGCTCATGGGTGGGGGCCGGGAGGGGCAGTACGTCCCCCCCTTACTGTTTTTTTATGGCCCCCACCCACCGCTCAGGGGTGGGGGCTGGGGGGAGGACAGTAGGTCCCCCTTATTGTTTTTAGGGCCCCCACCCACTGCTCAGGGGTGGGTGCCGGGGGTGAGGATAGTAGGTCCCCCCTATTGTTTTTTAGGGCCCCCACCCACCGCTCAGGGGTGGGGGCCAGGTGGGGGGGACAGTAGGTCCCTCCCTTATTGTTTTTTATGGCCCCCACCCACCGCTCAGGGGTGGGGGCCGGGGGGGAGGACAGTAGGTCCCCCCTTATTGTTTTTTAGGGGCCCCGCCCACCGCTCAGGGGTGGGGGCCGGGAGGAGGACAGTAGGTCCCCCCTTATTGTTTTTTAGGGTCCCCACCCACCACTCAGGGGTCAGGGCCAGGGGAGGGGAGGACAGTAGCCCCCCCCCCCCAATTGTCATTTAGGGCCCCCACCCGTCGCCCATGGGTGGGGGCTGGGGGGGAAGACAATATGTCCCCCCAATTGTTATTTAGGGGCCCCCCCGCGCACGGTTAGTAGGCCACAGACTGCTCACTGTTTAATAGACATGCCCCTACCCGCGGTATAGCGAGTAGGGGCAGAATTTACTAATACTAAATAATCTTTACTTAGTATTAGTAAAGTTGGCTGAAAGACCAGTTTAGGTCTTTCAGCATTTTAGTAGATAACTCCATAATACCGTGGGAATTAGGGAGTTATCTACTAAGCGGCTGCAAGATGCAGCCACAGCACGAATAGGATCGGAGTTTTATTCATTCGAATGAAATTGCGATCCGAACAAAGTCCCGAATTGCATCCTAACACGAATGGAGAAACTGTTCTCATTCTGTTAGGATGCAATTCGGCAGTTTTGTCGACGTTCTGTCTAAGTGACAGGACGTTCGGCAATACTGACAGGAAGCGTCGTGGGAACAGGGAGGAAAGCTAAGGATCATGGGAAAATTGCTCTGACCAGCGGAAATGAAGCACACTTTGCTCCTCCGCTGGTCAGAGCTGGTCAAGCGGAGGAAACCTCCATAAGGCAAATAGTCCCTACTTTGTCTTATGATTTTAAAGAAAACTAAAGAAGACCGGAAGAAAATAAGAACAGATCCTGAAAGAGGGGGAGAAGAGGAAGAGATTGAGGAAAGGTAAGTTTGTCATGACAGTGCCGCTTTAACACATACCTTTTAAATTCTTAAAGCAGTTTACTTTTACATACAATCCCAGGGGGACCAGAGATTGACCCTTCCTTAAAATAAAACCATTGGGTCACAGGGATCCTGAGTAAAAGGAGTGAATCCAGCAAGGTGAACCACGTTGGTCCTATTCCTTCACCTTTGACCCTTGATTTCTTCGACTCACCAGAACTTTGTTTTCTCTGGTTTATTTTGCCTCACTTTATACCTTTTCCTTTCTTCTTGTGTTCCCTTCTCTTTCCATCACTCTCAGCCTTCCCTCACAGACAACTCCATTATGTCTCCCTTTACTATCTTTATTTATTTATTTATAAAATATTTTACCAGGAAAGATACATTGACATTGACATTCTCTCGTTTTCAAGTATGTCCTGGGTCCACAAAACATTGCATTGTTACATTAGGATACAATAAAATACAAAAACAATATTAATTCACAATATATACAAAATTTAACATAGAACAGGTAGGAAATATATAATCAACCATAACAGGTGCATTCTGTTTTGAGGTATGTAGAGAGGGATCTCTTAAAGGACTTTAGGCTTAGGGAAGATTTTAAATTGTGCGGGAGGTCGTTCCACAATTGCGGTGCTCTGTAGGAGAAGGAGGATCGGGCTGCTTTCTTTTTGTATTGAGGTAAACTGAATAAAGTGTTGGTACTGGATCGGAGGTTATAGGTGGGAACAGCCGAGGAGAGCATTTTGTTCAAGTAGAGTGGGAGTTTCCCGGAAAAACTCTTAAACACGAGGCTGGAAAGATGAAGTCTGGATTCCAGCGACAGCCAGTTTAGTTCTTTTAGCATGCCACAATGGTGGGTCCTGTAATTACATTGTAGCACAAATCGGCAGAACGAGTTATACAATGTATTGAGTTTATTAATGTGGGATTGCGATGCAGATGCATATACTACATCCCCATAATCAATGATTGGCATCAGCATTTGCTGTACAATCTTTTCCTTTACTGTAGGGCTTCAGCAGGATTTGTTTCTGTACAGGGCACCTAGTTTTGGATAAAGTTTAGATGCAAGTTTTTCTATGTGGAGGCCAAAAGATAGATTGGGGTCTAACATCGTACCCAAGTATTTGAAAGAGTGGACTGCGGTCAGTGTGCCATTTGAATTTGTTTTGATGGATAGGTGGGAATTGTGTAATTTGTGTAATGTAGGTACTGTTCCAAAGATCATTGTGACAGTTTGTTTTTTGCGATCCACTTTTCTACCTCTGTAAACTGGTCTTGGAGCACAGTCTTAAGCTGCGGTACATTGGATTTGCTTGCATAGATTACTGTGTCATCTGCATACATGTGTACATTTGAGGATTTGCAGACATTAGGCAGATCATTTATAAATAATGTAAATAGTAGGGGGCCGAGAATGGAACCTTGGGGAATACTACACGTGACTGGGAGAGGGAAGGAGTCACTGTCAGAAATGGACACAAATTGCGAACGATTCGATACAATCACCAATACCTGAGTTTTTGAGTTTGTACAGTAGAATGTCGTGGTCTAATGTGTCAAAGGCCTTTGCAAAATCAAGGAAAATAGCTCCAGTTAGGTCTCCTTGTTCCACGCCAGTTTGGATGCCATTGCAAACTTTTAAGGGGGCAGTTGTAGTGGAGTGATTCTGGCCTGAATGATCAGGGGTTAGATAGTTTGATTGTTGGTAGTACTCACATAGTTGCGTATGGACACTTTTTTCTAAGATTTTTGAAAATACCGGGAGCAATGATATCGGGCGATAGTTAGAAACCAGAATAGTGTCACCACTTTTATGGATAGGCACTATTCTCACAGTCTTCCAAAGTTTGGGTATGTATCCAGACACCATGGATTCGTTAATTAGGGTTGCGATGGGTTTAGCAATTGCCGGCGCACTGAGCTTCAACAACATTGCTGGGATTTGATCAGGTCCAGGCTGGTTTTTCATTTTTAGATTATCTAGGTGTTTTTTAATGTTTTTTTAATGACACTAATAGGTACAGGTCTAAAAATTAACTTGTCTATATTGCGCGTTTGCAAATTTAGTGGGGCCTGATCCACATTTGTAGTTTCAGGATGCGTGTCATTTATTAGCTTGGCAATCAGGGCAGTAGAGCATTCGACAAAATATTTGTTAAAGGCATTTGCTACATCTAAGGGAAGTTGCAGGGTTTGGTTATCCACTTTGACAGTGGAGGGTTGGGAGTGGATTGGGGGAGTTTGTAATTTATTTATGACTTTCCAAAAGTTTCTAGGGTTTGATAGGTTATTGAAGGTCTCTCTACTTCTACCCATGTCTTCTGATCTCTTACTCCTCTCCAATAATGCATCAACATCCCCTGCAATCTGCTTCTTTTCCAGCCTGTATGTACTAAACTCTATCTTCTTTTCAATATGTGTAGAATTACTGTATTGCAAAGAAGCAACAAAAGGAGGGCTAGATAATGTCCTTTTTGATCTCCTTACCTTCTAAAAAAGTACTACTTTATTCTTTATTGAGAATGCCAAATCTTGCCTTAATATGGGGCCATCTCTCGCTCTAATGCTGTGGCCTATGATAACTGGGTCAATAGATGCCAAGTTCTATGTCAAAGTGCCTAAACCTCATTCTATCACATCACATTAAATATAGCCATGTTGCATAATATAAGTATGTAAGTATAAAATAACTTTACATGGAAGGACAAGAACATTGCAAAAGTACTGTCCAGTTAATATGCTAGCATGAATGTCCTGGAGTAATCTGAAGGAGCCGTATAATACATCACCTACTTCTGGGTATTTTCATAATTATATATATACCATTAAACTTTTGCTTTAAAGAATTGTGGGTTGCTTTCATTTTAAGCTTAGGGTTGTTTGCAAGTATAATAGTTGATCTCGCCCAAAAAAATTATACAGTGTTATGTTTATTTTAATTTTTTTTATTGACAAGTGGAACTTTGGTTTATTTGATTTATTTGATGTTCTAAAGATAGTAAATATACAATATTAAGATAGTACATGAATATTGCCTCCCTCTCCTAAAACTTCTCTATAAAAGTGATTGCTATGGTCATGTGCTTTAATATACTGAGCAAGGGACCATCACACCATTGTTCCAGACTGAAATGACTAAAATACAGATTCAAAGGTTACATAATCATTTCCCATGCTCTGAGGTCCCAGAACCTTGTTGTCAAAATGGAGACATTTAAAGACATTAATTATTCTTTTTCCATAAGTCTATATTTGGTTTGACAAAATCTTAACAATCGCAGGTAACTAGAATCATTCAGGGAGACCCAAAGAGCTCTAGAATTTTTTGTTTATTATTTTATTTAGTTATTTATTGTTGTGACCCACACACTCATAAGAGATAAGGTGCAAAATGAGAAGTTCAAGTCCAGCACCCAAGATATAGCTACATAGGTTGTTGTTTATTTGTGTTTCTCTGTGGTGTTTTGCTAATAAATAGACTTTGTTCATTGAAAGATTTTTGTGATGTTTTGTTTTTAAACCTTCAAAAACATTTTCTCTTCAAGTGAACACAATATATGCTGTTTGAGGTTTCAGTTACTCCTTAGGTTTCATTATATATTGTGTGTGACAGAAACTGCAATACTGTACATGGGAAAACAAATTAATCTTTGACACAGATGGACTATTTCTAAACTTTATTATGTTTTTTTATTATTATTATTATTTTTTATTTTTTTTTTGCACCTGCAGGATTCCTTTATTCCTCTACTGTGTAAATGATGATTGATTTACTGTCTATCCTTCAGTAGATTTTCCTCTGTACTGGCTTCTAAGGAATTATGCAAAATAGAATGTTATGATCTATATTGATGTGAATTTCTAAGAATGTATGCAATAAGCCCAAAGATAGTCATCATACCATTTATGTTTCCCCAGAAAAAAAATGTTTTGCATACAAATATAATACCAGAATAAAGTGGGTAAGGAAAATTGAGTAGGAAGTTGAACTTAGTGTATGTATTTTTGCACAACTAGAACAAAATCCCCTGTATCAGCCATTTCAGCTCCAACGAACCCTTGATTGACATTTTTTTAAAATATAAATTGGTTTTATTTGATCTAAGTAATAATAATAATAACAAAGTATGTAACCAAGTAAGGTACATTCTGGGGATGTTACCTTAGCCCAACATCCAGGGGTTGTTACTTGTGAAAGACGGCCTGGCACCCTGACCGGGTACCTCCATCAGTTGCTGCTTCCTAGTACTTGCGAGCACCAAAGGCACTGCACTGGAACACCATAACCACCGTAAACCACACGAACTACTGCAGCTTGGTTGGGGCCTCGCCATCCTCCACCCACCCTTGGGAGCCTGTTCTAAAGAAATTGGGCGCCTGTTCTAAAGAAAGATATCATGGCACTAGAAAAAGTCCAGAGACGAGCTACAAAATTGATAAAAGGAATGGAGCATTTTAGTTATGAAGAAAGGTTAAAAAAATGTAATCTGTTTAGTTTGGAAAAATGGCACCTGAGAGGGGATATGATAACTTTATACAAATATATTTGGGGCCAGTACAAACCTTTATCTGGAAATCTATTCATAAACAGGGCTATACATAGGACACAAGGTCACACATTTAGGCTGGAAGAAAGGAGATTTCATCTAAGGCAAAGAAAATGTTTTTTTACAGTAAGAGCAATAAGGATATGGAATTCTCTGCCTGAAGAGGTTGTTTTGTTAGAGTCACTACAGATGTTTAAACTGCAATTGGATAAATACTTACAAAAACATGACATACAGGGATATAATTTCTAATTAGTGGGGTAATAGCTGCTTGATCCAAGGAGACATCTGATTTTGGGGTCAAGAAGGAATTTTTTTCCTAGTTTGTGGCAAAATTGGAAGACAACATATGTGAGGAAGGCTGAACTTGATGGACGCAAGTCTCTTTTCAGCTATGTAACTATGTAACTATGTACAGGTAGAGAACGGATCAGCGCTGCGTGATATGGTCAAGTAGAGAGCTGCAACCTATAGATATGAGGTTCCCTCTGAAGTCCTCAAAAGAGAAATGGCAAAAACAGGAATAATAGGTTGCACTACATAAATAACAAATGGAAAGGGATAAATATGTCAAACACTTTAAAACATAAATAAGGAGAAATATATAAAAAAAAGGATTGAATAAATATATAAAAGATATATGTAAAAAGAATGATAGTCCAAATTCTTGATATAATTTTGATAAGTTCAAATGAGTGAATAATAGTAACAATACTTGGTATATTTCTCTTTCAGGTTCCGGTAAGTATTTGGGGGTAGAGAGTCCAATAAGAGACTGGATCTTCTAGTCTTTAGAAGAGTCTTGATTCGGAGGTGAACATGGAAAATATAAACAACAAAGACGATCCAATAGTGTAGACTGTCTGTTGTAAAAAATAATAATAATAGGTAGGTAATACACTCACCTATCTTAGAGCATAGACTCGCTCTAGTATGTTGGGCGTTCAGTGGCGTTTAACCCCACTGGTAGGATATAGGTGAAGGTAATTCCTCGGTTATAGAAAGGAGATAAAAGCAGAATATAGTGCTCACTGAATATAAATGAAATAAAATAAAAGAATAAAAATACTCACATTCGAATGAGCAGGATAGACTGCTCAGTATATTCGCATAGGTGGTACAATCCCCACCGAGGATTCTTGGTCGTGAGTAGACTCCAAGTTAGTGAATGACCAGGTGACAGGAAGTTTTAAAAATGAAATAAAAAGGTATATGGCAAAATTGCTGTAAAGAAGCCACTATTCCTTTATTAGTACAATAAAAAATATATAAAACTATGACCCATGACCAGCATCCAGCTTCCAGTGGGGAGACCTCTCCTAGTCCAGAGAGCGTAGCAGGAACTGCTCTTACAAGTGCTAGTGATTATACTCAGGGGAGTATTGTGATGTAGCAATCCCCAGAGTGACTGTAGTTTTCCAATCACCCAAACATGAGCCAAGACTTCATGAAGGGGTAAACGAATCTCAGTTTAATGGGAGCCACACTTGGCCTTATATGACAATCCCCACGTAAGGGGTATGCCCACATGGACCTGATGGTAGACTGATTTGCAACTTCACAGACCAATAACAATAAGGTTACAAGGCACAACACTCCCACACACAGCACACAATCCCTCCCCACTGCCTGGGAGATAATTGGATCAGTAACTTTACTAATTCTAATCCAATTATCTCCAAGCACAGAAAAAACATAGTTTTTTAAAACACCCCAAAAGTACCCTAAAATACAAAACCCCCCACAAATTTTACATCCCCTGATAGCCCTGATCTGGGTGACAAACATATCCTACAATCACCCAGATCAGTTCAGGGGTTCAGGAATTTCCTGGAAGTCTTATTTTTTGACCGATCGTGCACATGGTCCTTTAACCAAAACAGTTCCAGGGAATCAGGGCTAACAGTCGGTCTCTCTATCTGATGTACAAAAGTACATTTGATACGGTTCCTCACAATAGGTTAGTGTACAAACTAAAAGAAATTGGTCTAGATGAATATTCTTGTTCTTGGGTAGAACATTGGCTTAAGGATAGAGTACAATGAGTTGTCATTAATGGTACATTTTCAGGCTAGACAAAAGTGGTTAGTGGTGTCCCTCAGGGTTCTGTTTTAGGACCGCTTCTATTTAACATATTTATGATTGCTCTTGAAATAGGCATTGAAAGCTATCTATCAGTGTTTGCAGATGACACAAAACTTTGTAAAGTGATAAAATGTGAGCAGGATATTGCTTTGCTGCAGAGGGATTTGGATAGATTGGGGGACTGGGCGCTAAAATTGCAGATGAAATTTAACATAGAGAAATGCAAAGCTATGCTCTTCGGGGTCAAGAATGCACAAGCAACTTACAACCTAAATGGTAGTGAATTAGGGATAACCACACACTAGAAGGATTTGGGAATTGTTATAGACAACACATTAGGCAGCAATATGCAATGTCAATCTGCAGTTGCTGAGGCCAGTAAGGCTTTGTCATGTATAAATAGGGGCATAAATTCTCAGGATGAAAATATAATTTTGCCTCTTTATAAATCGCTGGTAAGACCACACCTTGAATATACTGTGCAATTCTGGGCACCTGTTCTAAAGAAGGATATAAGGGCACTAGAAAAAGTGCAGAGACAAGCTGCAAAATTGATAAAATGAATGGAGCATTTTAATTACAAACAAAGGTTTAAAATCTTAAATCTCTTTAGTTTGGAAAAATGGCGCCTGAGAGGGGATATGATAACATTATACAAATATATTCGGGGCCACTACAAACCATTATCTGGAAATCGATTCATAAACAGGGCTATACATAGGACACAAGTTCACACATTTAGGCTGGAAAAAAGGAGATTGCATCTAAGGCAAAGAAAAGGGTTTTTTTTTTACAGTAAGAGCAATAAGGATATGGAATTCTCTGCCTGAAGAGATGGTTATATCAGAATCCATACAGATGTTTAAACTGCAATTTGATAAATACTTGCAAAAACATTACATAGAGGGATATAATTTCTAATTAGTGGGGTAATAGCTGCTTGATCCAAGGAAACATCTGACTGTTATTTTGGGGTCAAGAACAATTTTTTTCCTAGTTTATTGCAAAATTGGAAGCGCTTCAGACTAGGTTTTTTGCATTCTTTTGGATCAACAGCAAAAACATATGTGAGGAAGGCTGAACTTGATAGACGCAAGTCTCTTTTCAGCTATGTAACTATGTAAAACAATACTAATAAGGAATGCTTGCTCAATCTAGAGTTTAATAATAAAACTCCACATTCTACCACTTTCCTTCAAACACTCTGTTTTACTCATTCATTAAAGGAACACTATAGACACCAATACCACTTCATCTCATTAGAAGCCTCTGGTGATGTCATACTGTCAGGGAACCACTGGAAAACATTGTTAGTTAAACACACTTCTATTGGCTCTCATTCAGGACAGCCACTAGAGGCACTTCATCTACAACTTCCATGTTTTACTCAGTCATGTGATGTTTGACATCTACGAGGGTGTCAAATATCATCAAATACAACTCATTGGTAATCCCTGGATTCAATGCTTTACTATAGGAAGCATTTGATTAGACACACTCACCACATATGTGCATCTCATTCCTAATTCTTCTTTATGCAGGGTACTGGAGTGGACCATCTTTGAGGAAGAAACGCCTCCATGATGACGTTGGGGGAATATGAGCAAAGAGTAGCAATTAGTAAATCTAGGTCCTGAAGCAATGTAAGTAAAACTTTTTTCTCTCTTTTTTTTTTTTTACAGGTGAAAGGGTTGGGGGGGGCTGAATATAAATATGCACTAGGACACATACATGTTTGCAATGCTAACACTATTGTGTTCCTTTAGCCCCTGAAGGTAAGTTGTTACCTAGACACTAGTGATGTCCCGAACTGTTCGCCGAACAGTTCGCAAACGGTTCGCCACGAACGGTACGCTGCGGACTCATCATTGAGTAAACTTTGACCCTGTACCTCACAGTCAGCAGACACATTCCAGCCAATCAGCAGCAGACCCTCCCTCCCAGACCCTCCCACCTCCTGGACAGCTCACTAAGAATGCAGTTTCACAATGGATGCTGTCCAGGAGGTGGGAGGGTCTGCTGCTGATTGGCTGGAATGTGTTTGCTGACTGCGAGGTACAGGGTCAAAGTTTACTCAATGATGAGTCCGTGGCAAACCGTTCGTGGCGAACCGTAGGCGAACCGTTCGGCAAACAGTTCGGGACATCACTACTAGACACTCCTGCCACCATAATAACTTTATTAAGCTGATCAGTTGTTAGAAAAAAAAGTTAATTAAACACATCTCCCATCTCATGAGAGCCACTACCAGCAGCAACACGTAAACATCTATATCTACAGTTCTAGTGGTGCCTATCGGTCTTTTCATATTTTAAGTCCAGCACTGAGGTGAGCCAACTGCTTCAAGAAAAATCTAAACTATTATTACCACATCCTGAGTCATTTGCAAAATATGATATTCTATATAACATACTTGGTGCAACACTGAAAAGGGGAGCTGTTTAATGAACCTTGTTTCTTGAATTAACACTTTATGTCTAAATAATTGGGTCTCTACATACTCCAAAAGGTCACTATAATGTGTAAACGTATTTACCATAAATAATACAAAAGTCCATTAAAATGTGTACTCATTATCTAGATGTTGTATCAGGATGGTCTGCCCCACATTCTGTATATAAACAAACAATTCACAGCAATTCATATTCACTTTATTGAATGTTGTAAATTTCCATTCTCCTGAACATGACTATAAAAATCATCTGGGTTCTATGACTATAAAAATACTTGTATTCAAATTAGTCAAAGAATCAGTGTCATCACACGAACTTACAAAATGACAGGAAACATGTAAATATAGGTGTTTTGTACACTAATATACATTACATATTTAATACCTTGTGTTATAGTAATGCAAGATTGTATTGAAAAACTAATTTCAATGACTGTAGAATCTAAAGTCTTACTCATCAACACAGAGGCACAAAACTTGCATGATTGTGTTCCATGAATAAAACTAGCTTTTTATCTAAGCCAATAACTTTGGTTAGACCTATTTTTCTCCTATTTACTTTCAAACTTAGTAGGTGTCTTCCTTGCAACAAAAATAATATTATTTTAAACAACTGGAAGAACAGCCTTATCTGATAAAGGACACATGATGGTGTTGATCATATCGGAGAATTAGAAGGTAGAATTTTGCCATGAATTGTATACTTCATTTTTAAAACCAAAACTGAAACTAAGTAGCATGATGCAGCAGTTGGAAGTGGGAGCAGGAGAAACTTCATCAGAGTTTATTATATCCACTGATTAACAACATCCACATGCATCGTACAGGACATATTGTGCCATTTTGTGGAATTGCACCAATTGTGAAGAATATAATTTGTGGATTTATTTTAAACTAAACATATATTTACGGTGATGCATAATCCTACAGAAAACTGAACATACCATAAAATTTGGGAGGACTTTTAACTTCAATCTACTGTCATCCAAATTGTGTAGTCCTGAAAGAAAATAATGCTACCCTGTTGGTATAAGCCTCAAAGGACTGCTCTCGAAACTTGGCTGTCAAATTGTTTTCACAGTTAAATAGTGTCCAGATTTTGCAGTCCAAATGGTCCTGTAGGCATCTGGATGGATTTGTTCTATTCAGTACGGAGCCATTCGGACGTTAGTTAATAATCAATCAGTCTTACTTCTTTGTGAGACCATAAGCTCCATAGATCCATAGCTAAAATTGCATTTCTGGAAAATACTTAAATAAACTGCATTGAATAGGCTATTTTTTATTTTATATAAGCTTATTTTCATCAGAGTTCCTTCCTTCAATGTAGTAACATTTTAGCTGTATGGTGATGATGTGGGGGGTGATGCTATGTGTTGTTTCTGTATTCTAACTCATTACTATATAGAACATTATATTCTATATTGCTATATAGAATGTGTCTAGATTATCTTGTGAATGAAATTCCAGTAATGCCGCAATAATTATTATCTGGTCTGTTGCCCTATAATAAAAATATACTACAGTTGAATTAATAAATACATGGATGTAATGTACATGCAAAATGCATATAAGTAATAATCAGATTAATCCATTTGCCATTCTTCATTAGAATTGCTAGATGCTATATTTAATAGAAAAGAGCTTTCCATCAAAACAAACAAATAGTTTATAAAATGTTTTTCATTAAAACCTGTAAGTGATCCCATGTGGTATATATAAGGAGATTTATATGTCTATTCGTATATGTCATGTTTCATTTATAAGATCAGTTATACCTGAATCATACAGAGTTTTAGCTAAATAAATATAAAGCCATGGCTTTCACTCACAGACTGTGATAGCTTTGTAATGTGTCTTTTGTGTTTAAAGAATTAATACACAAAAGATCTTTTAAGTATAATTGTACAAGACAAGTACGTAGAGCCCTGCAAGGTGTGTTGTTGTTCTTAAGGAGATTAATGGGATCTAAGAATGATCTGAAAG
The DNA here is from genome assembly GCA_933207985.1 of Pelobates cultripes. Lineage (NCBI taxonomy): Eukaryota > Metazoa > Chordata > Amphibia > Anura > Pelobatidae > Pelobates > Pelobates cultripes. The sequence continues at coordinate 156,797,762 of OW240914.1, read as the reverse complement.
TGAAAGGTTTGTATCTCAGGGAATGTTTCAGTTCAATAGCAAGATTACTAATTCTTGTAATATTTAGGAGAGGTTTACTGACTTCCTAAGATCACATAGAGCTGTCAAAGGCATCCACAATTACTTAGAACATTCTTTTTTCTCTCAGGGTTCAAAAAGGTGTTGTCTCATAAGTTGAGATGGCTCTTTTTAGCTTTCATAAAAGCTGAGAAACACTGTACTGGATATACATTTCCAAGGGATTCCACCCGAAGTGTGTGCCAAATCTGGCTTTCAAGAATATATTGTTGAACACACATGCTCTGGTAAATGGCCACCTACAACTTTCATTGTGGTCTTCAATATATCACAAAATGTCCCTTAACCAGCCTGATTTTCTTTTAGAAATCCCTGGGCCAAAGCATGCTTTGTGAATGCTTAATTGTTTGGTTATTCTGTTTGTTCATAGGTCTTGAGGGTTGCTTATAAGGCATCTTGACTTTGTTAGAAATATTATGGTGGATCTTATGTGGAGTGACAGGTGAATGTTATTGGCCTCAAAATGTCCAATTTTGTAATTCAAGATGGTATAGAACAGGTTTTGAACAGCCTGGCCTTACAGATTTGTTATTTTGACCAGAGCGTTAATAGTGAGCCTGGGAGGGAGTTCCTGTTTTAGAACAGGACACCACATGCACCAAATTCTGGAAAAGAATTACTTGTGGTACTGTGTTCCTCTGCTTTCAGAGGTTTGGTTAAACATTAGACTTGTTCATTCGGTTACAAATTAATTGTGATTCATCAAATTATGGACAATCGGTGGTTCTTCTGAATTCCATCACTTTGAAATGCTAAAACGTACGAATAATGAAATAAACTGACAGTTTTTCTTGTTTTTTTATTCTGAATTGTGGTGTCCAAAAAAAATAATGATAATTTGGAAAAAAAGATGACAGGGACAGATTCTAAATGTTGGATTTATTCCAGAATAAGTGAGAAGTGACCAACAGAGGGGGGAAAAAAAGAAGCAGTAAAAAAGTTAGTTTGAGTGTGTGATAGGAGAAAGTTTATCTGGAATCAACATGGTGTTTATTCTCAGCAGAGAAAAAGTCTACTTGCCCCTTTTTGTTTGTTTTTTAATTCATTTTCTGTTTTTGATGTGAAATTTTTAAGCAATAATGTCCAAAATGTGATGCTTCATTTCTTTTCAAAGAAGCATTGTGCTCACACAAAATCAATGTCCTTGTCTACATGGTTTTCATTACTATAACAAGATTCTAGGAGCAGAAGTTATCTTAATCCTAATAAGTATTTCAGGAGCATTTTGTTTTAAAATAAAACATTTGCTTCCATTCTTTTAACACCAACAACATATTTGCAAGATTTTTATATGAAAGAATGTCATAACAGACAGAGTAGTGTACTCTCTGATAATGATCCAGTCATGATCACCCAGTGTGTGTGTGGCCATCTGTAATCAAACCCAAGATAATATAGGTTGACACTTATATCAGAACGATTGATTAGTAGCAATATATCTACTGAGTGTAAATTCATAAATTAGACAGAAAATTAATCTCATATATTATTCCCTTTTCATAGTGGAAAAACTGTAAACCTAGCTGTGACGCTACAACTTGTCAACCATTTTCAATTTAGGCATTGCACTTGTAAACAAGTCTTTTGTAAAGAGCATGGATCTTGTGCTGTTTTACGATTAAAGGTGGTAGCTAGTATTATTCATAGCTGGAAAAGATTAGCAGAAGGCTTTTATGTCAAAACTAACATCTGCACTGCTCTTTATTTTTAGCAGTCTGAGTGCCAGAGAAATAATTAAAGAATCACTGTGTGTTTTGCCATGTATTGCATGTTCCCCTGGCAATCAAGAGGTCAATAACCATATTGATGCAAATGTCACCATTGTCATCCTGTTTTCACAACTTGGTGTGTTAAACATTTAATTGGCACCCTATAAAATACTGCTTTGTGATTTCAAAAGGTACAAATGCATGCCTACATTATAGCTCCCTAAAACAAATGAACAGAAAAACAGTTTTATTACCCATTTAACAGCATCAATAAACCTGTTGAAAAACAAATGAATTCCCCCAAGAATCATCTGTCCATGTAGACAACCCACAGACTGTATATCTGTATTCACCATTCCAATGTATATCTCTTAATGCTTTGATCAAATTACCATTGAAATAACCAAATAATTAATAAATTTAAAAGCTCCTTAGTGGTTATAGTGCTCAAAGTGGAACCCTGGAACCACTCCCTTTGTAGTCGTCAAACCTCTTTGGAATGGTATGATTTACCTGTGGTCCTCCTGGTGCCACTTCTCACCTCAACAACTAACAACCGAGCAGAAGCTTTTTTTTGTTTTTTTGAGCTAAGCCCTATAGTGTATGGCTCGTTCATTGGTTAAGAGCATAAGCTGATTACTCTCAACCAATTAGCTAAGTTGAGTAGTATAGTTGGGGAGCAGCGCTTGATGGCCCTAAAATGTTTTGACTATTAACAATGGAGTGGGCACCAGGGTATTTCTGGCACCATAATTACTTCAGCAGACTGTAGTGGTTATGTTGTTTAGACTGTTCCGTTAACCCATTCAGGACGGAGTCAATAGTACACGTTCTGATCAAAACAAAATGTAAACAAAAACTGGAATTTGCACTATATGTCTGTTCAACCGTAATTTTACCATATGACAGGAGGCTTTGTATTTTGCATATCTCTCTTTACTAACTCCATACAGCAGTAAAGAAACACATAGAAAAAAGAACCAATTACAGGAGAGCAGGATGTACATAAGGCAAAGTGACCTCATCATTTCCTCTTTCTTTACTGCTCCATCAAGCAGACAGGTCAGAGTATTACTCTTCTCCATTACTTTATGTTTACAGTGCCTCTTTGAGGTTGTTTCTGTATTATATCTTTTATATACTTTGCTGTATGTTCTTGCTGTGCTTCTGTACTATGTGCAGCTGTGTTTTTTCTATGTAATTTCATAGATATTATGTAGATTTCATGTTACCCTTATTTCATAACCTTTAGTTGTGATTAATATCACTTGTAATTTATCAGTTTTATAGGCATTTCATCCTTTGTTTTGATAGTATTACATGTACTTTATATGTATTTCATAGATGTCAGATGTATTTTATGACATGGATTTAATAGGTGTTAGGTATAAATTTTATTATTGACTTAATAGGTTTATGTATAGTTAAGGTAGATGTACTTTATACCATATGTATCATGACTTTTCTGGCAATTTTCCTGGCCTTCTATACCTGGGGCACCTGGGGACCCTCTTTCCCCATTTCCCTGCTTCTCCCCAGGGTCTCATGGGGATTCTGGGTCTGGCTGGGGCTTAACCCCTTCCCTCCCGCAGTTCCCGTCGGCTCCCGCCAGCTCCAGGGCATTAACCCCTTCTTCCGGGCTATCCATCTGACCCCTTCCTCCTACAACCCTCAGGGGGACCGCCAGACTCACTGCCCTCGCTATCTCAGGCTGCCCCATACCGTACACCTGGTAATGTGCTGGATGCTTTCCAACATCCACTACCTTTGTGCAGGGCAGTCTGTGGGGTGACCACGAGGTAGCCCGAGCATGATGCGGCAGCCATCTTTGATCCCGCGTCTACCGAGACTCCAGGGACCATGTTCCCCCTCCTTTACCCTCGGCGGCCATCTTTAATCTCGCGTCTCGATAAATTATGGGCGGCTGTTTTGCTACTCTCGTCCACGATTTCGGTGCTTGAGCGTAACATATACCTGGGCTGTCAGCTAGCCTAGCTGCTCTCGTGGCTCACGATGCTCTGACACGGATGTTGGACCCCAAGTTCGAATCCAGGCAAAGGTAAGTATTCTAACTGGCCTATTATTTACAGATTTGAGTCGTACTCATGTATAGTGGTTCGAGGTGCTGGAACCTTAAAGGGACATCACTCCCAAAAATCCCTTAAAGGGATAGCACCCTCAAATTCCTTAAAGATACTATTCTTGGACCCTTAGAGGGAACTCCTTAAAGGGATACCACCGCGGTACTACTTAAAATCCCTTAAAGGGATAGCACCCTCAAATTCCTTAAAGATACCATTCTTGGACCCTTAGAGGGAACTCCTTACAGGGATACCACCGCGGTACTACTTAAAAGGATACCACCCTGGAACTACTTAAAAGGGATACCAAATCCTTAAAGGGATATCACCCTTTAATTCCTTAAAGGGATAGCACCATTGGACACAGACTATCAAGATGGTACTGTATAAGTACATATCAGTGATGGGAGATTTGAAGGGATATCACCTGGATCAGGGTTCAGGAATCTACAGCAAGACTCTATGTCTGGTAATGGATGCTCAAATGGATGACCCCTATCACTTAGACTACCTGTCAGAACATGACAGACGACGGAGCTTAGAGCTAGGGCTATATCCTATTATCCCTCAGAGGTCAGTCACTTTTGTCTCATTACTGCCACTAAAGGGCTTACCCTGTGCCTGCCTGGGGTGCTGCCCCTATTACCGTACTGCTTTTTGGAGGTCGCCATGTGGCCACCTCTGTGATCCTAGGTGAAGCCCAGTTATACAAATCCCAATTTTGTGGTTTGCCCTGCTGGGACAATTTGACAACACTAAGTGACAGATACAGAATACCCTGCAGGGGTTATTACACCTTACTGTCATTTATACAGACAATGCTGGGGTCCACTGGCATTATTTACACTACAACAGATACCCCGTGGGGTACCCCATATCACACACCCTGCTGGGGTTGCTTTGGTACTTTAGACAATAAATTGCACACAATAAGTGCACACTACTGCATATCACACACCCTGCTGGGGTTGTTTTGATACTTTGAGACAATAAATTGCACACTACTACACCCTGCTGGCATCTGCATGGTGCATTACACACAATGAAATGGATTTTGCTTTCATCCAGTCTGTTTTATTTGGCTGTGACCCATGCTTGACGGATACATACCCCGCGCACCTGAGGTGATCTCTGACTAGGTATAAGCCAATCTATTCTGCAAAAAAGGGGACAGAGTCGCAAGCTTCAGCACAGAATATCCCCCATGGCGGTGCATTAATTATTGGAAGAGCTGTAGGACACTCTATATCAGGCTGATGGCCAGCACTGATGGGTTCATACCCTGTGCAACCAGGGTGAACCCCCTACAGCACTGCTGCTTCTACTCCTACCCGTCTCAACAGCGAGCTCGAGGATTGAAAACACGAACTTTGGATATGGGAATGGGACCGGCACTTACAAGTTCTGACCCGGTGCTCTCCGGGTGAGACCCCTACAATGGGGGAGTCACATTACCCGACCGAAGGAAGTCTTATGGCAACAGGCTCTACCTACAGCTGAAGGAATACCTCCATTGATAATGAATCATGATACAGTACGGGTTTATGCCCTGTACCAATTCTGCGGCCTGCAGTTAAAGGCTCACGCCCTATGCACCAGGCCCGGCTAGGCGTGCACTGCACTAAAATGCCGAACAGAGGCATGTGGTTACAACCGCTGAACAGGAGTTCAGAGCCACCTACTTACGATATATATTCCCCTTAAGGTGAATTTAATAATGGAATAGGTGACTGACACTCTCTATCAGGGCGATGGCCAGCACTTAAGGATTCAGACCCTGTGCACCCGGGGTGAGACCCCACTATACGTGCGCTGCACGGTGCTGCTGAGTGGAGGCAATGCTATGGCAATCTCTATGTACTGGGTGAGCCTCAGTCTGTTTTATTTGGCCATGATTCGGAATAAGACCTGCAAGGGTTTCCTTGAACACTGCCTACTGTCATAGTAGACTGATCTGTTTGCCCTGCATCCTGTGCCTGAATACTGGTTTGTGCCTTACACAGGGGTATCCCTTACTACGATAAACCTACTTGACAATGTTATGCACTCGTGGCTTTGCCTACATAGAGCGAGAGTCAACCAATGGTGCTCCAGATAAGCGGACAGAGAACACGGTACACACAGATACCATCAATATACCTCCTACTACATCCACAGGGGATTTCACAGCATCTAGGTGAAAGGCACTCAATCCTGGGGAAGACCACTTTCATGTAGTCAACCGACTTGCGTTCAGGACCTAAAGACACGTCAGGACGGTCTTCTTCCCTCCTGCTCGACCACCTTACCCAGTTTTCAGGGGACATCCTCTCCTTCCCTATCCAGTAGCTCAGAGCCTGGTGGGCCCTGATAAACTACCGAAAGAAGTAATGTATACAGGCGAGGAAGACGAGACACTCTCTTCCAGGAGAACCTCATTCAGATCACTCCACGGAACTGACAACTCGTCAACACCCAAGTCCATCCGAGAACCGGCTGGAACCTCCAGACTTGTAGAAGACTATTCGCTCAGAGGATTCGTAGACTATTCCACAACTTGGGAATATTCGCACGACTCTCCGCGGCACATCCGCGACCCTGTACGTTGTATACCTAGACTTCTTGGTCCTATACTTCACAATACATGGATTGATAAAGAAGTACTCGATCGGCTGCATCCTACTGCAGTTAACCACAAATTAGGCGGTCAGGTTTCACATCCACCAGGATGGACCAACTCACGTTTGTCAGACAACATGTAGGCTCCTTCGATCCCCATCTTCTTTACAGAAGATCAACCCGTCTCCTGGGGGAGACACATCTCATAGGGGCCGACTGATTTGGATATTACCACTCGTCACAGTATAAGTTGAGGCACGATGGTGATCGCGCTCCGTCCGACCGGACCTCCCCGAAGGACTTATGCTTCTCATGCTTACAAGGACTACAGAAATTCTCAAGCAAGTGAGGATCTTCTCCTGCTACATTAATGACCGACAATTCCTCTCGGAGCCGTAGGGTACTCACATCTTCTATCCCGGGAGAGTCGGCTTCCTGGGGACCTGGACCCGCTTTGGGGGTTTCTTGGCAGGTCAGCGGATGAACACAGGCTGCCGAGGACCTCTTGGGAATCTGGGAACCGAGGGATGCGACAACACTACCACTACATCTGGACATTTCCAGCCTGTCTGGTCTGGTCTTGCATCTTGATCCCTTATATAAGGATGGAGATGGAACTGCATCACTACCTGAGGATGCCCAAGGGACTAGGATCCTCTATGATACCAACTACCCAATGTCATACCTCTCCAGCTTATGAGTTGTGGAGGTCGTTCTCCTTTCACTCTACGGGACTAAACATCCTTCTGACAAACGGTCAGACTTGGTCTTGTATAATTTCCAATTAGATGGTGTATACGTGGGCGCTCAATGGGGAAGACCTCCCCACCACGCTGAATACTGGGTCTCTCGGCACACCGTAGGATTCTTATTTAGTTCTATACTCTTTTCTCAGCGTTAAAAATGCAAAATACAAAGCCTCCTGTCATGTGGTAAAATTGAAGATTATGCTAGCTTTAGTGTACTAATAATCTTAATTTTAATAAAGGGTGGGCTTCACTGCCCACCCTTTCTATTCATTTGCTTTGCAGATATCAGGGTCTGAGGTAGGTTTGCCTCTCACATTGGTGCTTATATGATATGTTCGTACTTCCATTAATATGGAATCCTCATTAGAGTTCTACAATTACTCAGTTATCAGATTATAGTTACTATATTCTCCAATGGGATGCTAGGTGGTACGTTTATTGGAGTTACATGTTCGTGACTATGTCTAAACCTGTCACACATTCTCTTTTCAGTATGATTCGTCTCTGAAGATAATTGACATTTCATGTGAAACTATTGGAGATTTTATCTTTCGGATTTGTCTCAACCCTGAACTCTTTTTCGTTGTTCGTATAGAATTCTTTGGAAGTTTGCTCCTTTGCACATTGGAAGTTGGAGTTATTATTAGTTTTATTGTTTGCTATATATTTACTTCTGCTTGTTGTCGATTTCTGAAAGAGGAAATGATGAGGTCACATTGCCTTAGGTACATCTTGCTCTCCTGTGATTGGTTCTTTTTTCTATGTGTTTCTTTACTGCTGTATGGAGTTAGTAAAGAGAGATATGCAAAATACTCGCCTCCTGTCATTATTAAAATTAAGATTATTAGTACACTAAAGCTAGCATAATCTTCAATTCACCTCTTTCATTTTAAGTCCACCCACACCTATTATATATCATTTTGTTCAGGAGAAACTGGGCTTTAATTTCTCATGAACTATTCATATTTGAAACATAATTTATTATGAATAAAATTTAAAAAACTGAGAAATTAAGATTTTTAAAAAAATTTGAAGACATTTTAGCTGTAAATGTCATAATACCGTTAACTTTAAACACATATTTGGATTCAGCAAAGTCTCACAGTTTTTATGGTGTTTTGGAAAGTTAAAGGGTCAAATATAGCATATTCCATTTTTCAGTTTTTTCAAATTGAAATTCGCCAGGTTGGTTATGTTGCCTTTGAGACTGTGTGGTAGCCCAGGAATGAGATTTACCCCCATGATGGCATACCATTTGCAAAAGTAGACAACCCAAGGTATTGCAAGTGAGGTATGTCCAGTATTTTATAGTAGCCACAAACACTGGCCAAAGTTAGTGTTCAATTTGGTTTTTGTGTGGAAAAAGCAAAAAAAAAAATATATTTTGCCAGTGTTTGTGACTAAGTGGCTACTAAAAATGACTGGACATACCCCATTTGCAATACCTTGGGTTGTCTACTTTTTCAAATGGTATGCCATCATGGGGGTAATTCTCATTCCTGGGCTACCATACGGTCTCAAGTGCAACTTAACCAATCTGGCAAATTTCAATGTGAAAAAAATGAAATGCAAGCCTTATATTTGACTCTCTAACTTTTCAAAACCTCATAAAACCTGTACATAGGGGGTACTGTTGTACTTGGGAGACTTCACTGAACACAAACATAAGTGTTTCAAAACAGGAAAAATAAATTTACAACAATACCATCAGTAAAAGTGCCGTTCGTGTGGGAAAAATGCAAAAGATTTCACTTTTACTAAATATATCATCGTTGTAATACAATTTATCATTTTGAAACACTAATATTTGTGTTCAGCGAAGTCTCCTGAGTAAAATAGTACCCCCCATGTACAGCTTATATGGTGTCTTGGAAAGTTACAGGGTTAAATATAGAACGTGCGAATTTAATTCTCTGCACTTGCTGCCTGGGTTGTCAGGCACGTCAATCAAATTTTAATGAATTAAATCACATAATTATGTTAAAATATTATAGAAGCATACACATAGAATTTTTATATCTATACATATATATGTATTTAAATTCTACGTGTATACTTATGTAGTTATTTATGTAATTAAATATATTTATCTATATATAAATATTTGCAGTAATTTGTATTTTATATATATAGATATATATAGAATGTCATTGTAAGTTTTTGTTACCAATATATATGTATTAATAACAAAATACAGTTAGAATGAGATTACATATGTATATATAATTTATTTACATTTTTAAAAATATATTTTATTTATTTATTTTATTATTTTATTTATTTACTATTGTAATTATACGTGTATATATAAATATAAAATATATATAGATGTATTATATATACAATATATATATCTTATATATATGTAATGTCGTTCTAAGTGTATTTTAAGATTAATATATGTACTTATATTAACATTAAAATACACTATGTATGACGTTACATATATATAAGATGTATATATATTATATTTATAATATATATATATATATATCTATTATATTTATATATAAATACATTTAATTAATTTTAAACATGTTTAATAATTTTTTTTTACACTTCCCACCAGCAGGGGGACTGTCAGATCCACAGCCAGCTATAGGGGGCCATATTTGCTGGGGGAGGGCTGCCTGGGCTGTCAGGCAGTCTTCCCGAAGAGGATCGCGGCGGAGGTAAGTAAATCTCACCTCCTGGGGGCTTCAGCCGTTACGGCGTTCTATGCCGCCGCAACTGCTTTAAAGCCCATTTAATGCGGGACGGCATAGAATGCCATAACGGCGTTAAGGGGTTAAGTTAACATCAGTGGTTCAAACTAAGGCTTGGTTTTGAGATTTCTATGTGGTATAACAGTTATTTTTTTAGAATAGTGCATTTTTGTTTTGTTGCTTGAGACCCAATTCATGATTTTCAATTCAACTGGCTTGCTACTTCACAGCTTTGGCAGGAGTATAATGAGATTAAGTAGTTAGTTTGTTCTTTCTGCACTTCCTTTTCTATATATCATTTTATGAATTTACATATAATTAATCTTCGTTACACCATGTTAATGGTGTCTTCCAGGGGCAATGTTTGAACAGACCTGTATTTCCACTTAGGCTCATCAATAATGGTTATCGCAAGAGCAATGTGAACACTACTGCTCATTGTAGTGGTTATGGTACAGTCTGTGGTCAATATCTGATCTCCCTTGTTTACGTTAACTATTTTCAAGTGATTTGACAAAATATAGAACTCTTTTTGCTCCTACAGCAATACTTTTTCACTGTTAACTTAAAGGGACACTCCAGGCACCCAGACGACTTCTGCCCATTGGAGTGGTCTGGGTGCCAACTCCCACTGCCCTTAACCCTGCAAGTGTAATTATTGCAGTTTTTATAAATTGCAATATTTACCTTGAAGGGTTAACTCCTCCTCTAGTGGCTGTCTACTAGACAGCCAGTAGAGGGCACTTCCTTGTTTATAGCACACAAAAAGTGTGCTATAGCGTCACTGGACGTCCTCACGCTATGTGAGGACCTCCAGCGTTGCTGAAATCCCCGTAGGAAAGCATTGAAAGTATTTTTCAATGCTTTCCTATGGGGAGGTCTAATGCGCCAGCGGCCGGGTGTGCTCAATAGGTCTCCCACGCCGAATGATGTCATCCGGCGGGGGAGGAGCGTGGGCAGACCCTGAGCTAGTGCCGAGGGACATCGGCACTGGATACAGGTAAGTCACTGAAGGGGTTCAAACCCCTTCAGCAACATGGGATGTGGGTGGGAGGGAGAGGGGACCTGCAGTGGCAGGAAATCCGTTTGTTTTCCTGGCACTGGAGAGACCTTTTAATGCTGACATGGACTTCTGCATTAGCACAACCAACTTTGGAAGGCAGTGATAGAATGAGAGTTCTGAGTTTAACAGCTCCCCACATTCTGACTCTATCATGCTCTCCAATGATGCATATGCTGGTGGAAAAGTATATTTCCAAAATGTTTCTTCACCTGGAAATTAAAATTACTTTTCTTATATCAAATAGATTAATATAGTTATAGAAGTCCAGCAAGTGCAAATGTAAAATTTGAAGTTGATTTTATTGACAGAGTTTTGTAAATTGTTAGTAATAAAAAGGCTCATATATATCCAGAATTTTCAGGTTGTTACTCTAGAGTTAAGGTGTTGAAATGTCTAGTTAAACCTGTTTCAGAAAGATGATGAATATGAATATGGAAATAATAATGTAACACACGTTTTGTTGTAGAGTCATAAAAAAATACTTTATTTTTAAACCAGCTTCCTTCCACACATTTCTTCCCTGGAACATTTGCACATATTTTGAGCTACAAAGTTGTAAATGTGAATTAGTGCCATCATTTCTTGTTCACACCAGAACCATCTTCAAAATACAAACAACCAGTACTGACATGACAAAGAACACAGCGAAATGAGTGACATTCATGAGAATAGCAGTGAACCGTAATGAGCTATAGCTTTCCTTCTTCTGATGTTCTAGTGAAGATATTTTTAGTCTCCAACCTTTGATTAAGAAGCATAAAGGTGAAGATTTTGTAAAAAAGCTGAATAATAAGCATATTCTGATCTGTTTTTTAAAGGCTCATCCAAGCAGCATAACGTCTCTTTGTGGTTATGATGCCAGTAATCCCTTCCTCATCCAAATATGAAATGTCAAATGTCAAACCGTGTTAGTTTGACAACTTTTCTGAGACCTACTGGGCACCTATCATCCCTCTGCATTTGGTCTTTTCATGCCAAATTAGAGAGCTATCTACTAAACAGTTGAAAGGCCAAACTTAAGAAAAGCCAGACTTAGAGATCTATTTCAGACTGAACTGCAACTCATGCGAATTTCAGACAATCAGGTGATCAGTCAAATTCACAAGCTCTAAGCTCAAATATATCTGAATTACAACCCAACCAAAATGCACAACGGCCTAGCATGTTTGTTTTTTGATTGGCATTAAAAAGAGATGATTGATATGGTGAGGGTACAGTCTTGAGATGTTGATTTTATTCACATATCAAGTGAAAAGGAAAAATAAAGGGAAACAGGAACAGGAGGAGCAGAAAAAAATCTATATTTTTATATTATAGTTTCAATAAATATATACTACATACATTTTTTTTTCTGTGAACCAAATAGTGCGAAAATACTTATACCAGTGTACTTTAAAATATATACATAATTTTATTTTATGTATATATTTTGTACTAGGCTGATTAACCTATTTCCGCACCTTTTTGGTTCGTCTCATTCAGTTCCCAAATCGGGTTCTCGGTATTGAAATTTATCTGAGCCCAACCAACAAACAGACAAAATTTGGACATCCCAAAAATATTCTACTTCCAAAAAAGCAGTTGCATAAGTCTATTAACTACCATCATTCTCAAACCTCTCTTCAGTGTACATGAGGATTATAGGTTCACTGCGTTTATGCATGCTCTAGTCATGCAGAATTACAATGCAGGTAACACTATACTCAGTGCTGTAATGACATTTATTATTATTTTTGATGCAGATCAACTATAGTGTCACTATGACACAGCCCAAAATAATGTTGAGATTTTAAAAGGAGACATCTTCAAAGTGGACCCTTGTTTCACAAAACACTTGAGGCTGGTATATTTTAACTTAGAGTTTGTTTAGTCCTTTACATGTATTTTTCGAGTCAAGTGGACACAATTTTGTGAGAGGAAGAGATAATGACACTACTACATAAAATGCACAAGAAAGTTTAAAGAAGACAAAAACACTATTTCTGAAAAACTACATTTGTAAACCCTGTTGTGAACACATAAGTACCAATGACATGTCAGGTATGTGATTATATGAAAGGATTTACATAACCTCTGGTCCTTAAGAGATTAAAGGTTACTTCTATGGGTAACAAAATACAATGACACTTCCTTTTTTTTACAGATAACAAAGTGCCATTTGTACAAAACAGAATACAAGTCTTATAGGTGACATATTACAGCTTGTTTTGTGGGACATGCCATTTGCATTAAAATGCCTTACTAATATTAGTAATATTTGAATTTGTTGGCCTATGGCAAGAACCCTAACTGCTATTATTTGTAACCATCCTAATGCAGAGGTCAAAAATAGTTTGTACAGGTCCATCCATTAGCCCATTAAAGGACCACTATAGGCACCCAGACCACTTCAGCTTAATGAGGTGGTCTGGGTGCCTGGTCCAGCTAGGTTTAACCCTTTTTTTTAATAAACATAGCAGTTTCGGAGAAACTGCTATGTTTATATTAGGGTTAATCCAGCCTCTAGTGACTGTCTCATTGACAGCCTCTAGAGGGCTTCCGCGCTTCTCACTGTGAAAATCACAGTGAGAAGACGCCAGCGTCCATAGGAAAGCATTGTGAATCTCCTGCCACGCATGTACATTCAGCCGAAGAGGGAGGAGAGGAGGAGGAGAGCTCCTCAGGGCACTATAGTACCAGGAAAACGAATATGTTTTCTTGGCACTATAGTGGTCCTTTAAGGACACAACTTCTGCAATAAAAGGGAATCGTGACGGAATATTTCCGTCATTTGTCCTTAAGGGGTTAAATATAGTTCATACATTTCTTTCTTCTTGCTCCTTTGATGGAGAGCTTTCCAAGGGAAAACCGTTGCCTAATGTCAAATATCTGTTTTAACCCTATTAAAAGCCACATAATATTCTACAAATATTAGCAAGTTAACTTTATTATCTAACATCCCTTACCTGCCTAACATTGCGATTGACTGGATGCACATGAAGAAATCATATCGCAGAACTGGGGAAATTCTGGGAATTTCTACACAGTTTGCTAATTGCTGCCACCATCGCTCTAATTCGCAGCAGTTATATGGTTAATGAGTAAAGTCAGATTCCCTGAGACAGTGACAGCATTAGCACATTAGGAAGGGGAAAAATCATACCAAAAGGTCCTCTTTCTCAGCTCAGTGCACTGCAATAAGCAATAAGATCACACAGTTTTATCGTGAAGGCGTGCATTGCTATGAATGTTTTTTTCACAAGGCAACTTTTTGATCTTGCATTAAGGTAAGATTGCACATGTGATAAATTGGGAACCATCACAGCCGATAACATGGAGCACTTTTAGTTAAATAATTGCAAATATCCTTAGGGCAGATATTAGACATTGTGGCACTAGAGACACAGCTTTTATTTTGAATAAGAATCCTTCTGATTTACATTGCGTCTACCATTTTATGCCAACACAGTTATGAGATCTTAGCTGTAGTACTTTTCTGAAGCTTCATCAGATATTCATGTTAGATTAAAGTCTATAGGTAATTTTAACACACAACAGCATTTAACTTTTAGATTTTGAATGACTTTTTAAGGCAATCATATGTCGCTCAGTCTTTGGCACGTAAAGGGTTAAACTATTAATTTTGTATTCACTATTTAATATCCATAAAAATGATTGTTACTGTTATATCATTTTAAATACTAAAAAATTTATACATTTTACCAAGTCGTTGCTATTACACATTAGCCAACACTTTTTTGTTGATACATCAACAAAATGGAATTCTCTGCCTGAAGAAGTGGTTTTATTAGAGTCCATACAGATGTTCAAACAGCTACTAGATGCATACTTGCAAAAACAGAATATTCAAGCATATAATCTTTCAATGTAGGGTAATAACTGCTTGATCCAAGGATAAATCTGACTGCCATTCTGGGGTCAAGAAAGAATTTCTTTCATAGTTTGTTGCAAAATTGGAAGTTCTTCAAACTGGTTTTTTTTGCCTTCTTTTGGATCAACAGCAAAAAACAAATGTGAAGAAGGCTGAACTTGATAGACGCAAGTCTCTTTTCGGCTATGTAAATATGTAACAAAAAATGGGGAATAAAACAGGAAAGGGTGCGATCATTATCTCCCCTTGCAAAACCCAGTTTTAAACAGTAAAATGACCTAAAGGCATCCTGTGTGACTTGGTGCTTGTGGCCTATATGATTGGACTGTATTCACTGCAAGTTTCTAAATACAGCAAGTCTCAACTAAAATGGATCAACAGTAAACCGCTATGTTACCTGCAAAAAGTAATTTAAAGCTTTTCAAGAGTAATTTCATTTTCCTTTACTCATTCATTTTCTTTTTGTTTATCTCCATTTCAGTTATCACTGAAATACACATTTTAATTGTATTGTAGAAATTTCAAACATCTCAGGCTTTGAACATTTGCAAGGCATTTTCATTCAACTTACCTTCAACACCACAAAACGTTGATTCAAAATTTGGCAGGTTTTGGAAAACTTTATATTTACACTTCTAATTGAAGTCAAGAAACTGAAAAATAAAAATTAAAAGCAATTATCTTTGTAGTAGATGGGAAAACCTATAGTCAGCGTCTCTGGTATATGTTGTGTATATGTATAATTTTACAAATTGTTTTTTATCCAGAATAACAGGACTTCTATATTTATTTTGAACATGATGTGCAAAAATATATGATATTATTTTACTATCTATATACATATGGATTTATAAATTGTAACATTCATATACAAATGTATTAAGGCAATACTCTTCTTACAGGGAATCAAATTAATGCATGTATCAGCAATTAGCGATATAGAACTGTATGTATATGCCTATATATATGTATATATATATATATATATATATATATATATATTATTTATTTTATTTTATTTTTGCTAGAACTTGTCAAAATGTCATAATTGGTAATATATAATATGTTTAGCCTCTTTTAGGCAAAGCTAAAATAAAAGACTTTGCAGCTTCATTTGTTAACTTCCAAAATATGTCTATATAATAATGTATCTACGTTGTCATATTGCTGCTTTTTTTACTTATATGTAATTTTAGATAGACCCTCTTATTAAACTTAAACTCTGGGCACCATAACCACTTCATTTCTATGAAGTAAATATGGTGTCGGGAGTCTGGTGCTCTCCAGAACCAAACTGTTTGTGAATGATCTAACACAAAAGTAGTGATTCCCAGTAATCTTTTAGATGCCTTTCCTCTGGTGCTTGGGCTAATGTGAAAGCATTCACTCAAGCACAGATGGGAAGCAGTAATAGGCTGAGAGTATCAGGTTACACTCTCAGCCTATCACTGGCCCCCTATTGTGTAGAACATGTAAATACATTTACTTGAGATAGTAGACCAGTGTTTGTCAGAGACCAACAGATGATGAAATAGTTAGGGTACCCAGAGTGTTCCTTTAATTTTCAGTGCTACCTTTTTAAGTTCCCTCACTACTGTTTTCATTGCTTTCTCTTTCATCTCAAACGTCCCGTAATATAAGTGTCTTTCTTTTCTACTCTCCTTAAAATCCTACGATAGTTATCACCCAGAGATATTTCTTCTAGCCCTGATAAAGCATCATATCACTCCACCTTCCTCTCCGAACCTATGCATACCTGTGTTTCCATATATTACAATTGTTTCATATAACCCATACATTTGGAACATGTAATTGTTGAGTTTTGTTGGCAATGTACTGTTTACATCACATCTCCAGTTTTCATCTCTTATTCTCCTCCTGTAAATTCCATGCTTTCTGGCTATACAAAACCCACTTTTGCCGTCTGCATTTCCCTTCGTCAGAGATAATGCAATACTTGATATTGAGTGTATTAAAACAAACAAAAACCTAAAAAAAAGTGCAATTTGTGCACATTTGCGATATGTCTGAGAGTATAACCTGTGACCAGAATTTAATAATCTGTTCATTAAATAAAATATACCTGTGGAGGATACTTATCAAGGCAAAACAGGTGCTATTCTGAGGCAAAGTGCTAAATAGGCATCAATCACAATGGAAACCAATAAAGTCTCTCAGCATTTAGCAATTTCCCCCAAAATACCACCTAAATGTCAAAAGTTTTGATAAATGATTTACTCTACTTTACAGATGTCATTACAGCATTTGTTTGTGTTATATATTATTGTAAACTAGCCAAAGGTTAAAGCATTCAATCTTAATCCTCCTGGAATCATATAAAAGGAAGTATGTATACTTTGCATATAGATTCTAAGCGACATAAGGGGGAAATTGTACATTTGGCAGAGCATTTCATAAACAAAATAAAACCCTTTATTTTCATTTCCCAGTGTCTGCATAGTTTTCCATAAAAACATGTGACTGATATGGTGCATAAATCAGTTAAACAAAATGTCAGCATTCCCTGTTAGTAGTGACCCAACATAATCTGAGTGGTTATCTTTACCTGTGTTACTGTGAAGGATGCACATAGCCTCCAGCTCTTTGCACTGCAGTGGCATGTTCTTTGATTGATGGGTCTTAGTAAGTACTTTACCAGTCCATGAAGTTCTCAAAGCCAGTTGATGTATCCACTGAATAAGTTGCATGTGAAGTTCAGGTTGGCATATATGCTTAAGAAGGCTGCATTCATTTTAATTTTAAAGTATTTCACTTTTCCCCCCATTATTATATTAAATTATATTTTGTTGCATAGTAATATAGGTTGAAAAACACTCAATATGAGTAGTTTCCTTTGTTGCAAAAATTCAAGTGACAATCCAATCTCTCTTTTGATTAACAAACTGCTATTACCATGCTTTTTAACAATGATATCTCCGATATCTTGGGTGGGCAAAACAAAATATACCTTTTGATATTAAAACAATCAATCTATGCTGACAATGTTCTTCTAATGAAAATGACTATACCCTATGCTGCAGGTAAAGTCTACATTCTGTAAGTGTCACTGTCAAATGTCACTTTTATAAATGCCCAGAGAGCTGGTTGTGTTATCTATGTATCAAACACCAGACACCTCTTATCTAAAGAAAACAAAGACAATGTGTGTAACCCTTTTTCATAACTAAGAGCTTCATTCAATTATTATCCATCCTATGCACATTTATCAGTTCTATAATAAAGTTATATAAAACCAGTGCCCAAAATTGCACCTTATAGACAAAATGGGGCCAAAAGAATTACTAGCTTTTTTAAACGACAAAGCATGTTTACTCCTGAATCAAAATACATAACTGTGCATTTATCCACAACAAATCTTATTTGTCATCAGCCTGGCTATTCCCCTAATTTATCTATATACCTCTGCAGATGGTATAAATTGTAACTTGATAACCCCTTTAAAAAACTGCTGATGTTAAAGGGATACTACAAGCAGCACCAAAAAAACTAGGGTTGTAGAAAATTTAAACACGCTATATATACAATTCTGCCTATAACATGTTCCCATATTAAAATAATACGCATATATAAACATACATGTGAGCATGTTTAAACAAAATAACCAAAAAAACAAATACACAATGGAAATTATTTTTTTATTATTTATTATATATTATATATATATTCTTATTTATAAGAAAAAGAAAATCAAGAGTTAAATGTAATGTTCACTTTCTGAAATCAGGACATGCATACATTTTGTGAACACCTTAGGCTTGATTTTAAAGCAACATTTTGAAGACCCTTTTTCTAAGTCTCTTTACTTTCACAATTCAAGTCCAACAGCCGGCAGTTTAATTTCCTCCAAGAAGTTCCTTGATCACCCCTTTTAGTTATTTTCCTCTCATCTCCATGTAGCCATTTATTGTCCTCAGTATCTTCCACCCAGTTAATTTTCTCAATCCCTCTTTCCGCATAATTTCACAATTCACCCAATCCATGTGTAAGCACCTGCCTGCCTGATATAAAACAAAAAAAATATATTAAATATGTTTCTGCTCTCTACAACCTGTAAGGACCAGATGCTAAAGAGTCCAACAACTTGGGATGCAGGCTCCAAAGCCATGCTGCAATGCCTGTGTCTGAGTCACAGTGCGTATACAGCGAGTATACAGTGACTGTGTGTACTTGAAATTGAGTCAAATTTTACTTACACTTGTAGGTTATGGAATTTTTGTTTTTACACTGCATAACTCAGCAGTTAAAATCTATTTGCAGACTTTAAGGTATGTTAATATAATGGTTGCATAAAAAAAAGACTTACATTATTATATATGAATTTGCCAAAAGGGTGCTAAAATTAGAGGTTTTAGTTAGTCCTCGTGACATTTAAAGCTTAGCTTATATGTTTTAAAGACTTGACATTGATTCTGTAAACAAATTCCTGGGAAAAACCTGCAAACGAGATTTTGTGGGTTTTCTTTCTCTTTTTTATAATGCATTATCTACTGAATGCATTACAAATATAGTTGTCAACCTTAGCTTGGTGTGACTTTTGAGATTATAGTGATAAATTTTATCATTTTGACCACTGGCTCTCAATCTTCCTTCACCTTGCAGTTGACGTTTCATACTAGATTGTGTTAGATGTGACAATAATAGACAAAAAAAGGAAATGGAAAATGAAGATGAGCTTTTTCACATGGCAGCAATAATTTAGGAACAATCAACTAAAAGGAAATGTTATATTCTAATATCTAACTAAAAGTTTGTCATTAGTTTTGCTGTTAGATTCTTAAGTATGCCAAAGTTTTTATTACAGTGGTGCCCAAAAGGTAGATCCCCAAATGTTTTAAAACTACAGTTTCCATGAAGCTCTGTCATATTAAATGCATTCTTAAGGCATGAAAAGCATCATGGGAGCAGTGAGGGATCCGGGGAATGGGGCAATTGCCTCCTCCCCAAGAAATCCGAGCAGACCGAGTGTCTCCCTTACACATATTATGGAAAAAAAAAACCTTATACTCTTCTTATCACACACACACACACACACACACACACACTCTACACACATACACTGCCCCCCATACACACAGTGCCCCCCTTACACACACTGCTCCCCTTACACACACTGCCCCCATACACACACTGCCCCCATACACACACTGCCCCCGTATACACACTGGCCCCCATACACATACACTGCCACTGAAATACATACACTGCCCCCAATATACACATTGTCCTACACACACACTGCCCCCAATACACACACACACACACACTGCCCCCATACACACACATACACTGCCCCAATACACACACATACACTGGCCCATATGCACACACTGCCCCAATACATGCATTGCCCCACACTCACACATACACTGCAATCCTCACACACACACACTGCAACTGTCTCACACACACATACAGACCCACACATACACTGCCCCTAACACACACACTGCACCCCTGAAATACACTACCACCCTCATTCACACACTGCAACCTTCACACACACACTGCTCACACACTGTCCCCCTCACACACACACTGTTCCTGTGTTCCCTACTACAGCACCATTTTCCAGCAGACCTCAGGTAAGTTGTCAAACTGTTCTTAAACGGCTTGACTACTTACTCTGGGAGGTGACTGGGCACTATTGGCATCATAACCACTACACTGAGCTGTAATGGTTATTGTGTCTGGATTATTTCTTTAAATATTCTTCAAGTGCCCCTCCCGAGATCAGGCTCTGGATCCGCCCCTGCATGGGAGTTGTAGTTCTACAGTATCTGGGGATGTATCTTTTGGACACCCCTCTTTTATTATATTTAGATTTGTACTGAAAGGCAAAGTTTTCTGAAGCTGGACATCCTCACAGATAATAATGCTTTCCTATGGGTCCTATGGGGAGGAACGTGGGCGGAGCCTGACCCAGCACTGAGGGACATCAGTGCAGGATTCAGGTAAGTAGTTGAAGGGGTTTTAACCCCTTCAGCCCGCGGTAGGGGGGCCGTGAGGGAGGGTAAATGTTTTGTTTTCCTGGCACCATAGGATGCCTTTAATAAGGATTCCATTCATCACAAATAAATTAGGACTCATTACACTAGCAATCATTGCATAATACTGAAAGCATCAATCAATGGGTCAGCAATAGGTAAAACAGAGGTAAGCAGGCTTGAACATGTAGTAATCATTCATACCTCGTGGAGAAGTCATGGGAAGGTTTAAACACATTTTAAAATACAGTGTCACTTTATGGAATCTCCATTCTGTCTTACACGTTGAATGCATCTACTTCTCATACCTTTTATAAACAAGCTAAATATATTGATTGCTCCCTAGACTCTGGCCATTGAATAAAGTATCTTAAAATAATAATAAAATAGTGTACAGTTACTTTAGCTGTATATAAACAGGAGTATAATTTCAATATACATTTTGAAAATAAGAACAATTTAAAAAATCAGGTTTAATAAAAAAAAGTATTTTTTAGCTGTCTTCTACTTCCATTTCCATTTTGTTCACTTTATCTAAGCTAAATGTAGCCAGGTCAATATTTTTTTATCAAGCAGAAGTAAAGAAAATGATCGCATAAAAGGGTTATCTCTTCGCAGATTCCATCTGATCTTTAAAAAGGACAAGTCAATATTTCAGACACAATACTGCCCTAATCTATTAAGGTTAGCTTGTTGTTACAGTGGGATAGAAACAAGCTTTTGCTGTCAAAGATATAAACTCTGTTACAGAGACACATTTTATTTTTTTAAATTATTATTATTATTTGTATTATTAATACAAATATGTCAATTATGTGAGTGTAAGTCATTAATGTAATAGTGAGCTATATGTAAACTCCATGTGTCATTGCTACATTCATTTACAATTGTGCAAACTAGTTTCACAATAGTGAATACTTCATGATATATTCCATACTATATTTAGAACATACCTCTATGAAATCGTATTCATTTAGATGTTTGCATCTTGCTGTAACCTTGTAAATTTCTTTGTGAAGAAACTAATACCATTTGCCACATAAAAGGCTGTGGAATTTCCTCAGAATAATATTTCCATTTTATTCTATGAATTGTAGATATTTATAGTTGAATTTACCAAGAAAAATGCTATTTTTTGCCTTGTCAGATCATAAATTTCCTTTCTTTCAACAACAGAAAGGCAAGTAGAAATATACATATGATATCACAGTTTCTTACTGTTCTGTAAAATATCCACTAAAATCCATTAATAAGGTGCTGTCATCTTGTTGTTTGTGACAGATCTATTTTACCTTACTCAAGTAAGCAGTTTTGAAGAATTTGCTGCTACAAGATTTGCAATAAGAGCATATGAAACACATGACATGCGCATAGTCGCCTTTTTGGCATATGTCAAAACAAATATGTGAGCATACATCCCCCCCAAAAAGAACACAGACACCAAAATTAGAGTGGTTTAAATATCACAGTTATAATATATATATATATATATATATATATATATATATTTATATATATATATATATATGTAAATATAAATGACAAAATGGGTCATTGCCAAACTAACACAATTTATAATAACATAGAAACATAAATACCCTCCCCCCCCCCACCTTTAACACTACTATACCCACTGGCAATGACCCATAACAGAATAACATAAATAAATCCATATAACAATATATGAATAACATAACACAAAACACAACCACAACAGGCATCATATTCCAAATGATTTAACATTGTAGGGGTATACCGAGATACCCCTACATCCCAGGTTGAAAGCCACCAACGGGCTCCAACCTACCAAATAACAAACTCAACCATGTGAATATTGTTACCGCACTTCAAACATACCAGCTACCAATCCTACCTAACCCACAATTTCTTATCCATCCCCTGCCGCCGTGGAAAACTACCTCACCCCATATGCACTAAAGGGAGGGAGGGTGGGACATCAACAGGTAAGTCTGGATGATAAAAATTAGTAAACCCCGCCCCCCACAGAAAGACTTGACCAATAAGAAACCACCAACCTACATGCCTGTCTCCTAACTCTGTCAGGGCCCATTCCCTTAGCTTTGTTAGTCCTTGGGCTACAGTTATCTCTGTTACAAGTCTCTCAAGATGCATTGCATGCATGCTGTGTTTCATATTGATCCCCAATGGTTTATGTATTGCTACAAATGCCTCATAATTGATTTAAACAAAAACAAAGAATATAGCATTATCTCCAATTTAAGATCTAACACTACTCTGTAATTTACACCATTGAACAAAACAATGAAAAACACTTAAAATGAATGTTAACCTTTTTTTTAAATGAGATACTCCATTTTCTTCAAATCTTTAAACGATTTAGCAAATTACACCTTGATCCAGTTCAAATAAGGCAAAACCAGGGCAAACATTGCAAATGACAAAGGAGAAATAGAAACATTTATTAATTTCTCTTCTCGTTGTGCTTTCTGTCTGATTGGTGCAAAAGACAGAGATTGTAACAATGATTGCCAGAATCTTAAAATGGAAGCTCCCAGTTGCAGGATAAAGAGGGGTAGATTTTAACATTTAATATTATTTATATAGTTTGTCACACCGTGACATGGCTTATATCTAATGGCCATTTATTTAAATATGTATAGGGATTTGGAGTAGTGCGCAGGTAACTCTTTTATTGTTTGGTTTTTACTGTATGTATTGGGGCTGATGTGTGCTATGGTCGTTGCTGCTGCCCATGAGTAGTGGGCGTTTGAGCGCAGGACTTGTTTTTGTGTAATTGTTTTTACATTCGTATCACAGAGCCATATAACAATGCTGCCACCCACCCCATGTGTTCCCTATTAAGGGTTAAAAATCTAGCACTCCTTCCCTTATACAGCGGGAAACACTCTTGATCTCGCCTTCACCAATCTCTGTACCGCCTCTAATCTCTCCAATATTCCTTTTCCTCTATCTGACCACCATCTGCTGACTTTTGACATCGGTATACCTAAGACCCAATTGACACTACTGTCTGAACATCAATCTCACAAAAATCTCCAATGTCTCGACCTAGAGCATTTCTCCACTAATCTCCAAACTCTCCTTTTACCTATCTCAAACCTCACCTGTCCTAGCTCTGCAACCTCCTTCTACAATTCCACCCTCTCCTCTCAACTAGACATCATGGCACCTCCTACATTTAAACACAGCAAGCGCCCCCAACAACAACCTTGGCACACCAAGCTGACTCAATATCTATAAAAATGCTCCAGAACCGCTGAACGCTGTTGGAGAAAGTCTCACTCTGCGTCTGACTTTCTCCACTATAAATTTATGCTGTGCTCATACAGCTTGGCTCTTTCCTCTGCAAAAGTAAATTACTTCAATACCCTCATAACCACACTCTCCCGCGAACCCAAACAACTATTTCACACATTTAACTCTCTTCTTCGCCCTATTGTTCCTCCTCCATCTACTAACTTGACCGCCTCAGATTTTGCAACTCACTTCACTGACAAGATCTCTACAAACAGGGAAGAGATCTCTCATCTTTCTTCTCCCACTTACAATATTTCCCCTAACCTCACTCCCTCTGCTATTCTATGTTCATTCGCACCCGCTACAGCGGAAGAGGTTTCTGCTCTGCTCCAGTCCTCCCGTCCCACCATCTGCTCCCAAGATCCAATTCCCTCGCATCTCATCCGTATTCTGTCTTCTTCTCTTTCTCTACCTCTCACTAAAATTCTCAATCTTTCTCTCTCTCCTCTGGCATAGTTCCATCGCCTTTCAAACATGCAACTGTAACCCCAATTCTAAAGAAGCCCAACCTTGACCCTAACTCCCCGTCCAATTATCATCCTATCTCGTTACTGCATTTTGCATCCAAGATCCTTGAAAGAGTTGTATATGCGAGATTGAAAGACTTCCTTAAGTCCAATTCTCTGCTAGACCCGCTTCAGTCTGGTTTCCACGCTTTGCACTCTGTAGAAATGGCACTGACCAAAGTATCCAATGATCTACTCGCTGCAAAATCTTGTGGTCACTACTCTATCCTAATTCTCCTTGATCTTTCTATGGCTTTTGACACTGTTGATCATCAACGGCTTCTTCTCATCCTCCGCAATATCGGTCTACAAGATATTGCTCTCTCCTGGTGCTCCTTTTTTATTTTCATAGTTTTTTACTATATATGTTGGGGCTGATGTGTGATATGGTTGTTACTGTCGCCCAGGAGTAGTAGGAGTTTGAGCGCATGACTTATTTTTGTGTATTTGTATTTTTCACACCTCGCGTGTTAAATATGAGGTTAATGAAGCATAAGCATAAGTTCCCTTTAAGTGGTGGATTCTCCGTCTATCAAATAAGATGCAAGTCAAAATTCACTAACACCTTTATAATGAAATATTCTGAATTAATATAATATAATATACTATAAATTCATATATAATTAATATATGCATGGTGTCTTGTGCTTAAATATGTATTTAAGCAGAAGGATGGCACTCTTTGGTCTTCTTGTATAAATATCTTAATTGTTTATTCAGATAAAAGTTTAAGTTTTACATAAAAAACAAGTAAAGTATTTCTTCTATTAATCTGAAACACTGACCTGAGTTATTTCACTATGCAAGAAGAAGCACAGACTCACTTGTCAGTTTGAAAAGTGAGTAGGCAATGGTCCTGTATCTGACCAAATGAGAGAGATTTTCAGCAGATCATTTTTCATAGTCTATTTACTTGCACTATAGATGCAATAGGTCCCCCCCCCCCCATTTTTTATTTAGGTCCCCCACACGCCGCTCATGGGTAGGGGCCAGAGGGGAGGACAATAGGTCCTTCTCCCCCTTTTTCATTTAGAATCCCCACCTGCCGCTCATGGGTGGGGGCAACAATAGGTCCGTTTTCACCATTGTCTTTTAGGGTCCCCACCTGCCGCCAAAATAGATGTAGTGGAGTCGGGGGGGGGGGGTTAAAAAAAACTGGATTCGGCCATGACAGTGCTGCTTTAATATTGTATAGTTATTTTATTTTACTCTATATATACGTTGCTAATATTTCTATAAAAGTACTTATTTGTGATCGTATTTTGCTATGTGATTGAATTATATATATTATATTGAATTATATATATATGATTGAAATAATGTTTATAATATATGATATGCCTAGTGGGCATAACTTGGAGAATAGCTTTGTTACTAGCAACACATTTATGCAAACTTATTAATTCCCTATTTGTGAGTGCTCTTGTTCCTAAATGAACTATTAGTGAAATTTACAGGGTTATTCATTAAAATCAGAATTTCAAGTTTAAGGCCAATATAGATGAACTGGAATAAAATCTCCATGTCAGCTAAGCTTCCAAGTCCTCAACTTTGGACTCTTAAATTTGAAATTTACTTTGAATTTCCAATAATTCTCATTTTAGTAAATAACCCTGATAGTATATTCGTGCAGTCAATCTAAAGACGGATGTCTTCAGTGATGGGTTTCTAGACATCTAGAACATATAAATAAAACATTGTTTTCTATTTATATCAATACAAGGAATTGGAGTGTTTTTTTTTTGTTTTTTGTTTTCTGTACTTTGGAATACTTCTAACCAAGTTATATTCTCAGTAAATTACAAATAAGCTATTTTTCAGTTGTAAATGCAACTGCTAATAAATAACAGGGTGAATTAAATAAATTAATAGATGATAAGGTTTTTTGATAACTGATAAAGCAGCATAAGCCTACAGATAACTCACAAATATATGGTGTATTGGAGGTAAAAAAAATTAATTGAAAGGATTGGAGAAATGGGTGAGGAAATTAAAACAAAACTCAACAAGGTTAGGGATGGAGATTTATTTCTTAAATATTTTTGTGTAACTGAATCTTATAGAGGAATAAATAAAACACTAACTCAATTGGAGGTATGTTCTGCAAGAATGACATTTACAAGGACTTAATCCTACTTTTTTGTTTGTAAACATATTGTTTACTTGTACCCAAAACCTTGTTTTTCATATTTTTTTAAATATGTTTTATTTATGGAGATTTGTTGGAAATTGCCACATAACTATATTAAACAAATGTAATTTCTCAGCAATAATAATAGAAGAACACATCAAAGAAGAAAGAAGAAGTGATAACAATGTTTAAAAAAAGTGGGTTTGGGTTTTTCCTCTTTTCATCTTTCTTAAAGAATTAACTAAAGCCAACAAAGCAGAAACTATAGTCTCGAATTAAGCAAACATTTAACAGTCAGTTGCAACTGTTTTCTAGATGATATGGTAAATAGTTCTTAAAGAATGCATTTTATTCAAACACTTGCTGTGAAGCACAGTCTTCTAATCCCTTTACTTATGTGTGATGACATTTCTCAGTAAAAAAGAAACACAGGAAATGATACATGTAGTTATTGAAGACAAAATCATTTATTGCTAAGGAAATGATCTTTAAAATCTGCATTTTGTAAATCAAATTTATGAAAGTTGGCAATCCAGTTACTAAAAGCATTTTTTTATTTTTTTGGAATTATGCATTAAACGTTTGATCTTTTTTTTCCAGTCATTCCAGTCATTTTTATATCAAATTTATTAAATGAGAGGACTATAGTCATAATAGGTCTTTATACATTAATATTTCAAATGCCTTAATCTATAAAAAAAAAAACTATATTATCTTTTAATTTTATTTAAATTAAATTGCGTCAGCAAAAGATTTGATTCTTCAGAAGCACTTCAACAGAAAAAAAAGTCAGGTCAGCACAAGTGATCAGGTAGCAAGGGCTGTAAAGGACAATATCACCAAACGTGTTTCGATTCTCCAGCAAGGCTTTACCAGTGGTATAGCAGGACCATGCTGGTAAGCTTCCTCAAATTGTGCTACAATCTACAAATAAAGAGAAAATAATCTTTATAAATTAATATTCAACAAAACAAAAAAACAAATAATGAGGCCTTTTTTTTTGCTGAGTGAAAAATACAGAACTGCTGCACTGTAGATATCTAAAAGGGTAATATATAAGGTGATTACTTAAAACTTCAAGGTACAAGCAAACAAAATAATATGTTTATGGGTTGCTATGCTAACTCAGGAGTTGATACACTAACCAGAATCCTTTATTAGAGACAAAAAGACCTCCCTAACACACTAGTCAGCTGGTCCATTCAGTGCACCACAGACTCTGAAAAGAGTCGCAAAGAATAGTGAAATGATCTATGCTCTAACAATGGATAGGCATACATAGCACTCGGTAAACATATTTTAGGTTTAATACAGAGAGTTGCCTAAGCAATGTCCCTCCAACAAAATAGTGTATTAGGAAGACATTCACGAAGAGCACTTTGTTGGCTTCCTAAAATTCTTCTCCAATGACTTTCTCTTATTCCTGTTCAACAATAGCAGTGCAAGCAAACAGAAAATATATGATTAATTGCTGGACCAGGGAAGCTATCGATTGAATAGTGGGGAGGGAATGTATACATTATTTTGTGCAGAGAATGCAATACAATACTTTAACCCCTTAAGGACCGAGGACGGTTCAGGACCGTCGGCGGCATTTTCCCATTGCCGACCGATGACGGTCCTGAACCGTCCTAACGGTCCTAGTTACTTACCTGATCGCCGTCATTCCCCCGGCGGCGATCAGCGTTGCTCCCATTGTGGGGAGACTGCCTGCAGCCCAGACAGTCTCCCCACACTGGATTAGGACCCCTGTGGCCATGTGATCGCTCAACACAGGGATCACATGGTCACAATAGGTGTCCATGTGTCTGCCTGCCTGTGTACTGACAGGCAGTCTCCCTGCTAGTGTAAAATAAAAAAAAATTAAAAAAATAAAGTTAATGTTAATAAAAAAAAAAATTATATATGTGTATATATCATATATATAATGTCATACTAAGTGTATTTTTATATTAATATAAAAATATAGTTATAATTAAATTACACACGTATATATATATAATATATATAGTAACTATATATATTGTATATATATATATATATATATATTATTAGAAAATATAAATAAGTAATTTAAATTAAAAAAAAATTTGAAATAATAAAAATTGAAATTTTTTTATATATCTATATGAAATTTTATTCTAACTGTATTTTAAAATTAATATATATATATTTATATCAAAATACACTTAGAATGAATTTGTATATATATCTATGTATATATAAATAAAAATAATACAAAATATACATATGTCCATATACAAAATTACATAAATAATTATATAAATATACACGTAGACTTCAAATATATAAATATGCATATATATTTAAATACTATGTGCGTATTTACGTAATATTTTTACATAATTAAGTAATTTTATTAATTGCAATTTGAGGGACCTGCCGCCAGCCCATGCCAAAAGTCCAGAGAATTTGCTAGCACTGTATTTTACCCTGTAACGTTCTACGACACCCTAAAACCTGCACATGGGGGTACTGTTTTACTAGGGAGACTTCGCTGAACACAAATATTAGTGATTCAAACCAGTAAAACATATCACAGCGATGATATTGTCAGTGAAAGTGACTTTTTTTGCATTTTTCACACACAAACAGCACTTTTACTGATAATATAATTGTTGTGATACGTTTTCCAGTTTTTAAACACTAATATTTGTGTTCATCGATGTCTCCCGAGTAAAACAGTACCCCCCGTGTACAGGTTTTATAGCATTTTTGAAAGTTACAGGGTCAAATATATGGGTAAAATATTTTTACATTGAAAATGGCCAGGTTGGTTACATTGCCTTTGAGAGCGTATGGTAGCCCAGGAATGAGAATTACCCCCATGATGGCATACCATTTGCAAAAGAAGAGAACCCAAGGTATTGCAAATGGGGTATGTCCAGTCTTTTTTAGTAACCACTTGGTCACAAACACTGGCCAAAATTAGCGTTCAATTTAGTTTTTTTTTACTTATTTCACACACAAACAAATATGAATGCTTACTTTGGCCAGTGTTTTCGACTAAGTGGCTACTAAAAAAGACTGGACATACCCCATATTGAATACACTGGGTTGTCTACTTAAAAAAATATATGTACATGTGGGGTGTTATTCAGAGATTTATGACAGATAATAGTGTTACAATGTCACTATTGATAAATTTTAAAAATTTATGTTTTGAAACCGCAATATCCTACTTATACCTATAGCCCTATAACATGCAAAAAAAAGCAAAAAAGCATGTAAACACTGGGTATTTTTAAACTCACGACAAAATTTTTAATCTATTTAGCAGTTTTTTTCATTTGCTTTTGTAGATGAGTAAAAGATTTTTCAAGTAAAAGTCAAAAAACATGTATTTTTTTCAATTTTTCATCATATTTTTTTTTAAATTAAAATACATGAGATTATATAAATAATGGTATGTAAAGAAAGCCCATTTTGCCCTGAAAAAAACAATATATAATTTGTATGGAAACAGTAAATGAGAGAGCGGAAAATTACAGCCAAACACAAACACCACAAAAGTGTAAAAATATGCCTGGTCGCAAATGTACAACATCGCAAAAACAGTCCAGTCCTTAAGGGGTTAAATTTACCTATTTGTATTGTTCATAGTTTTAGTGTTTCTTTCATATTCAATATCTATCACTTGGATCCCTAGGAAAGTGATCTGATGTAACAGAATGTGTAGGATGAAGGTAACTGCAGCTGGAAGTCCACTGGCTGGTGAAATTTAAAATAAGTTATGCAACAATTGTTTTTAGCTTAAGTGCAGCATATTTTATAGCAATACAAAGGCTTAATATTCACTTTTACTTTCTATTTTCAAATCTCCCAGCAGCAAAGAAAAAGTAACAGAACAAACAAAAGAACTAATTAGAGACAGCCATGGCATCCAAAACCCCACAGAAGATCCTCCCACATACTCTTTTTTTGCTGCTGCCTCCCATGTGAGTTTTTTCAGCTTAAAGCCCTTCTTTGTGATTGCACTTTATTGTTGTGTATTGTGTTCTCCTTTATGTTTTAATGGTTTAACCTGGTTTAACCTGCTCTTTACCCTGTCTTATGTGGCTCCTTCGGCTGCATGTTATGTCCAAGGTTGGTCTAACTAGTTTTCTTGTTTCCAGTTTCCATGATCTTTCCCCACTTTCTCCTTTGTTCTCTCGTTGTCTCCTCACGCTCCCTTGCCCACCAGACACTGGCACATCTGCTACACTAGGTGAGCCACTTCTCTGCCTTTTACTGCAAAGCATTATCTTGTCAGGGTACCTTTTGTCAGGGTTCCTTTGGTTCAGCTGCAGGGTTCTGGGGACAAGGTCTGGCAGCCTTCCAGCGTTGATAGTCATTTTCGCGCCGGCCGTGATAGCCCCGCCCCTTTTTAATGATGACGTCATTACTCACCCAAATGTCAGAAAATTCCCGTTTTGGGGGCGTGGTTATGATCCTAGACCGATCCAGTCACAATATAAAAAGGCTTCCATGAGTTAGGTTCCTTGCCCTGTTGTGGATCTTTGATCCCAATAGCGCATTGTACTCTTGATATTTTCTGGTATTGAACTTTGGCTTGTCTTGACTATTCTTCCCTCTGGTATCCGTTTGACCCAGCTTTCGTATTCTCGTTCTCCCTACCTCTGGATCTCTGACCACGGCTCGTCCTGTCTATTCTTTATTCTTTAGTAACCTTGGCCCGGCCATTCTAAGGTCCGGTACGTTACTACTTTGCTTACTCTCTGTAGTTAGGATCCCCCTTATTCCTGACATATCTGCCTTGCTGTTACAACTCTATTGAGTCTGGGTGAGACACATACACTTTACAGACTGTATATTGTGACTAAGAAAAAAGTAACTTGCACACTATTTAAAATCCCTGTGCAAATTTAGATAAATGGAGGTTTTTAGTTCCACTCCAATGGCCATTAGGTGTAAGCTCACCTGCCATGTCAAGGCAAACCTCTTAGGTGGGTCCTACACTAACAATTCACCTTGCTGCTTTCAGCTTCAGGTAAAAAAGTCTCTAATGAGACAGAGAGGGATATTTTTTTAAACCTCTACATACTTATTAACCCTTAATAGGGAACACATGGGCTGTGCGGCAGTACTATAGCATGGCTGTGTTATACAAAAGCAAATACAAATGCATAAAAATAAGTCCTGCTCTCAAACTTGCACTGAGTCTATTTTCTGTAATGGGTATTTAATTCAGATTTAAAAAACGCATGTAGGCTCATGTGTAAATGCAGGTGTGTACTTTTGCAGTGTCCCATGCAAACAGTCCCATAGTCAGACACACAGTTGTACACATACTCTGTCAAATAAAGCCACATGCACTGTCCCAGGCACATAGTTACAGGAAGAAAGACCCACACACACAGTTACATGAAGATAGTAAAAACACACAATCACAGGCAGTGAGTCACACACACATGCACAGGTAGACGACCACACTCAGTTAAAGTCAGGCAATCACACACACAGCTGCAGTCAGTCATACACAGGCACGGCCAGACAGTCACAGACACACTTACAGGCATACAATCACACACAGGTACAGGCAAACTTAGTCTTCTTCCTCAGTGTGCAGCAGTAATGAGGCAGCAGATTGAGGGAGCATTTAGCTCTCTCCTACATCCCATTTTGCTCTGCCCTCACATTACTTATTTAAAGTCTTATTTGAAGTCTGCCACTGCATTTCCGGCCTGCACGAGAAGGAGAACAGACATTGAGGATTGGTTGCTCCTTTACCATATAACTTTTTTCCTTTGAGATCCAGACGGGCATCTTCCTGACATGTACTTCAGTATTGATGCACACCAGTGGTCTGGACCATATCAGAGGATCCTGCAATATGTCTAGCTTAACACCTGTAGTTTGAGACCTAACCTCCAGGTACCAATAAATATTACCTCCATTCCTGCCATCAGCAGTGTTTGGAATAGAAAGATAGATTCTTTCACTTTCCCTGTGGTGGCTGTCTCAAATTTTTTGTCTTAACTTTTTTTCTCAGGTTAAGTACTACCATATGATCAACATCTTCTATTCAGCAATTTTGTTTGTTCATGCCAGGACTCCTGTGTTGGGTGGAATCCTTCATAATTTCAGCTCCTTCATGGTATTCACCTGGCAAGACTATCTTCTTCCCGCTATTCCCATTTCTCTGTCATTTTTTTCTTTCTTTAAAAAAAATGGTTGAATATTGTAGACCTCTCTTTATGCTAATTAGCTAGCACTCCTGCTTTGTTTGGTCTCCTTTGCACATGTCTCAGACATGTGCTTTTAATGTCCATGCTTTCTTCTTCTTTTTGTCTCATCTTTGTGTAGCTCATTGTGTTCGTTGCTATATTTCAGGTACAGCTTCTCTCCATCCTACCTCGTCCAGGCAACTCCTTATTTCCTACTCCTGTTATTTTAAACTGGTGCTGTCTCTGTTTTCTGAGAGTCGACAACAGCTTGGGTGTGGGTGCTTCTGCTTTTAGAGCTGGTGGATCTTTGGCAGACATTCTTATTTCAGCAAATTGGTCTCAAGAGACTACCTTTCAAGCTTTCTATTTTCATCCCCGGTCTAATGCATTGTTCTCCTTGTTGTCAGAGTATTAAAACAACAGATATGAATCCTTATGTTTTGCTATAAAGCTGAGGATTATTCTAGCATAGGTAACCAAATAAACTACATTTTATTAAAGACTGTAGGGAAATAGATTCTCTCTCTTTCCCTGTTCAATGTATCTCCTTGTTTTTTCTTTTATCTTTCAGTTGCTTCTAGATCTGTGACAATAATATGCATTTCTTTTGTGATATGGCTGTTATTTTATGCTGCATGTGCATTACATCATTATTATCATGGTTGTTGTTGCTATGTTTGAAATAATTTTTTGTCTGGTGCAATAACTCTCACATTTCTTTTAATTCTTTTTCATTGTTGTTGTCTACCTTCTTGCCCACCTGTTTTTTTTTCTCCAGAGTTCTACGTTCACCTCTTATCAACACCTCGGTATCAACAACAAAAAAAGAGTCTTTTTGATTGGTTCGTTTGATAGTACTGTTATCTGTTACTATGCTCCTTCAGTAAGGAAGATTAAAGCCTCCTGTGTTTAATAAAATGTTGACTGTTTGTTCAACAAGACTAGATTAATCTCTGATTAGTCTCACTTTTTTTTAAAATTTAAATTGCATTTGAATAATCTCGAAGAGATTAGAGATTATAGAAGAGATAAAAAGATTAATCTGGGATTCTACTGTGACAAGTAGATGAATGTGACTCTACATCAAATCCCATAAATCACTGCTTGATATATTGATGACCATTCTATTAAATATGTTTGTGCATTCCATATTTACAAAGCACCAATTTGAAACATCCCAATGTCTTACACATTTGCAGTTGTGTTCCCTTATAGGTCTGCTCTATCCCTATAATTTTTTGTTTGTGCTATTTGATAAGTAAAATTTGAAAGGGCTGGTTAACATGTACTTCCTATTTAGCTAATTATTTATTATTATTATTATTATTATTATTATTATTATTTAGACAATCTTCATTTACTTTTCTTTTCCCTTCCTTTTTTTCTTTCCCCTCTTTCCTTCCCTTTCCTCTCTATTTCTACCCTTCCATTTTTTCCCATGTTAACAGAAGTATGTTTAACATTGTAAAAAAAATAGACAGCACATCAAATAGTCGGGAACCGCTGCCCCTCCGGCCTGTCGTGGCGGGACTGGTGGTGTAGCGTGCAAGTGATGTCTTGGGGGTTGAGTGGAGTCTGTGTGAGCCTCTTGTGTGCGGCTTTGGTGCTGTTATTCGGTCTCTGTTTGTCAGCCTCGGGCGAGCAGTGCCCCTTTGTCGCTTTTTCCATCTGGCTGCAGTGCTGTTTCCCCGCTTCTGTAGCTTCATTGCCTTGATCGGGTGAACAGGCTGCCCGCGAGGGGGTGCATGTTGGCGCGATGTCTTTGTGGCTGGCATCAGAGCCAGAGGTGAGTTTTTCTCCTCTAGTTGTTCCCAAAATTTCTGGCATACCGCGTCGAATTTAGCACGGAATGCTGCTGCCCACTCATCAGCGGTCTGTTGCTTTGCGTTGTCAGCCTCCCCGTCTGACAGCTTGGCTTGGCCTCGTGTGGTCAGCTTGTCGGAGTTGTGATGAAAGGTGTCCCAGAGGTGAGAGTTCTCCTTGGGCTGGTGGACCGGGATAACCCCTGCCAGTCCATGGGGGGGAGAGCGGCTGTCTCTCCTGCGTCCGCCTTTTGAGTAGGCCTCAGGTGCTTGTTCGTTGAAAACTGCTCATTTAGTACCTTGAGGGGTCTCATTTTGCTCCGTTTGAGGTCCCCTTTAGGTCATGAAAGGTGGCTTTCTTTACAGTTTAGTGCAGGAGCTCCCAAGGTTGTCAGCCACTCGGCTCTGCGGTCAAGCCCCGAACCACGAGACATCATTTTTGTTCAGCATCCCCAAGGGATCGATTTTTCAATATGAAGTAGCCAAGGGAAAGATTTTTCAATATGAAGTCCTTTCAAATAAGGTAACTCCATTCAGTGACTGGTTTAGGCTGTCTGTCCATCAGTAAATAAAGTTGTAAAATTAAGGAAGGCTTTGTTTGCTTCCCAGGATAATTTGATGTGATGCAAACAAAGGACATTCCCAGTTCTCAGCAAACTCTAGGTCCTAGTAACATTCGGTTTCCTGCAACAGGGTTACAATATTTTCCTTATGTTTGACATCTGTGGATATTGTGCCATAAAATTAGAGCCATAATTGGAATGAAATAAAATAGCTAATCATTTTGTGTTCTAGATCGATGACCAACAAAATGAATTGCTTGCCCTCTGGCATTCAAAGTGTTAAACGTAAACGATTGACACCATTTAAAGATGACAAGCAGGTGTATGAATTCTTCACATCATTTAAATAGTTATTATTTCAACTAAATGCTCTGAGGGACTTTATAATCAGTTTTAATCTCTTCCGAGATAATACTGTTGAGGAATGTTATATCTACAGGCAAGTTGCCTATTCTTAGATTGCATTAGGTTTTTGGGAATTAAAGTTGTAATGTAGATTGTCAATAAAGCTGTCAATGGACTTTTAAATAGACATGTACACAGAAAGAATTTTCATTTCGATTTGATCATTTCTTACAGAAATTTTTTCCTATTCATTTTGTCAGAAATTCATTCATATGTCTATTCGGTCTTTCTCAAATTCAGTAAAATCTAATGAATCCTTTTTGAAAAACAGCATTAATAGTATTGCTCCTGTTTTACGAACAGCATCCATTTGTTTTCAAATGAAACCAAATATTAATTGTAATTGGCAAGTGGCCAGTGCCAGCCACAGTAAAAGTTAAATTAATAACTATAAATATGGGACAATATAACTCCACATATTACTAAAAAGGAGTTCTTATACCTTCCGCATGCCACAAGTGGCGGCTCACATCTCAAAAAAAAAATGTGACTGCCATACACCACCCGGTCTATGCTTGGTGGGGTCTTCAATTTAAAGAATTGGTGTTGGGCAGATCACTGTCCAGCTCCCGTGGATTAAATAAATTGAATGAAGAGGAGGGACATAGTATCCACCCTTTCCCCCAAAGTATCAATATACATGCCAATGTCTACTCCAAGTAAAACTATGTTGTATACCCCCTCTTGCCCTGGGTGGCTAGGGGTTCCCAATCCCTTAGCTACCCTCAGAACCAATTAAAGAAAATCTAACCCCCACTCTAATAATAGTGAGGGTGCAATAAAGCTCATACCAGTTTAACCTCTTCCTGACCAATGACTTACCAGGTACGTCCACCAAAACACGGTTGGTAACGACCGCGGACGTACCTGGTACGTCATTTAGTAAATTGCCACTTACCTGATCGCTGTGAACTCTTCCCCACTGCCTGATCTGGCCCTCCCGGGCCATGTGATCACAGGGTCCTCACGTTCACATTACCAGAATAGCCGACTTGTGCCGTGCTTGCAAGTGGCGAGTAACCAACCTCATGCTGATGAGTTGCATTAGCAATGAAATGGCTGTCCATGAGGGGTTCACTGGCTTTGCTCCTCGTCCTGAGTTGTGTTTTAAAGTTGTTGTATACATCAGACACTTACTCCATGGAATCCATGTATATAGTGGAATTTTGAGGCAAAAATGTGGTTCTTTGTTGAGCTCATTTGCATATGCCTACCCAGAACCCCTTGCAGTAGTGAGAGCACTATTAAAGTGAGATTTCTGTGGTAAAAGTAAGTCTTATGGCTTGACTGGTGTGTGTATTTGTGTTTAGCAATGTATTAACTATCCACTTACTTTAGGTGAACGGCACGGCAAAGGTAAGCAGGGGAACTGGGTTTTTAAAGGAACGCTAACTCCTTCCACAAATTCAAGCCTTCGACCTTTAAACTTGTGGTCGGTTACATATAAACCGTGCGATATCATTAATGATTGAACAAGTTGGTAGTGGTGTGCTGATATTGATGTAAAGGTAGGCCTGTAATAAAAGAGGGCAAAAAGTAATACAGAAACCCACACTTATTGCTTGTTTACAAATGCAAGATACTTAAACTCTTTCCTTAATATTTCTCTGGTTGCAGAATATACCTAAAATATACGATAGTTTGAGGCGAAGGTGGCAAAAAAAATTGCAAAAGCTACCATGGTTAGAGCAGAAAATCGTAAGTTTAATACTACTGAAAACCGATTGCAACTCAGTGACCCAGCTATGGGAGGTTCCTGGAACTCAGGGGGCTACCATACCTGACAGGGGTGCTAGGCCTAGCCGGAGTGCTAGCAGGGGATGACACTTCGCCTAGATTGTCTTCCTGTGACATACTGAAAAGAAGGTACAAGTAAATTTAATTGATTAACATATCCCCAGCATATTGTAGAACTGGCTTTCTAACTAGTGCCGAAGCGAAAAACTAACTACCCTGTGACAGGTGAGGCCCTGCTAGTTGACAAGCGGCAGATGAGAGGCTCTATCTATGATTTGGGCCGTGGGGCTCGAGCCACTGAACGTTGTGGCGGGGTGTTGGTCTCTCAGTGACAGTAAAAGATTCAAAAATGTGTGGCTGTGACAGGTGAGGCCCTAACTGTAAACCCAAAAGGTGGGTGATGCGAGGCTATACCTATGATGCGGGCAGATTGGGCGAAACCTCCGTGCTGAGGTTGGGAGTTGGCCTCGTGTGACCAGCTATTGAGTTGACTAAGGCAAGCACCTGACCCTGAGCAGCCAGTTCTCTAACCCTAAACAAGGGCTTGATAAAACAGAAAATATGGACGTAGAAGGGTAATGTAACTAGCAAACCACAGACTGTGAATTCTTGAAAACAAGAATTTTTTTAGATGAGACCTAGCAAAGTAAAATAAGCATCATCTAACTGCTATAGAGTATAATTAAATAGTGCTAATAATTAACCTGTAGTGTGACAGATGTCAGAGCCCAAGGTTAGGATATAAACTATATATATATATATAACTAGAACCCACCAAAAGTTATAATTGTAATAATGGATAGATACCTATCATAATCCCAGGTGAACAGTATCACTAATATCAGAAGACACAAAGGAAAGACCTAGACAGGATGAATATAATGTGATTATCCCAGACCAAGGGAAGGTGGACACAATACAGATTTGTATGATGCAAGATTTGTGAATAATTGAGACATGTAAGTATTATGGTTTGATCGTGTAGTGCCGTGGCCTAACGAGGCAAGGCAATAAATCAAGCCCCCATTCCCTAGGACCCCTTTTCTGAGACATAATGTGGGCTGTAGTGAGGATGAGCGTAGTATTTGAGATGAACGAATCATGTATACATAAAAGTAAAAACTTACCTGCCCTGAAGGAATCCTTGAGGTAACCGAGAGACAGGTAATAAAAGGACTAGAGAGGATAGTCGATTCTTGCAATACCTGAAATTTATGAATGAGACGCAGCAAATGTTGTTATGATATCTTAACCCTTGAAAGTGTTCTTGTAATGGCCTAATGTAGGTCAGCAGACTTACAAGAATTGACCTAATGCAATTCTTTGAATATAACCATTAACAGGGCCGTCTTTAACGCGGGGCAAACAGGGCAGCTGCCCCGGGCCCTGTCCCTGCTGGGGGGCCCGAGGTAACTGCCCTGTTTGCCCTCTGCCCGCAAACTATGGGGGCCCATTGGATGGCCCATGCACTGAGGGACACCCAGTGGGCCTGTGTCAGCAGGGGCCCGGTCGCGACCAGGCCCTTGCTTTTCGGCAGCACTGGGAGGAAGTGACAGCCGTGCGTCACTTCCTCCCACAGAAACAGGAGCCGCGCGGGAGGAAGGAGGACCAGCTGTTCCGGAGGGGGCCAGGCCGGGAGAGCTTAACTCCCAGTCACCCCAGCCAGCCCACTGAACCCCAGGGAAGCCACCCTCCAGAAAAAGGTAAGAAACTGGAGGGTGGTTATCAAATTTTGCATGAGTGTGTCAGTATGTGTGTATGTCTGTTAGTGTGCCAGTATGTCTGTCAGTGTATCTGTATGTCTGTGTGTGTGAGAGTCTGTCAGTGTCTGTGTGGTTCAGTATGTCTGTATGTGTGTTTCAGTATGTCTTTATGTGTGTATGTCTGTCAGTGTGTCAGTATGTCTGTGTGTGTGCATGTCTGTCAGTGTATGTGTGTATGTCTGTCAGTGTGTTAGTATGTCTGTGTGTGTGTGTGTGTGAGTCTGTCAATGTCTGTGTGGTTCAGTATGTATGTATGTGTGTATGTGTGTTTCAGTATGGCTGTCTGTGTGTGTCAAAATGTCTGTATGTGTGTTTGTCTGTCAGTGTCTGCGTGTATGTGTGTTTCAGTATGTCTGTCTGTCTGTGTGTATGTGTGCCAGTATGTCTGTCAGTGTGCCAGAAAATCTGTGTGTGTGTCTGTCAGTGTCTGTGTGGTTCAGTATGTATTTGTGTATGTGTGTTTCAGTATGGCTGTCTGTGCATGTCAAAATGTCTGTACGTGTGTATGTCTGTCAGTGTCTGTGTGTATGTGTGTTTCAGTATGTCTGTCTGTGTGTGCCAGAATGTCTGTATGTCTGTCAGTATGTCTGTGTGAGTCTGTCAGTGTCCATGAGGTTCTGTATGTCTGTGTTTGTCAATATGTCTGTCAATGTCTGTGTGTATGTGTGTTTCAGTATGTCCGTCTGTGTGTATATGTGCCAGTATGTCTGTCAGTGTATCTGTATGTCAGTGTCTGTGTGGTTCAGTATGTCTTTGTGTATGTGTGTTTCAGTATGACTGTCTGTGCCAGTACGTCTGTCAGAATGTGTCTCTGTATCTGTATGTTTTCCGTTTGTGTGTGTATCTGTATGTGTCAGTGTTTGTATCTGTATATCTGCATGTGTTTTAGGTTGTGTATCTGTGTGTCTGGATGTGTGTCAGTATGTGTGTGTGTGTGTGTGTGTGTGTGTATCTATATGTAGTCAATGGGTGTACCTTTGTATCTGCATGCATGTCAGTGTTTATATCTGTGTGTATGTCTATGTGTGTGTCAGTGTATCTATATGTAGTCTGTGTGTATCTGTATGTTCTTGTGTGTATCTACATGCGGTCAGTGTGTATCTGCATGTGTGTCAGGTAGTGTATTTGTGTGTATCTATATATAGTCAGGGGGCCCAAGTAAATGCTTGCCCAGGGTCCAATCAGAATTAAAGACGGCCCTGACCTTTAAGACATAACACTATGTACCTATGCATTGTACTAACTGCTATAGCAAATGACATGTAGCTGTATAACATATAACGACATAACCATTTATGCTTGTGGAACCAATGTACTAAACACAGAAGAGTATGTAAATGGGGAGAGAGAAAGAAAAATGCCCACTTGCAGTGATCAATTGAAAAACACAGTTTAGTAAACAAGTCCCTTTGTATATTTACCACTCCTTTGTGAAATAAAACAACCAAATGTGCATAGAGTATTAAGAAGGAACAAACTCACAAATGATACAAAGTGCAAGTTAAATTGGGGAATGCTTTATAGAACACAAACCTGCCGAATAGTACGTAACTTAATCTGCATGAAAGTTCCTCATTGTTTGAACGAATTGGAACAAATGTATAAGGCATTTATACATGAAAGATCATTGTTTGAACGAATTGAAAACAAAAGGCATAATACCTGAAAGACTGTTTGAACAAATTTAAATGACTGGCATTAATACACGAAAGATTATTGTTTGAACGAATTGAAATTAATGAGCATCAGTCGTACGTATGAATAGAGGGAGCCTAACCCAGCGAAAAGGCACGAATGGTGGAAGTGAGACAAACACTACCATTTCCACCTGTTACCTGAATGTGTTCGTGAGATTAGTTGAGTAGCCATCGTTAGTTCACCGTAATTCGTGATAAAATTCTTGCGAACGGGAAAGCAAGGAGACCCGTAGGAGAGCTGAATTGGTGGGAGAATCAAAAAAAGTTTGGAACCGGAAGTGCAGGTATCCAAGGAGACAGAATGAACTGAATGGCACGGCAAAGTTAAGCAGAGGAACTGGGTTTTTATAGGAACGCTAACTCCTCCCACAAATTCAGACCTTTGGCCTTTAAACATATATAGATGTATTTATATATATATATATATATATATATACACACACACACATTCTACATATATATTTAACTATTAACTACATATTTATTTTATTTTATTAATTATAATTTTAGGGACCTGCTTGACCCAGGCAGACAGTCCAGAGAATTTAATTGGCAAGCGCTATATTTAAAGGACCACTCTAGGTACCCAGACCACTTCAGCTTAATGAAGTGGTCTGGGTGCCAGGTCCAGCTAGGGTTAACCCATTTTTTCATAAACATAGCAGTTTCAGAGAAACTGCTATGTTTATGAATGGGTTAAGCCTTCCCCTATTTCCTCTAGCCGCTGTCTCATTGACAGCCGCTAGAGGCGCTTGCGTGCTTCTCACTGTGATTTTCACAGTGAGAGCACGCCAGCGTCCATAGGAAAGCATTATGAATGCTTTCCTATGTGACCGACTGAATGCGCGCGCAGCTCTTGCCACGCGTGCGCATTCAGCCGACGGGGAGGAGAGGAG
This sequence comes from Pelobates cultripes, assembly GCA_933207985.1. Lineage (NCBI taxonomy): Eukaryota > Metazoa > Chordata > Amphibia > Anura > Pelobatidae > Pelobates > Pelobates cultripes. The sequence continues at coordinate 156,755,915 of OW240914.1, read as the reverse complement.
GAGGATCGGAGGAGGAGAGCTCCCCGCCCAGCACTGGAAAAAGGTAAGTTTTAACCCCTTTCCCCTTTCCAGAGCTGGGCGGGAGGGGGACCCTGAGGGTGGGGGAGTATGTTTTCCTGGCACTATAGTGGTCCTTTAACCCCATAACTTTCCAAACCACCATAAAACCTTACATGGGGTGTGTTGTTATACTCGGGAGACTTCGCTGAACACAAATATGAGTGTTTTAAAAAGTAAAACTTATCACGATGATGATATCACCAGTAAAAGTGACATTTTTGTTTTTAAAAAATACAAAAAACAATTAAAAATTCTAACTTTGGTCAGTGTTTGTGACTAAGTAGCTACTACAAAGACTGGAAATACCCCATTTTGAATACCCTGGGTTATCTACATTTGAAAATGGTATGCCATGATGGGGTTAATTCACATTCCTAGGCTACCATATGGTCTCTAAAGGCAACACAGGCCTGGCAAACCAATCTGTTGCTGAACGTAAGTATTGGAGTGTTCTTTGTCATTAATACATAACAGGAACTGAGAATCGATGCCTAAAAAAATTACTACCCAAAAGTTTGACAAAGACTGGTGGTAGAATTAGTGCATGGAAAGTATTAAATTACCACCATCTGAAATACCCTAGGGTGACAACTTTTCTATATATGGTTTGATGGGGGTAAATTACATTGGCCAGCAAAATGTTGCAAATAGGACATGGGTGCATGATGACCAGCTGTGAAAATTCCAGGTTGAAAAACTGGAATGCGCACCCTCCAAATAAGGTATTTTAGCCCCCAGAGAACCCAACACACCTATATGGATGGTATCACTGTACTTGGGAGATGTTGCTGAACACATATTGGGGTGTTCTTTGGCAGCAACCCTTAAAGTTCTCAGTACATGTATTCTTAAATTGCCATGTGTGTCAAAGAAATCACCAATTATTATTATTTTTTTAATTTGGCATAGATTGGTGGTAAAGTGGTTGCATGAAAAGAGTCAAAATACCCCAGGTTTAATACCTTAGGTTGTCTTCTTTAAAAACAATCTATAAACATGTGAAGGGTTATTCAGGGATTCCTGACAGATATCAGTATTACAATGTAACTTTCGTTAATTTTGAAAAAAAAAAAAAAAAAAGGGTTGGAAATAGCAAAGTGCTATTTGTACTTATTGTACTTATTAAGAACATGTTAACATTTTTAAACTCAGGACAAAATTTAGAAACTATTTAGCACGTGTGTTTTTTGGCGGTTGTAGATGCGTAACAGATTTTAGGGGTCCAAGTAAGAAAAATAATGGTATCTTTAGAAAGACCATTTAATGGCGAGAAAAACAATATATAATATGTGTGGGTACAGTAAATGAGTAAGAGGAACATTACAGCTAAACACACAGTCCTGGTCCTTAATGGTAAGAAAATTGAATAACGGTCTGGTCACTAAGGGGTTAAAAAAATCATCCTCTTTTCTTCAGCCCAAAAAAAGGCCATATAATAAAATCACATTGTCTTGTGGCAACTATGGAAATAAAATATAAAAACTAGATAAAAACAAAGGCATAAAAATAAAAATGACAGCACAATAAAAATATTCCATCTTTCCCCCGTGGGAGTTCAGCTCACACTATGCAACTCAGTCAGAGACTGGCAGACATTGGAAAAAAAACAAACAATACTAACATTGTTTGACTACTTACATTATTGTGATGTCAGAGCACAAATGGCATCATAGCCACCACAACATATTGCAGTGTTTATGGTGCTTGAATATAAAGCTTTGTGACATGTTGTTCAATGATATTAACAAAAAAAAAAAGCATTTTGTTCAGGCATAATATTTTGTTTTACACTTTAGTACAATCAATTTAAAATACTTTTCTTATTAGTTTCAGTTAATAAATCACGAATTACAAAATAAGCATGTCAATTTATGGCAAGAGTTCTAGAGATTTCCTTATAAAAAACATAGAAATATGAGTTGCCAGGTGTAACCATTGGAGAAGTATTGTTTAACAAATTTAACCCCTTAAGGACACAACTTCTGGAATAAAAGGGAGTAATGATGTAATATTTCCATCATGTGTCCTTAAGGGGTTAATGTGGCAAGAAGTCAATGTTTCACCCATTGGACATTTCAAAATATATTAACTCTTTCAACATTATATAATGTCTGCACCAATACATTAATCAATGTTTACAACAATGCTTAAGAACCTTGATTGGTAGCTCCCCCCTTTTGGCAATTAGACAGGAACAGAGGTTTGCATCACTGTGCAGCCATGTCCAGCAAGATAAATTTATGGTAAACGTGAATACATTTTCTCTGGTCTCTTCTTTTCATGAGAATAATATTCCATAATTTATGCTAAATGCAACATAGACCAAAGGCATTGTCAATACCTGTTTAGTATAATACCGTATATTGATGTAATGAGCCTGAAGATGAAAATCATGTTTTACAATGTCATAACATCAGTAAAAAGTGTGCTTTCAGATTAAAATATACCTACATAACCAGGGTTATTTACAGAATTAATAATTCTTGGGAATGTAAAGGGAATTTCAAATATAAGGCCAAAGTTCCTAAGCTAGAAAAAATCTTCTAGACAGATATGAATTCATTTTGACTATGTTTTTAAATTTGAAATTTACTTTGAGTTCACTTTGAATTCTTGACAATTCTCATTTTAGTAAATAACCCTCATAATGTATATCATTTATCCAGAATTAAACATAATTCTCATATTTTCTTCAGCAAAACTAGTTGATCTGTTAGAATAGTTGTATTTATTTATGGATTCTTCTTCATTAGAAACCAAATATTCTGAGTGGTTAGCCTATTATTAATTATTATTAATTATCTAGAACATCATCTCCTACATACCTTCTCTCTACAGTTATTGTCAGCAAAGTACATAGAATGTGACGGCAGATAAGAACCATTCGGCCCATTTAGTCTGCCCAATTTTCTAAATACTTTCATTAGTCCCTAGTCTTATCTTATAGTTAGGATAGCCTTATGCCTATCCCACGCATGCTTAAACTCCTTTACTGTGTTAACCTCTACCACTTCAGCTGGAAGGCTATTCCATGCATCCACTACCCTCTCAGTAAAGTAATACTTCCTGATATTATTTTTAAACCTTTGTCCCTCTAATTTAAGACTATGTCCTCTTGTTGTGGTAGTTTTTCTTCTTTTAAATATAGTCTCCTCCTTTACTGTGTTGATTCCATTTATATATTTAAATGTTTCTATCATATCCCCCCTGTCTCGTCTTTCCTCCAAGCTATACATGTTAAGATCCTTTAACCTTTCCTGGTAAGTTTTATCCCGCAATCCATGAACCAGTTTAGTAGCCCTTCTCTGAACCCTCTCTAAGGTATCAATATCCTTCTGAAGATACGGTCTCCAGTACTGTGTACAATACTCCAAGTGAGGTCTCACCAGTGTTCTGTACAATGGCATGAGCACTTCTCTCTTTCTACTGCTAATACCTCTCCCTATACAACCAAGCATTCTGCTAGCATTTCCTGCTGCTCTATTACATTGTCTGCCTACCTTTAAGTCATCAGAAATAATCACCCCTAAATCCCTTTCCTCATATGTTGAGGTTAGGACTCTATCAAATATTCTGTACTCTGCCCTTGGGTTTTTACGTCCAAGATGCATTATCTTGCACTTATCCACATTAAATGTCAGTTGCCACAATTCTGACCATTTTTCTAGTTTACCTAAATCATTTGCCATTTGGCTTATCCCTCCTGGAACATCAACCCTGTTACATATCTTAGTATCATCAGCAAAAAGACATACCTTACCATCAAGACCTTCTGCAATATCACTAATAAAAATATTAAAGAGAATGGGTCAAGTACAGATCCCTGAGGTACCCCACTGGTGACAAGTCCAAGCTTCGAATATATTCCATTAACTACAACCCTCTGTTGCCTGTCACTCAGCCACTGCCTTACCCATTCAACAATATTGGAATCCAAACTTAAAGATTGCAGTTTATTGATAAGCCTTCTATGTGCAACAGTGTCAAAAGCCTTACTGAAATCTAGGTAAGCAATGTCTACTGCACCACCCTGATCTATAATTTTAGTTACCCAATCAAAAAAATCAATAAGATTAGTTTGGCATGATCTCCCTGAAGTAAACCCATGTTGTTTCTGATCTTGAAATCCATGTGTTTTAGATGTTCATCAATCCTATCCTTTAACATGGTTTCCATCACTTTCCCCACTACTGAAGTAAGGCTTACTGGCCTATAGTTGCCCGACTCCTCCCTATTACCTTTCTTGTAAATGGGCACAACATTCGCTAACTTCCAATCTTCTGGGACTACTCCTGTTAACAATGATTGGTTAAATAAATCTGTTAATGGTTTTGCTAGTACACCACTAAGCTCTTTTAATAGCTTTGGGTGTATTCCATCAGGTCCCATTGACTTATTTGTCTTTACTTTTGACAGTTGAAATAGAACCTCTTCCTCTGTAAACTCACGTGTAATAAATGACTCATTTATCCTTTTTCTCAACTGAGGTCCCTTTCCTTCATTTTCATCTGTAAATACAGAACAAAAATATTCATTGAGGCAGTCAGCTAGACCTTTATCCTCTTCTACATACCTTCCTTCTTTTGTTTTTAATCTAATTAATCCTTGTTTTACTTATCTTTACTTTGTTCATATCAATGCACTTTGCAGCATTAAACTGTAAGTCCCACATGCCTCTAATATTTCATTATGAATGTAATTTATGAAGTTTTTTTTTACAGATTCTGGTGGGATTTGCAAAAAGGCATGTGTTTGATTGGTTACTATTGCCTACATGGACTTCAATGTAATATTTTCGGATAAGCTTTTCAAATAATATTATATTTTGGATTAACTTTTCAAATGATTTTATACAAATATTAAAAAAGCAGAACATAAGTGCTTATGGCCATCAGCAGGAATTGGTTACAACCGAATCCACCGCACATAAGTTCCTGTATCCCAATGATTGACAATGTAAAACATTATGAAACCATGGCCAGATCAATTAGACCCCTGTTAGGGTTTTGGAGGGAAGAATGGGAAATGTGGCATAGATTTCAAAGAGCTCAACTAGCCCAAACAGAGCTCCAAGACTCAACAGATGAGAATAGGTAGGGGACTGAGACGTGTGTCAACAATAAAGAGAATATTAGGTAGACTCAGGCCCAATAAAACGTGACTGAAGGGAAAATCGGGACTCCAAACTCCCTACCCCCATCCCTCCCCTCCTCCGCCATCTTCCCTCCCTATCCCAGTTCTCCAATGCCGTGTTACATAGCTTTGGATGTTCTTTAATTGAAACAATATATGTTCATCTATCATCTACACACAGTAAAGAAATAAACTAGAGGCTGTGAATGGGTAAATTACAACAAATGTGACAACAAGTCAATGTGACAAGTTTTTTATATACCTGAAAATTGTTATTTCCTCCTTGAAATGTGTACTTGAAAAACTGCAAATAAAAAAACAGAACTACATACATATATATATATAAACTCAAAATATTAAAATAGTTTTCAAAATATTAAGTAATTTTAAAAATATCCAGAAATATTAAAACAGTTGAAAAGCATATCCAAAAATATTAAATCCAGGCCATAATTTGAAATTATAGCAAAATATGTTAAATAAAATAAAGTTAAGTAGCAAATGTACAACTCTGTACCATATAATCAGATTATAAAAAAAAAAAGTTAATAAAGCAAACAAAAATCATTCCTCACAGCATATCATTGCCTTGCAATTATAAGTGATTTTGTATTGATAATGCGGGTTTTATATTTTTGAATGCATGCATGTTTACATTCCCAATTTAAAGGAACACTATAGGGTCATGTGTATTCCTGACATCATAGTGTTAAAAACACCATCTAGCCCCTCTCATCCTCCCTACCCCCTTAAATATAGTACAATCTTACTTTTATTCTAATCTGCTGCTGGCTCTGCCCTTCATCTGCCTGCTTAGGTGACATTTTCAGAAGTATTATTCAAAGCCAAGTATTATTCAAAGCCTATAGGAAACCATTGGATTGGCTGAGCTTGTCAAGGAGGCAGATCAGGGGCAGAGCCAGCACAAGCCAAACAGAGCCCTGGCCAATCAGCATGATTGCATAGAGCGGTGTCTCTAGGCTGTAATGTAAACATAAATCATAAATTACAGCTGCATGCACAAACGTAACACACGTGCAGAAAACCCCCCAAAAATCACCATAAATGTGCTTCACTTTACAAACTAAATATCTGTGGTTTCTTCCTGCCTCTCTCTATTGTGCCGATATATCACTAAGGGGCACATATATGTTGTTCAGATGCTCTACACTATGTGAGAGTTTTATCGTAGGTATACAAGTTATACCCTGTGGGAATTTACAAACTAAATCTAATTTGTCTGAATTTGGGCCTCCAGGGTGATCTGTCGAGAACCCAAACTCCAAGCCAAAATGTACCCAAATCACATACCAACAGAAATGCACAGTGGTCAAGATTCTAAACCAAATTCCACCCATTAAGCTAAAGAAAGAGATGACTGATGAGAAAAAAGGATAATTGATGGCTAGGGGAAGGTCACTAAATGTTGATTTTATTCACACAACCGAGAACTAAGTGCATATGGGATAATGTATATAAGAGAGCATTATAGACTATATGGGTAACACTGCATTATTTGGAAAATTAATATTTTTAAAGTTTTTTACGGGCAATCAAAATTTTGATATATATTTTCATTAAATAATATGCAAGCTATGAATGAAATAATACATTTAAACATTAAATTATATACCTCATATTCCCTCACAGTGATGGTCTCAGTACTTCTGGCACACCACCTTGGCTGAGATTATAGCCAAGCATTGGGAGAATAGTGTGTATGTGCTGAACAACGACATGCTGCCTTAATGAAATAGTTTTATTCTGCTATATTTTGGGAGCACCTCTAGTGTCTGTCTGAATGATAGCAGCTAGAGGTTTTTAAAACCTGCAATGAAAACATTGATGTTCTGCAGTCTACAAGGGCAAGGGAAAGCATGGCACCCAGACATTTTAATTGAGATGAAGTGGTCTAGGCGCACATAGTGGGCTTTTAATGGTTGTATTTAGAAAAGTTTTAATTTTTAACAGGTCAGGTACATTTTATGTCTCTCAATCCTTAATAGTTTTAAAATACAGTCTACTAGGAGCGGTAAGAGCTAAAACAAGCATGCGCCATAGCTGTTACATATGTTTATGCTTTTTTTTTTTCTCTGGGTACACATTTTAACAGCAGGCATTTATTTTGTATGTGTTCTTTTTAGTTTGTTGTAATTATTACTTAGCCATAAATGGAAACTGCAGAGCAAATAAATAAAAATTCTAATCCACTGCTTTCTCACATTTGGATGAAAAAAATAAAAGATTTTCCATAGGTGACATACAAATAAGTCTCATGAGGGTGCACAGAAGGGGAACCCCAATAAATGCAAAATATAACAATATAATCAAATGTTGCACTCAACCACAAGAAAGAATTGTGGAAGCAAGAGTGATATTAAAACAATCTTCTCTGTTCCATGTTATATCAGTTAAAAAAAGCATATAACAAATTGGAAATTAAAACTGAGAAAACTGCACACAAAGAAGGGGGGAATGAGAAAGACATAACACACGCCTGAAACTAAATGCATTTTCGCATACACCAGATGGTTTGTCAGCAAAGCTACATTTTATTGACTATTACCAAAAAATAATCAGTATGATTTCATAAGTCATAGTTTGGGCAACATGTTTAATTAACCATATAATTCCAGATATTAAATAAAAACTTGAAGCTTATATTTAAAGGCAACTATCATTATCTAATTTTTTAGGCTATAATGATTCTATGCTGGGGGAGTTATATTAGACTGTCCAAATTATTCTAATTATCATGGAACATTTTTTTAAAATAGCAATATTTTATGGAGGCAAGAATGTAAGCATTAGATAAAGAAAACCGTTTAGAATGCGTGTTTAGAAGCTGGAGGGTGAAAAAGGCTATAGCAGTATTTATTTATTTATTTATAAAATATTTTACCAGGAAAGATACATTGAGATTTCTCTCGTTTTCAAGTAGGTGCTGGGAAGAGATTCCCAGTGAAATCGATAATAAAATAGCAAAGCAAAACATATGACAAAAACAGATCAGGAGTGAGTGAGGGATATGCAATTATTTCAAAAAAAATTTTGATGACTCAAACATATTTTGCTTTGTGGGTGAATAAGGAATATACAAATAAAAAAGGCAAATACAGTAATATGTGTTTATCTTTTTAGAATAACAGCAGAATATATCATTTATGGCATAGTAACTGCATGTGTAGGAGGAATGCATGATTACCGAAAGGTTTCCCAAGGCTGTACAATTTCTAAATTTTGTTTAGAAGTTGGCTCTGAAATCCTTGGTCACTATCAGGTATATGACATTGTGCATTGTACATGGTACACAAAATATACTATATAGTATACAAATTCAAAAAAGTCAATTGATATACTTTTTATTGGTTTAACATTTGTTTTTTTGTAATAGAATTAGTTGGGGATTTTAAATTAAATAGGACTTATTTTCTATACACAATAAGTATATTTTATCACATGTAGCAAGTAAACACTTAACAGGAAAGAGAGCAGGTGACTTGTACAGCAAATACTACACTTTTCCACATATTTCCATTACTTCTGTGCTAATTGTCAAAATTAACCCCTCACCCACCAGCAATGTGTGAGGGGCATGGGAGAATCCCTTTACACTAAGTACCCTCAATCCCACAGACCAGGGTATTGGGGGACAGAAGCATATTGGAGCTATGCTAATTAAGGGAGGATCTGATAGCTAAATGTTGAAAAAAAAAAGAGAATGAACTGCATGGACTTATTTTGTCCAATAAACAATTTGCTTTTTGCATATTTTGTTTATCATTTAATTCCTTCATTTGATGATTCTGACAAGTGAACAATATTCCATAAATTCTGGCACATTTCATTTTTTATGAAAACGAATACACAAGTCTAATAAATATCCTTATTCAGGGGTGGAGGCACTGTTACCCGCATAAAAAAAGTTAGCAATCTTATTATGTAGATAGTCAAATGCTGCTAGTTCCAAATGGCAATTCTAAATTCAGCCTTGATAGGCTTCTACTTGTTTTATAGAACAGATATATAATTAAGAATAAGGTGCATACATGTTATCTCCACTTTTGGAAACTCTATTGCCTTAATGATACAACAGGAAAACACCAACAGCAATCAGAGTGAGCAATATGTTAATGTCCTGGGTGTTATCGCAAAAGAACGTTAATGGTTTTAATAATAAAATACATTTTCTTTGTACTCTAGTGTAATGGCATTTTTTTGCAACTTTATCTACAATTAAATAACAGTAGAAACCTTTTCATCAATGCAGGACAACATCTCTTTAAAATGTATGGTTGTAGATTTTGTGCAGACGCAGAAGATTAATGACGAGTGACATGCAAGAGATGCTTTTTAGCCGTTTGTAAATTAGAACAAATACAGGATTATGTTTACAAAGAATAAATGCATGTTCTTCAGCTAGTCAATGCTCTATTTTTTTTACTTCGTGCTCAGAGTCATTACCTGGCACAATTATTCTTTCAAAGTTAATTGCAAGATAGACTAATTATATTTGATGATTAATGAAGAAATATGCAGAGACATAATATAACCCAGGGACCATTTCTTTTTTAAGATAAGTCAGCATTCTGTAATTAGAAATAAAGGAAGAAATAGATAAATATTGCCACTAGGGTAAGCTAAAGAAGAAAACACATTCCAAATGAAAAGCCTGAGCTGAATGTTAAAATATTCTTTCATCTGCTAGGCTGTATTTGATAGTCTAGTGATCACACCTTTAAACCTTCCATTCCATATAGCATAAGTATAAACAAACACACCATTAAATATATATACTAAGAAATGGATGGATGGATAGATGGATGGATGGATGCATGGACGGACAGACAGGTGGACAGAGCGATAAATAAATGTAGTTTTATTGGGTTGTCATCTATGTCTCATACATCTTACAAAATAATGATTTCAGCATAAAACTGTGTGCTGCAATTAAAAATTATATGTTTTAAGAATTGAAAATCCATTCCTCCAACCAAAGTCGGCTCATTAATAGGGACAAATAAATTAATAAAACATAATCTATAAACAGAGGTATGGGTTCCTAAATATTTAAAGAGATGATACATTATTTCATTTTTTTTAATATTATTATAGGTCTTGCATAAATGCAGGGAGAAACTTCAGGCCCCCGGTGCAAGAATCTGTTTCCCCACGATAGAGCAGAGGTTGTAGATTCTCAGCTGCTCTGATGCTTTTCTAGCCTACTATTTATCCATCCTAGCAGGGTTCTACTTGTGAATATTTGAATAAAGGGGGTCTGTTTGTGTATAGTGTTGGCATTTAAATGCAGTGGTGTGTGTAGCGTTGGTGATTGAATGCAAGGTTCTTTAATGTTGGCATGTGAATGCAGGGGTGTGTTTGTGTGTAGTATTGGTGTGTGAATGCAAGACTTTTCTGTCCACAGTGTTGGCATTTGAATGCAAGGGTGGAATATTGGTGATTGGATACAAATAGGTATTCACATATACACATGCACTGCCAGACACACATACAGGGTACATTGCCATTAACAGAAACACGCATACACTGTTACACATTGATACACGCAGACACATATACACACAGATACACTCTGAGAGATACACACACTGATTGACACACATAAAAAGTTACATTGACACCTACTGATATACATGCACTGATCACATGCACAGATACACACTTACAAGCATTCACAGATACAAACACTGATACATATACAGATACATCGACACACAAACACTGATGTACATGCCCAGATGCAAACACTGACACATGCACAGATACATACACTGACACACATGAACAGATACATACACTAAAACATACAAACACTGACACACATGCACAGATGCATACTCTGACACATACAAACACTGATACATATGCACAGATGTATACAGTGGGTCAGAGGTACATGCCCAGATGCAAACACTGACACATGCACAGATACATACACTGACACACATGAACAGATACATACACTAAAACATACAAACACTGACACACATGCACAGATGCATACTCTGACACATACAAACACTGATACATATGCACAGATGTATACAGTGGGTCAGAGGTCTTGCAGCAGGAGGAACCTAATATGCAAAAATTACACCAATTGCGAGGTACAGGAAGGGAGAATCCGAAGACATAGTCCGGCAGAAGATTAGGTCAGTCCAGAAAGCATAGGCTCTTAGGCAATTAAACAGGCATGATATAATAGGCATAACAGAAACATGGTGGGATGAGACACATGACTGGGCAGTTAACTTAAATGGGTACACGTTATTTAGGAAAGATAGGAAAAACAAGAAAGGTGGTGGGGTATGTTTGTATGTCAACCATGAGTTAAAGTCAAATCTTAGGCATGTGGAGTGTGATGAGGAAAATGTGGAAGCTTTATGGGTAGATATCTGCTTGGGGCAAACAAAGGGAAATCAATTATTGGTTGGGATATGTTATAAACCACCTAAGGAAAATATTAATGAGGAAGAACAGCTGTTAGAGCAAATTGGGAAAGCTTCAAATCAGGGTAACACGTTAATTATTGGAGATTTTAATCACCTGGACATAAATTGGGATAGAGGGACTAGTACTTCAGCAAGGGGAATCAGGTTTTTGAATGTGTTAAATGACACCTTTATGTTACAACTGGTACAAGCACAAACTAGAAAGGATGCTTGTCTGGATCTCGTTATAACAAACAATGTTGATCTTTTAACCAACATTCAAGTAGGGGAGCATTTGGGAAATAGTAATCACAATATGGTAATTTTTTAAATAAACTCAAAAAAGCAAAAGCATGTGGGGTATACTAAAAAGTATAATTTAAAAAAAGCCAATTTCAATAAGATTAGGGCAGCTCTACAACAAATCGACTGGCATAAACTCCTTAGTGATAAAAACACTGAGGATAAATGGAAACTATTCCAACAAATATTAGAAAGGTACATTTCTCAATATGTACCTTTGGGTAATAAATATAAAAGAAACAAATTAAAACCAAAGTGGCTTAGTAGAGAAGTAAAACAAGAGATTAAAAATAAGAAAAGGGCATTTAAAGCATTCAAATCGGACAAATCAGAGGTATCCTATAAAAGATATATGGAAAGCCAATAACGCTTGCAAAAAGGCAATTGAAGTGGCTAAACTAGAAAATGAGAAATTGATAGCCAAAGAATGCAAAAACAACCCCCAGAATTTTTTCAAGTACATCAATTCTAAAAAAACAAAAAATGAATGTGTAGGTACACTGAATACAGAGATGGGTTTGTTAGCTAATGAAGACCAGGAAAAAGCAGAAATTTTAAATAACAATTTTTCTTCAGAATATATTAATGAGGATCCTATGGCAAGAGATATGCAAATGATTGCTGCAAAAAACTTGCAGATAATTTGTTAATGGATAACTCGAGACAAGGTGCTACAGCTATTAAAGAAAATAAATGTAAATAAGGCTCCGGGGCCTGACGGTATTCACCCACGAGTACTTAAGAAACTAAGTGGGGAAATAAGTGAACCTCTGTATTTAATTTTTCAATATTCTTTTGTTTCAGTTATTGTACCGGAGGATTGGAGGAAGGCAGATGTTGTTCCTATAATTAAAAAGGGTTCAAAATCCTTGCCTGGAAATTATAGACCTGTGAGCTTAACTTCTGTAACTGGGAAAATATTTGAAGGGCTATAAAGGGATAATATTCAGGAATTCATTGGGAAGAACTTTGTTATTAGCAATAATCAGCATGGTTTTATGAAACATAGGTCATGTCAAACTAACCTTATTGCATTCTACGAAGAAGTAAGTAGAAGTATAGATCAGGGTGTTGCAGTGGATGTGATCTACTTGGATTTTGCCAAGGCATTTGATACGGTTCCTCACAATAGGTTAGACTTCAAACTAAAAGAAATTGGCGTAGATGAATATTCTTGTTCTGGGGTAGAACATTGGCTTAAGGATAGAGTACAACAAGTTGTCAATAATGGTAAATTTTCAGGCTGGACAAAAGTGGTAAGTGGTGTCCCTCAGGGTTTTGTTTTGAGACCACTTCTATTTAACATATTTATAAATGATCTTGAAATAGGCATTGAAAGCCATGTATCAGTGTTTGCAGATGACACAAAACTTTGTAAAGTAATAAAATGTGAGCAGGATATTGCTTTGCTGCAAAGGGATTTGGATAGATTGGGGGACTAAGTTATGCACTTCGGGGTTAAAAATGCACAAGCAATTTACACCCTAAATGGTAGTGAACTAGGGATAACCACACACGAGAAGGATTTGGGAATTGTTATAGACAACAAATTAGGTATCAATATGCTATGTCAATCTGCAGTTGCTAAGGCCAGTAAGGTTTTGTTATGTATAAATAGGGGCCTAAACTCTCGGGATGAAAATATAATTTTGCCTCTTCATAAATCGCTGGTAAGACCACACCTTGAATATGCTGTGCAATTTTGGGCACCTGTTCTAAAGAAAGATATCATGGCACTAGAAAAAGTCCAGAGACAAGCTACAAAGTTGATAAAAGGAATGGAGCATTTTAGTTATGAAGAAAGGTTAAAAAAATTAAATCTGTTTAGTTTGGAAAAACGGCTCCTGAGAGGGGATATGATAACATTATACAAATATATTCGGGGCCAGTACAAACCTTTATCTGGAAATCTATTCATAAACAGGACTATACATAGGACACGAGGTCACACATTTAGGCTGGAAGAAAGGAGATTTCATCTAAGGCAAAGAAAATGATTTTTTACAGTAATAGCAATAAGGATATGGAATTCTCTGCCTGAAGAGGTGGTTTTGTCAGTCATTACAGATGTTTAAACTGCAATTGGTTAAATACTTGCAAAAACATAACATACAGGGATATAATTTCTAATTAGTTGGGTAATAGTTGATTGATCCAAGGAGACATCTGACTGCTATTTTGGGGTCAAGAGGGAATTTTTTCCTGGTTTGTTGCAAAAAATTGGAAGCGCTTCAGACTAGGTTTTTTGCCTTCTTTTGGATCAACAGCAGAAACATATGTGAGGAAGGCTGAACTTAATGGACGCAAGTCTCTTTTCAGCTATGTAACTATGTAACTAATCAAAAATTACACCTATTGCGAGGTGCAGGAAGGGAGAATCCGAAGATGTAGTCAGGCAGAAGGTTAGGTCAGTCCAGAAAGCATAGGCTCTTAGGCAATTAAACAGGCAAGATGTCAAATACCAGGGAGTCAGAATAAGACAATGGTTCAATAGGTACAACTGATCTGTAGAACTGTAGACCACAACTGAGCACTGAGGTGAGCTGCAATGAACATTAAATAGGCAGGCAGAGGTACCCCCTCTCCCTTCATTAGTGTGACTCCCTCGATATATATACAGTCCACATATAATATATACAGTATATGGGAAATGCTGTACATTTTACCTTTACATTAAACAATAAGATAATAATATCTATGCTTAGCTTCAGAGAATCAGTACTTAAACTCTGCCAAGAGGACTTACATCGTATATATACACTGCAAACTATACCCTGGTGACATATATACATACATACACTGCAAACATACATTCAAACACAACACAAATGAACACATCTGTTCACACAAGTGAATGGATAATTGAAACTTTACATGTAGAACTCCAGGCATTAACAACCTGCAGTTGTGCATTTTTGTATTGATTGTTTACTAGAGGTGGTGGAGAATATAGGGTTAAGGAGGTGGAGTTCAAGCCCCAGCGTTGCTGAAATCAACTCATTCAGTAATTCTACTAATCCTATAGGGTGAAAAGGGCAATGAGTGATGTATGAACTGCAAACCCATGAAACCCCTAGTCATCAGACATTTATGGATCTGACCCGATAGTCTCTCCCTGGTGTGTGAGCAATGTAGTCAGTTTTTGTATACCATAGGCCATTTAACCCCGTAATGACACATGACAGAAATATTCCGTCATTATTCCCTTTTATTCCAGAAGTTGTGTCCTTAAGGGGTTAATGCTCTGTACTCTTTTCCCCATATATTGTACCTGACATAATATATATATAGCAACAAGCGCATTCATACATGGACACATACATGTATACATACACAATCACACATGTTCACATATACACATACATAAGCACATATACATGTATATAAACACATGGCTTTTACCCTCACACAAAAATAAAAAGGTTTTGCATCTAGTAGCTGATTTTACTCCTTTAAATTCTCTGTGTGTGTTTTTGCTCTTGTTGCCATTATTTGATAATGATCTGGTCCTTTCCCTTTTTGGATATAAATAAAAGGCAATGTAGCTTATCACATAATCCCTAACAGTGGGTGGCCCATCGGGTGGTTCTCACACTTGGGCCAACCCAATGAGGTTGTCTGATCAGGGGCACCATCAGTAGCCATGGCCTTTTGATATCACACTAGTCTGGGCTAACTTCAAATGCCAATTCGATGCTGGGAAGAAGTGAGGTCACGCCCTCGAAATGTACAGAGAGCCAAGTGGGAGGCAGAGAGAAGAGGATGCAGGGCACAGATTTCCATCAACAACCTCTCCTTCATCCCTCGTGTCAAGTCGATCGCCAAATCCGGCTGCTTCCATCTCAAAAACATAGCTCGCATCTGCCCCTATTTAACACCAGGCGCAGCTAAGGTGCTGGTCCATGCCGTTGTTCTTTCTCACCTTGACTACTGCAATTCCATTCTCAGTGGTCTAATGTGTTCCCAGATTGCACCACTGCAATCTATAATAAATGCGGCGGCAAGGCTCATTATCCTGTTTGACCGCACCTCCCACGCCGCCCCGCTCTGTCAGTCCCTACATTGGCTACTAGTTAGATATAGGGCTCAATTTAAGATTCTGGTGCTTGCTTACAAGTCCCTACATAATGTTGCTCCTCCCTAATACACAAGTATGACCTGTTGAGGCCCCTGTGCACTGCCGAAGACCTCCGTCTATCCTCTGTCCGTACTCCCACATCTGAAGTCTTGGGGTGTTTGGACTGCTGATTTCTCTCCCTACAGGAGTCTTGTGTTCGCAGACTCTGAAGTGGTTACAGATTGGCCACCTGCCTTCTTCCCATCCCATGATGACAGCCTCCGAGGAACAGGGAATAGAGGTAGTATAATTTGTATGGTATGTTAGTGTGCAGTTTGTGTGCCTGTGAGTGTATAGTGTGCCTATGAGTGTATTGGTGTGCATATGTGTGTGTGTCTGTTTGTATCTGTGTGTGCCTCTATCTGTGTCTATGTGTCTGTCTATATCTGTTTGTGCCTGTGTGTAAATGTCTGTGTCTTTGTATGCCTGCCTGTGTCTTTCTGTGTCTGTGTGTAAATCTCCCTGTGTCTGACTGTGTCTGTCTGGGACTGTTTGTGTGTGCATTTAATGCTCTCTGCCTGTCTGTGTCTGGATGTATGTGTTTGTCTGCCTGTTTCTGTCTGTGTCTGTCTATGCCTGTGTGTACCTTTGTGTACCTGTGTGAACCTATCTGTGCCTGCCTGTGTCTGTGTGTACCTGTCCTTGTCCACCTATGCCTATCTGTGTCTATCTATTCTTGTGTGTACTTGTCTGCTAATGCTTGCACCTGAGTGTGTACCTGTCTGTTCCTGTCTCTGTCTGTGCTTGTGTGTTGCAATCTGCACCAGTGTATCTACCTGTGTTTGTCTGCCTTTGCCTGTTTATGCCTGTCTGTGTGTATATGTCTATGTGTGTCTGCTGTAAATTACTTTGGGTATGTCAAGAGGTGAGTTAAGGGGTGGAGTTTGTGGATGGGGCAGGTGTGAAGACATATAAAGGAGGTCACCTATTTACTTTTTGGCTTGAGCACTAGGTGGTTTTTGATACTAGCAACACTCCTGTCTGAAATTCCTCTCTACAGAAGGGATTAGTACTAGTGGCTTGGTGTTTACTAATAAAAGATGTGCTATAGACTTTATTATGCTGCCATTATCCTAAACCATTTTAGATTCTAAAAGGCAGATTATATAACGTCTTATCGAGGTTTACATAAAGGAAAATTATGAAATTTAAACATCACAGTTACAAGCCACTGAAAATAAAATATTTACTGATGGGGCAGAAAAAGTTTAAAAAAAAATACTGACAGTTATCAGTGACTGCTAAATTTAGATAATATTCTCAACAGAATTTAACATATTCATTATTTTTGAAAAGACAACAAATCCATAGGATGTAGCTACTTCGTAACTAAGCCCCATGAGTCTTTCAACTGATGATCAGAAACACAAGTGTAAAACCACATGCTGGTTTTAGAAAGTGATTTTCTATTAAGCAGAGGCAAACTTTAAAGACACCCAGACCACTTTATATCATTAAAGTGGTCTGGGTGAGTTGCCTCTATCCCCTTAACCCTGCAATGTAAAATTGCAGAGAAACAGCAATTTTTAGATTGCAGGGTCAAGACAACCTTTAGTGACTCTCTGCCAGACAGGGTTTAACTGTATGGAACAAGATTGGACATCCTCACATTTTGTATGAGGATGGGCAACATCTTTCAAATTCCCATACGGCATTGATCCAATCCTTTCCTATAATGCGCGTGCAGTGCTCCCGCGCATGCTCTTCTGGTTCCCCATCGGCGTGACGTCACTGGAGGAGGGGATTGAGCCAGCGCTGAGGAACCTCGGAGCTAGAGTCAAGATAAATGAAAAAATAATTTTTTTACCCTTTAATCACTGGGTGTGGTGACCACAGAGGCAGAGGCACACTATAGTGTTAGGAATTCAGT
This sequence comes from Pelobates cultripes, assembly GCA_933207985.1. Lineage (NCBI taxonomy): Eukaryota > Metazoa > Chordata > Amphibia > Anura > Pelobatidae > Pelobates > Pelobates cultripes. Next base: position 156,737,980 of record OW240914.1, on the reverse strand, counting down.
TTTGTATTCCAAAAGCTATAGTGTTCTTTTAACATTGACATAAGTGCAATTCAGTGTTAAAGCTAAAGATACATTACCTTATTAACCCCTTAAGGACTAAACTTCTCGAATAAAAGGGAATCATGACGTCACAGATGTCATGTGTCCTTAAGGCGTTAAACAAAATTAGAAAACAAATTACAGAGTTTATGTGATTGTGGTTTATATTTTTTATCTGATTTCAGTGATAGAATTTGCAGTAATGTTTAAATTAGCTTTTTAGCAGAAATATATAAATTAAATATGTGTAACCTTGATTTAAAAATTAATGTAATTATATCATAATACAGATATAGATCATTTACAGAAATATTTAATATGTTTACCGCAACCAACAGAAAACACAAGCATGAGATGTTGCCCATGGAACTTTTCATAGATATTCCTGGAATGTCTAAGTTGTTGAAGCCAAGGGAAGTTCCTACATATTAAACAATGCTGTGTTCACATGGTACCTGATCTCATTGGTCAGCATCAATCACGCAATAATGAGGTTTCCGATTAGGGCTTTAATTAATGTTTTTGGATAAGCTTTTCAAATAATCTAATATTTTCAGATAAACTTTTCAAATATTTTGAAAAATACTTTAATATTTTGAATATATTGAATTATTTATATATAATAGAAAATATTTTTTTTGCATTTCTTTTACACAAACTGTATTTTACTGGTGATATCATCAACGTGACAAATTTTACTCATTTGAAACACTTATATGTGTGTTCAGCAAAGTCTTCTGAGTACAACAGTACCCCCCAGGTTTTATGGTGTATTGGAAAGTTACAGGGTTAAATATAGAGCTTGCAAATTAAATTCTGTGGACTTCCTGCCTGGGTCATTAGGCAGGTCCCTCAAATTGTAATTAATAAAATTACTGTATTTATTTATTTATATATATTGTATTTGTTTGCTTTACTGACATTGTATTTTTCATTTTGCACAAGTAGGGGGGCTGCCTGACAGCGCCGGTAGTCCCCCTGCAGGCAACTGCATAGGCAGCCATGCCTGCCATGTGATCGCTCTTTGGGAGCAATCACATGGCCTGTCGGCGCCTAATTTGCTGGGCAGGGGACTGCCTGGGAAAGTGAGTAGAAGGGGGTCGCGGGGACTCAAAGTCATTCCATGCCGCCACAACAGTTTTAAGCCCATTTAAAGCAGGTCGGCATGGAACACAGTAACAGCATTAAGGGGTTAAAGCAATCTCAACAAACCAAGGAAAACAATATTATATATAATAATATTTTCTTTTTGTACTTGCTTGAAAAATAATTTTAAAAGCGTCATAATGTAACAAGCGCTTACCTTTCCCCGCCGATCCTTCCTTTCTGACGCCGGCCGCTCGGATCACGCCCACATTTATGACGCGGCGCATGCGCGCCGACGTCAGACTAAAAATTGCGCCAAAATTCAAACGTGGCCACGCTCCCGGACTTTTTGGGGGCGTGGCTACAAAATTAAAGCCAAAGAACCCACACTATAAAAGGGCTATCATGACACTTGTCAGATGCCCTAGTGTGGTTCTTGTTTAAGTCCCCTGGTGCTATCTTTTCTGATTGTTCTTCCTGGTATTTGACCCTTGGCTATTTCTCTGACTATTCTGTGTTCTGGTTTCCCATATCTTGGCTTGGATAATCGTGTGCCTGTCTTCCGTATTCCCTTGACCTCTGTCTATTTCTCTTGACTATTCTCAGACGCTAGTCCGGCCATTCTAAGGTCCGGTAACCGTCTTTCTGTGGGTTTCACGCTGTGTGAAGGGGTCACTGTTGTGACTTTGGTCACTGTCGTGACACATAAATTCACTTGTTTAACTAGCTATCAAGAAAAACAATAAACAACAAATGGCTGGAACATCCAGAATCACTGTCCAGCAGCTCGACGATCGATAGAAGCCAAATCAAGTATCCAAAGCAACTCCTGGGTCGGATCAAGCTGAAAAGAGAATGTGAAACAGGTTAGACACTAGTGCGAAGACAGTCAAAACAATGAAGCAACACGTAAACCGTGTATTTGTAAATAATTTAAACATATACTAAGATAATAAGTAATATAATTAATTAACTGATCGACAGAACAACCAATACTAATATAAAAGGAAACATAGATAATGAATAGTACTCATTAAAACACTGCAATAATTAAAAAGAAAGCCAACAATGAGAGACAAGCAAGTCAAACGAGACAGAAAAAAAGTTAGAGCGAGGATAGGAGAAATGGATATACGACATAAGTGAGACGAACATTTAAAGACTCCAAACAGTCAACAAGGGGAAAGGGAACACTGGGTGAGATAATACTCGGCTGCTGTCATTATTAAAATTAAGATTATTAGTACACTAAAGCTAGCATAAACTTCAAATTTTACAACATGACAGGAGGCTTCGTATTTTGCACTTTTAACGCTGATGAAGCTATTCTGCAGATCAAACCGTTTTTTTGCTGGTAGGGTCCAGAATTGTATCTGCGACAGTCATTGCCTTCCGCTAACTGGTGCTCACACAGAAAAGACTCCTGCATGAAAGCGGAGCCAGACTTATATTCAAAACCCCAAGCATCATCTTCTATACCGCTGTGGAGCTGGTAAAGTGAGTTTAATTCAAAATATGAAGCCTCCTGTCATGTAAAATTTACAGATGGTATGATGTGATAAGGCAAGTAGCTGTCTTCTTACATTCAATATACCCAGAGTCATTTGACAGACAGACAGAAATAACACATCATCTAACACCCCAGACAATGTGTTTTACTTCTCCACAGTCCAATACCAATGAACTGATTCTTCATAACACAGATGGTTATGCATAAGACATGGAAAGATCATTCTAATGGATCTTGTGCTGCTACTCATTTTTGAGGCTTTTATGGACCCTGCAGTATGGACAGAATTACATGGTTCATGACCCTTTTCTGTAAACCTGTGTGGTCTACCAACATGAAGTTGAGTTATCTTTGCTGCTAGACATTTCCTTGTACTTCACTATAGTCACATTTCCAGTTTTCCATGAGAATGCGAGCATGGCAGAAATTTAACAGACTGACTTGTTGGAAAGATGACATCCTAAGACAGTACCTGAATAAAAGTCCCTTTCCTCTGTGGTGTTGGTCTATTCTACCACTGTTTGGCAGTGAACTTGTTTTTAAACTCCTGTCAAAAGTGAGTGTGACTAGAACGGGTAACTCTGTTAATTAATAGAGGAGTCTTCATTCTGTTGCTACATTATGTACTTTTTGGCTTTGGCCTGATATTAGTGACATTGTTGAAGATAAAAATGTTTAGTATATAGAAGTATTGCCTATTGGATCATTATTGTTTATACCTGTTTGGTTCGTATTATTTTCATTGGATTGTTTTGTATTTCATGTTGTTATTAGCATTATTTCTATTTAATGTATTACCAACCTCGGAACCTTGGTTAACCAAGCGGCTGCAGTTTAGTCTCTAGAGACCATTGACTAGAAATACACATAGAGATGAGAAGACAAAAGCTAATGCAAGAACTGTCTAAGTACCATAACAGCACCAGATTAAAAAAACTACTTTTATGCAAAGGTAGATTTCGTGAACCACACAACACAACTTTTCGGCTATAATCAAGCAGTGAGAATGATTTTGATGTGAGCCAAAATGTTAGCTTGTGTGGTTCAATGGCTCTGCCTTTGGATCTGATTGGGCACAGTCATTTTAACCTAATGATGGGAAATGTATCAAGCATTTTTCTTTTGGCTGCCTGCAATCTTTTGTCTGGTTCATATTCTAAACAAAGTGTTTTTCCCTTTGGGGCCTGACTCACAAGTTCTTGTTTACTGGATTCGGATTGGAATCCTCACACCTGAATAAGTGCAGGTAAGGACACCTTTTATTTTATATTTTCATACAGCTTTTTGTACCATATGTTTTTGTACCATATGTTTTTTCTGTCCCCAGCAGTGATTCTCCTGATTTGGAGCTCTGTATTCAACCTGAAATCATAGCTTGTTGGAGAGGATTGCATTGTTTGATAATATACAAACAGCTGATTGCAATAGTTTTATTGTCTAAAGCAGGGGTTCCCAACCCTGTCCTCAAGTACCCCCTAACAGTCCAGGATTTAGGGATTACCAAGATGTGTCTAAGGTGTTTTTAGGAGAAGAAAAAAAAAAACACACTTTAGACACAACAGGGTAATCCCTAAATCCTGGACTGGTAGGGGGTACTTGAGGACTGGGTTGGGAACCACTGGTCTAAAGCATTGCAAGTGATACATATTGAAGAAGTTAATCCTACTAATTACTATTTTTTGCTTCAACAGACTAATAACTCAATATATTAGTATACCCCCTCCACTGCACCCCCCGCCCCCCTTAAAAAACAGCAAAAGCAAGATATGCAAGTTCAGCCATATATATTTATTAAAGGGAAACTATAAAGTGTGAGGGCGGATTATCAAACAGCTAGATTTTTCACATATCATCAATTAATAAATTTGGAGGCTTAGTGGCAGTAAGCTTTTCTCATAAAGAAATTGGAACTGTTAGGGACTGTCTTTTTAGTAACACATGCTGGTCACTCCTTGTCACTAATTGTGAAATGGGCAGATGCTAAACAGTCACTACTTGCTAATAGTAACAATAGGTATGGATATATATGAGCCAGATTTCTACTGTAAATGTATCCAAATTCCGCACATAAGTTACACAGGAATAGAAACACTTCCATGGAGAGACATAGAAATAGCAAAGGGTGAATCGCATTTATTACACAGAATAAGGTGAATACGATTCACCCTTTGCTATTTCTATGTCTCTCCATGGAAGTGTTTCTATTCCTGTGTAACTGGTTACATACAGACACTAGTTAATGCCATTTTGTCATAACGTTTACCTGGTGCTAAAAAAGTGTAATGCTGGGGGGAAATTTCCAGTATATCCAGTAATAACTCTTAAATACAAATGTTTTAGACATCAAGATAACTTGGTATATACACTATATGGTCAAATGTTTTGGGACACCTGACCATTACACCAACAGAGACTTTTATGACATTTTATTCTAAATACATAGACATCAATATGTAGTTGGTCTACCCTTTGCAGCTCTAACAGCTTCAACTCTTCTGGGAAGGCTTTTCACAAGATTTTGAAGTGTTTCTGTGTGCATTTTTGCCCATTCATCCAGTAGAGCATATGTGAGGTCAGGCATTGAAGTTCAATGAGAAGGCTTGGCTTGCAATCTCCATTCCAGTTTACCCCAATGGTGTTTGATGGGGTTGAGGTCAGGGCTCTGTGTGGGCCAGTCAAATACTACAATATCAAATCCATACAGCCATGTCTTTATAGATCTTGCTTTGTACAGCATAGTTATGCTGTAGTAGAAAAGGGCCTTCCCCAAACTGTTCCCTCAAATCTGGAAGCATAGCATTGTTCAAAATGTCTTGGTATGTTGAATCATTAAGATTTCCCTTTACTGGAAGTAAGGGGCCTATCACAAAACAGCCCCATACCATTATCCCTCCTCTACAAAATTTTACAGTTGGCACAATGCAGTCAGGCAGGTGATATTCTCCTGGCATCCTCCAAACCCAGACTCACCCACACTGACAAACAGAGAAGTGTAAATCATCAATCCACAGCCCACATTTCCACTGTTCTAGTTCCAGTTGCTTTACACCACTCAACCTGACGCTTAGCATTGTACTTGGCTTAGCATTGTACATTCCATGAAGCTTCCACTACACAGTTTTTCTGCTGATATTAATTCCAGTGGATGCTTGGAACTCTTCAGCTATGGAATGAGCAGAGCATTGGCGACCTTTAAGCACCATGCACTTCAGCACTCGTTGACCCCACACTTTACGTGAGTTGATGCTGTTCCTAAAAGCTTCCGCTTTCCAGTTGACCGTGACTTATTGCAAATATTGCATCCTATCACAGTACCATGCTTAAATTAATTGAGGTCTTCAGAACAACCCATTTTATTCACAAATGTTTGTAAATGCAGACTGCATGGCTAAGTGCTTGATATTTTACAACTGTGGCAATGAGTCTGATTGAAACACCTGAATTCATTAAGAGATGTGCCCCAATGCTTTTGTACAAGCCTCACTAAGCAAACCAGTAACCAACCTCATGCTGAAGAGTTGCATTAACAACGAAACAGCTGTCCATGAGTGGTTCACTGGTTTTGCATCTTATCCTAAATTGTGTTCCACGCAGTTGTATACTGCAAACACAAATTAAAAGGAATCCATGTTTAAAATGGAATGAGGCAAAAATGTGATTCTTTGTTAAACTAATTTGCATATGCCCACCCAGAATCCTTTGCGGTTGTAACATCACCGCTGATTTGGCATTTCTGTGGGAAAAGCAAGTCTTATGGCTTGACTGGTGTGCAGATTTTTGTTTAGCATTGTATTAACTATATATATATATATATACATATATATATATATATATATTCATATACAGATAAAATAAAATAAAAATATTTTCTCAACCCTCCTGGGTGGTATGTTTATTGCTCATTCTCGGGTCCTCTACCAGAGGCCTGGGAGTTTGAGGGTTCTGCGCAGTATCTTAGCTGTTCCTAGAACTGCACTCTTCTGGACAGTGATCTCAGATGTCCCACCTGGAATCTGTTGAAGCCACTCCCCCAACTTGGAAGTCACAGCCCCGGGTGCTCCTATCACAACTGTGACTACTACTGCCTTTACTTTCCATATACTTTCTAGTTTTTCTTTCAGTCCTTGGTATTTCTCCACCTTCTCATGTTCCTTCTTCCTGATGTTATAGTCACTGGGTATTGCCACATCCACCACAACTGCAGTCTTCCATCCACCACATTGTCGGGTTGGTTGGCCAGCACTTGCATGTCTGCCTGGATCTTAAAATCCCACAGGATCTTAGCCCTGTCATTCTCGATTACTCTTTGTGGTATCTCCCATCTGGACTTAGGCAGGTCCAATCCATATTCTGTGCAGATGTTTTGGTGCACGATGCCAGCAACTTGGTTGTTTCACTCTGTGTATGCTGTTCCTGCTAACATCTTGCATCCCACTACTAGGTGCTGAACTGTCTCAGAGGCCTCTTTGCACAGTCTGCACCTTGAGTCTTGCCTGGTGTGGTAGACTCCAGCTTCTATTGATCTGGTGCTAATGCCTGTTCCTGTGCTGCTAGGATTAGTACCTCAGGACCTGTCTGACTCTTTGGAGGTACTTGGATGTTTGCTATCCTCCTTGTCTCTTTTTCATGGTTGCCATGCATTTGTGGTACCCACAGGTACTTGTAGCTATCCTCTACATCTTCTATTTGGCCTTCTGGAACTTTAACTCCTTCTGTCCTGATCAACTTCCCTCTTTTTGCTATCATCCGCCCCCACTTCTCTAGTCCAAACAACATTCCGATGTCCTTGCTGTATATCCTAGTTAGGTGGATCAGTGAGTCAATATCCCGCTCATTCGTGGCATACAGCTTGATGTCATCCATGTAGAGTAGGTGGCTGATGGTAGCTCCACTCTTGAACCTGTATCCGAATCCATTCTTCTTGATGATCTGGCTAGGGGGGTTGAGGCCTATGCAAAACAGCATTGGGGGTAATGCATCACCTTGGTATATGCCACATTTGATGTTCACTTGAGTTATTGTCCTGGAATTGGCTTCTAGAGTTGTTTTCTACTTGCCCATCGAGTTCTTGATGAAGGCTCTTATTGTCTTGCTGACCGTGTAGAGAGCCAAACATTCCGGTATCCAGGTATGTGGCATTGTGTCAAAGGCTTTCTTGTAGTCAATCCAGGCCATGCACAGATTGATCTGTCTGGTCTTAAAAACCCTTGTGTCTGATTGGTCTACCAGTAGTTGGTGTTTTGATCCTCTGGTGTTGTTTCCAATCCCCTTCTGAGTATTGGTCATATATTGACTCATATGCCCTTGGATCTAGGAGGTTACGATGTCTGACAGGAGTTTGAATGTTATGGAGAGGCAGATTATTGGTCAGTAGTTGGATGGTGTTGTTCCCTTGTGAGGGTCCTTCATGATCAGTATTGTTCTGCCTTGTGTTAGCCTGTCGTGGTGCGAGCCTGTTGCTAGTAGCTGGTTCATTTGTGCTGCTAGGCATTAATGCAGCATTGGTAACCTCTTTATCCAGTCTCTTGTTCATCCATAGCTCCCATATACATTTCATGTAGCCTCTCTCATTGGGTCTGCTGTTGTAGCAGGTCTAGGTTCTCGCTCTGTGTCCAGGAATGATTTGTTCCAGTAGCCCACTTGATGTCAGATTGCTCTGGTTCCCTAGCATCTGACGCGGACCTTATTAATCCGGGCGACATCTGAGCCGGCATGATTCTCTTGTTCATGTTGCTCTCATATTATTGAGGTGGGGAGGGTATATATTGTTAGGTGTCTTGCCCAGGGACAGTTACTGGTACAGTGTGGTTCCCAGTTCAAAGTCAGTGACATTACCACTGTGCTATCCAGTCGATATATAGAGATAGATATATATATATATATATATAAACAAAACCAAGAAGGCTGCACTCACCTGAACATGCATACATTATAGGGTGCTGCTGGGGCCAAAATATACAAAATACAGAATCCAGCGCACTTGCTTATTCACTAAACAATGCTTTCAAAACCTTAGAGATTGTAATGGTTTTATTTAAAAACACCTCACCTAGGCAGCACCCTATAATGTATGCATGTTCAGGTGAGTGCGGCCTTCTTGGTTTCGTTTGTATATTTGGGAGTCCAGGCCAGCTCCTTGGTTTTGCACCCCTCCCTGTCAGAGGTGCCTCATTCCAGGACCCTATTTAGCCTTGACTTGCAGAGAGTCCCAGTAGGGAAGTATTTCCCAAGTAAGTGGATTAATCTCATAAGGGCAAGCATTAGGCTGCTAGAGTAGGACCTGCCAAGAATGGGGTACATTGACGTTGTGGCAGGCTTGTGCAATATATGCTCATATAATGTAACTAAACCCTCATTATTTTTTGCCTAGGTGAGGTGTTTTTAAATAAAACTATTACAATCTCTAAGATTTTGAAAGCATTGTTTAGTGAATAAGCGAGTGCGCTGGATCCTGTATTTTATTTATTTATTTATATATAAGTCATATAAGGATAGCACTCTCAGGACTTTAAAATAAAACTTAGCTTGTATTACCTTGTAAAAGAAAACAGCTATCCTTATATTACTTTCTGCATTTTTGCTGGAGAAGCACCAGGCAAGGAATTATATCTGATGGAGGAAGATTGTTTTATATATAAGGGTAAGGATGCTATAAGGGTGCTATTGGGGCCAATAATACAACATACAAGATCCAGCACACCTAAAAACACTTTAAGAAACAGCAGACATGAGCAAAAATAATGGAGGTTTAGTTACAGTATATGCTTAAACATTGCATAAGCCTGCCACAACACCCATCTACCCCATACCTGGCAAGTCCTATTGTCAAAACTCGAGTGCAGCCCTCTTGGTTTCATGTGTAAATATATTTGGGAGTCCAGACCACCGCTCATTACTTTTTACCCCTTCCTGTCACAGGTGCCTCATTACAGGGACTTATTTAGCCTTGCACTGCAAAGAGCCCCAGAAGGAAGGATATCCCAACTGATTTAATCTTATGAGATCAGGCATTAGGTTGCTAGAATATGACCTGACAAAAATAGGGTACATTAGCAATGTGGTAGGCTCATTCAATGTATAATCATATACTGTAACTAAATTCCCATTATTTTTACCTAGACTTTAGCTGTTTCTTTAAAAAAAACTATTACATTTTGTGAGCTTTGAAGTTGGTGATCAGTGAGTGAGTGCTCTAGATCTTCTATGTTGTATTAATTGGCCCCAGGAGCACCCTTAAAATGTATTTTTATTTGATGGCAGAGAATACGAATTATACTATTTTATAAAATAAAATTACAAAAAAAAAGTGTAACTTTGTCCTAATATTACTTTTTATATATAACGTTCATAACTTTTATTGATAACAATATTGAGCCCCATAATATATATTTAAATTTATAGATAATAATAATAATCATAAATATCAGTAAAAATAATTACAGGATTCAATTTATTTTCATAAACATTAATTTGCAAAATATATTGTTAATCTTCTGTAGCATCTCCAGAAAACATAAACATAGATCTTAGATTGTATAAGGAATCTGATTAAGGATGACACTGTTATAAGAAACACTTTGAGTTTACTTAAATGTTTCTTGCTTTCCACCGCATGGTCATGGATTGCTGGATCCAATGTGATCAGAATATGGGTGTATTTAAAAAAAAAAGTCTCCAATGCCTGGAGGGATTTTAATTAGATCAGTTTTTGGGAACCGATGGGTGTGAGAAGCCATGGAGCAATGAATGATGTGATTGTGTATTGTCATCAAGTACCCAGCCACCTGGTCACTGTGATCCTGATGAGTGGACACGTATAATAGGACACCTCAATTCAAAATGCCCCTTTACTTTCTTAAGGTCGTGAACTAGAAAGTTTAAAATAGGTATTGTGACCTTATGTTTCTCTATTCATTTTAAAATATTCTCTTTTTAAGTTGGGGGTTAAAAACCAAACAAAGGCCATGTGTAATTCGTCCATCTTCTCGGGTCTGCAGTAATTATTATTTCTGCTTGACAATGTCAAACTCTGCTATAGTTCCATAGTGAGTTAGCTACTGTGTTTATACTTGGATATCTTTCTATTCGTTACTGGAGAGACTGTTAAGTGAAAACCATAATCATTTTTTCTACTCCATATATTTAAACATATGATAGAGTGATATTGTCCAGTAGTATAGTGAATACAAATTCCAGTTTTATATTTCTTAAAAGCCTTCCATTGATGCTTAGCTCCTAGGGATAAAGTTGTTTCTCTTATAATGAACGGCCACACTAAGAAGCTGTTTGTTGGAATTTCTCCCTTAAAAAGGAGTCTATAAACTATGTCATGATGCACAGAGATCTAAAGACCCAGGAATTGTGTAATACTAACAAACAAAATAATTAACTATTATCATACATGAATAAAATATTGGAAGCACTCTGCAAAACATGAACAAAATAGATTTATTCCCCAGGCCTTAAATCCTTTAAGAGATCCCTCTCTACATATCTCAAAACAGAATGCACCTGTCATGGTTGATTATATATTTTGTACCTGTTCTATGTTAAATTTTGTATATATTGTTTATTAATATTGTTTTTTTTTATTTTATTGTACCCTATTGTATCAATGCAATGTTTTGTGGACCCAGGACATACTTGAAAACGAGAGAGATCTTAAGGTATCCTTCCTGGTAAAATATTTTATAAATAAATAATATAATCAGGCAACAAGTAGAGTAAATAGTTATAAATATCATGGTTCAATACAGGAAAAAAATAGCAATATATAGGTACATTCAATCACACCAGCATATTTCTGAAATAAAATATATTTGAAAGTGTGTTGGTTAGCCTTTGGTATCAGAGTCTGAACTATTGTTTTCCTGATAGATCTGTTTAAATCCAGCAATTCCTAACAATGACTATACATTATCATTGCAAGTGATTACCTCTGTTCAACAGCATAAATAAAAAAAATAAAAAATAAACATTTCTTTTTGTTGCTTTTTGTTGCCTGTGTACTAGTTTCACTTGTATGGAATATGTGAGGCCACCTAATGAATAGTTCTCCTCTTCACCTAATCTATAGAAACAGTGCTGTGGCATTACAGTTTTTATATTTTTATAATTCCATTCATGTATACATAGAGAAGAGTTTAATTTTTCTAATGTTTTATGAGCCAGTATTAAATTAGATTTTAGCAATTCAATTTTACAGAAGCCTCTTTTATGAGTGTACATTGGATCCATATTAAACATTTCCACAATTTCTCACTATTTCTATATGTATATATTTTGTTTTCCTTTATTTTTGTTTTAAGTTTTAATTGTATGGGACAATTTTAGATGTTAACATATATTTTACTTTAAAATTTTATTATCATTTCTCATTAGTTTTGTGTGTAGGTTAAATTTAGTTACTTATTATCACAAAGCGGGAATGGTTGTTAAATTGTCTTAATTGGTATTTTATAATAAATTAGGATATAAATGCAATTTCTCATGTAAGAATTGAAGAAACTGAACTTACACTGCACGCATGTTCAGTGAATTGGGAAGATCTGAAAATGGTATTGTAACATTCTATGTTACTGAATGAATTCGGACAAAAAAAACCTTTAATTTGGCTAACCGAATTCCATTAACGTGACTATTCAGCACATATATATTGCAATACAGTGATAGGCTTAATTTTGGTTCCGTTTTAATTAGGCTAATTATGATAGGAATTCAGCTGACCTATTTCTGACTGAATGGAATTGTATTTTACCATCCAAACTTCGTCCACATTCGGTCAATATTTGAGATTTTGAGCATTCGTTTGAACATTTTTAGCATTTGATTCAGCTTGTCCCTGGTTAATTTCGTATTATTTATTTGCTTGATTGTTTAATTGATTGATTGATTTGACTTTGTGGCTGTCTCCTAACCTTCAATCATCTTTTTTTTTGTGCCATGGACTGAATGACAAAGCAAACTAACCCATTCGTTTATTGTCCCATGTCTTCATGATACGCCTATATATGCTTCAAAGAAATGGATGATCCGTCTATCAGAATTTTTTTTAACAATAACACATTTAATGTTATGGAACAAAAACAAGGTTATGTAACAATTGATTAATGCATAACCTGACACTTGTTAATGCAGAATTTAATAAATAAAATAAATTTTTATTACATGGATTATCAGTATAAATATATTTCTCTCTCTCCGCTTTCTTTTGACAATATTAAAGAAAGAAACAACAGGGTGGTGACTAAGTGCTGGTTATATAAATTGGGATTACCTGGGGTTATGCCTTTGAAACATTTGTTATATATCCTCCATAGTATACATCTCATATAAACTTTGTACACTTGCACAGATTGATCTGTTTGTTATTTTGATTGCAATAGTCTATTGTGTTAGTGTTAACCTGAGTCAAAGTTATTAGAAGTTAAAAATAAATCCGTTATATATTTTTGTGCTCAATAAGTGTGAATTAAATAATGTTTTTGTGTAAGTGTTGAGTAGAAGACTGTTTCTCAAAGATCATTATGTTGTCTGATTGGAACCCCATATTTATTATAATATTTAATTAGGAGTTATTTGGCAGATAGATGTTAGATAAATATTGCCTAGCATGTGGAAATCAGTTCTACAGTATATGTGCATCCTTGAAAACTAATAAAAACACTTTTTTTTCTACCTGGTAAAGTCTCTTTCTAGAGATATATATTTCACAGCATAACTGGTCACAGGCTTTAACATAGTCTTTGTCAAATAATAAATTCACAATTAAAAGGCACAATTAAGGATTCCTGGTGCAGAACTCAGAAATCGCTCTCATAAGTGAGAGTTCTAGACCTTGACGACAATTCTTGGAGCATGCAAAAATTTAGCTTGGAAAAGAGTGATTTCTCTTTACGTCATTTTAGGCCACCTTTACATTTACAGTATTAGTTGCAGAGCCTTTAATCTGTTTACATTAATTACAATTTTCAGCTCATACAGCAAGTTTTGACTTTTCTATTAAATTACGTAAAGAGAGCATAAATGTATTTACGGATTCCACTTGCATATGCATGAATCAAATTTCCCTACAATCTCTCTAATCTAAATAAGAATATAGCTAATTTGCATATATCTTGCTTATCCTGAAAATATGACATATTTCTATCCTTCAAGCACTCAAGTAGGTCACACTAGGCATTTTTAATCTGTACACCACTGGCATTTTAAAGGAGAAGGATTTTTTTTTAAAACAGAACTATTAAATATTGTGTTTGCATAGTTGTGTATATTTATTTCTTGCTCAAAATATTTGCACCAGAATTATGTATGATTGCTGAATTGAATGACAGTTTTCATAAATAAGAACACCTTGCACAAAAAGGTACCCAACAAATGAGTAAAAATGCTAATTGTGTAATATCTACATACCTAGAAAAATATGAAAAAATGGTAAATAAAATGTCTCACAAAAATGTATCTCCTAATAAGGAATAGAAACTTCACAATGTTCTAACTCCATAGAACCATGTACGGAATACGGTATGTCAAAGAGAACTTCCTCAAAGAAAAATGACATACGGTGCATAGTAAAATAGTTTTTATATTTAAAGGAGCACTATAGGGTCAGGAACACAAACATGCATTCTTGACCCTACAGTGTTAAAATCACCATCTAGTCCATCTGGCTCACTCTTGCCTCCCTAAATATAGTAAAATCTTACTTGTATTCAGGTCTGTAGCTGCTGGCTCTGCCCATGTCTGCCTCAGACCTGACCATGTCTGCTGACATCATCAGAAATAACGGTCTGAGCCAATCACAATGATTCCCCAAATGATTGGCTGAGACTGTCAAGGAGGCAGATCAGGGGCAGAGCCAGCCTGGCCAATCAGCATCTCCTCATTTAATTAATTGAATCAATGCATCTCTATGAGAAAAGCTCAGTGTCTGCATGCAGAGGGTGGAAACACTGAATGGCAGTGCTGTTTACTCTGCAGCACTGCCCAATGAAGCAGCTTGAGCAGCCATCTAAGGAGTGGCCAGTGGAGTTATCACTAGGCTGCAATGTAAATACTGCATTTTCTCTGAAAAGACAGTGTTCACATCAAAGAGCTTGAAGGGCATGATTCTACTCACTGGAATAAATGCAATAAGCTATAGTTGTTCTGGTGACTATAGTGTCCCTTTAACCCCTTAAGGACACATGACATGTGTGACATGTCATGATTCCCTTTTATTCCAGAAGTTTGGTCCTTAAAGGGTTAAAAAAAAAAGTAATATTCATTCCCCCCCCCAAAAAAAAAACGTGAAATTTACATGCTCACACAAAAGCACAAAAGCATAACCTACAGTAAATTAACATGGGTCAAAGTAATTTACTTAAGTGACAATGGTCAGGAATATGTTCACAAAAGAAAGTACACAAAGAACACAGTGTTGCCCATGTTGTCATATAGTGTCAGCATATCTTCATAAATAACATACTAGCGATTCACAACAGTAAAAAATATAATGTCAAAGGATCATACTCCTGTACATCAATAAATGTTATATACATGATTGAATGAAGAAGTGAAAACAGTGATGTTACATTGGTGAAACCATCTAACAATTAAATGAAAGAATGAATGAATGAAGACACACTAGAACACCATGAAGACGACCATTACTGCATTTCCATTGGACACCACTTCACAGAAAGACTATCCGTTCAAGAACTTAAAATCAAAATACTCACAGAGAACTAAAAATACAAAGGAAACGAAAGCAGAATTACAATTTTCTTCAACATTAACGATAATGGACTAAATGTGGGTTGGTGTTTCTTAGCACACAACATATAGTGTTTGATATGAGTACTTTGCTTCTCATTGAATCGGTGTATACTTCTTACTCTACAACCATAATATCACTGTATGGGTATATACAGTCCTCTGTATTAGTTTCAGTCTCTCTCACCCCTCCATAAAAGTTTTACTCTTCAATAAACTCTTGTTTTGTTTTCACAATTCTCCAAACCTAGGGCAGATCGTTTGTTTTTGCTTTTACCTCTGCATTAAATATATCTTAGTTTTTGTGTTTCATTATGATGATAAATGTTTAAGACTTGATAAAGGAAGCTAATCCCAAAAGCTCATCAATACAAATGTATGTTAATCAATTAATAAAAGGTTTTGGAAAAAACTACAATACTTCATTAAAGGGAAACTCTAGTGCCAGGACAACAATCCGTTTTCCTGGCACTGCAGGTCCCCTCTCCCTCCAACCCCCCAATCTCCGGTTGCTGAATGGGTGAAAACCCCTTCAGTAACTTACTAGAGGCAGCGACGATGTCCCACGTCGCTGCTTCTTCCTCCACACCGCTCCTCCCTGTGATTGCGTTGGCCGGTGGACGAGACTGATCCCGCCCTCTGGCCGGGGAGACCTAATGTGCATGCGTGGCAATGCCGCGCATGCGCATTAGAGCTCCCCATAGGAAAGCATTGAAAATGCTTTTCAATGCTTTCCTATGGGGAAATGAGCAACACTGGAGGTCCTCAAACAGCGTGAGGACGTCCAGCAACGCTCTAGTACAGGTTTCCTAATACAGGTTTCCTGTGCTAGAAACCAGGAAGTGCCCTCTAGTGGTGGAGTTACCCCTGCAAGGTAATTATTGCAGTTTATAAAAAACTGCAATAATTACACTTGCAGGGTTAAGAGTAGAGGGAGTTGGCACTCAGACCACTCCAATGGGCAGAAGTGGTCTGGGTGCCTGGAGTTTCCCTTTAATTTGCATCTATATTACTGGACTAATATGGCAACTCAAATATTGTGAATAACCATGTATAGTGCCATAAACAAAATATTACCTCCTTACTGGTCACCACTTAGTCTTATGTTGGAGATGGCATATTTGACTCTTGGCCTTTTATCGGCAAGCTTCCAAGTCATCCACCGCTAGGGGGTTAAATAATTCAAAGGTGAAAAGAAGCAAAATAGAGCTTAGTTGTGAAGGAACCAGGCCACCATCCTATTGAAAAAGGGATGGCTGATAAAATTATGGTTCCCTAAGGTCCCTGTAAGAGAACAGAAAATATAAGCAGCTTGGTGATCTTTTCTAGCTCTGTTCTATTCCTTTACCATATAGGTGGTTAGGTTTGTGGGTGATAAAGAGTGATTGAATGATTTTCCAACGACAATAAAATGTTCATCCATTCTTAGCTTGCTAGTCTTCTAGCATATTCAGTAATGTTGATTTTTTTTTTATAACAGCAAAAAGAGAGGAAGTAGCCCCCATAGCAATCCAATGCGCTGTGATTCTTTCACCCCATCCTCCAACTAAACATAAATATATTTTATTGTAGGATCAATTGATAGTCATTTCTTGCTTAGAGATGTTAAAGGACCACAATAGTGCCAGGAAAACAAATTAGTTTTCCTGGGACTATAGTGCCCTGAGGGTGTCCCATTCCTGCCGGGCTGAAGGGGGAGGAAGGGGGTTAAACACTCACCTTTCTCCAGCGCCGGGCTCCCTCGGCGCTGGAGACTCTCCTCCTTCTTCCCACGTCATCGGCTGAATGCGCATGCACGGCAAGAGCCGCACGTGCATTCAGCCAGTCCATAGGAAAGCATTCTCAATACTTTCCTATGGACGCTGGCGTCTTCTCACTGTGAAAGTCACAGTGAGAAGCGCGAAAGCGCCTCTAGCGGCTGTTAATGAGACAGCCACTAGAGGCTGGTTTAACCCATATGTAAACATAGCAGTTTCTCTGAAACTGCTATGTTTACAGCAGGTAGGGTTAATCCTAGATGGACCTGGCACCCAGACCACTTCATTGAGCTAAAGTGGTCTGGGTGCCTATAGTGGTCCTTTAAATAGATGTCTGATTTTGTTTCTTTTATTTTCTCAAGCTATAATAGTTAATATAGATATTACTAACAGCTTATACAGGGAGTGCAGAATTATTAGGCAAGTTGTATTTTTGAGGATTAATTTTATTATTGAACAACAACCATGTTCTCAATGAACCCAAAAAACTCATTAATATCAAAGCTGAATATTTTTGGAAGTAGTTTTTAGTTTGTTTTTAGTTATAGCTATGTTAGGGGGATATCTGTGTGTGCAGGTGACTATTACTGTGCATAATTATTAGGAAACTTAACAAAAAACAAATATATACCCATTTCAATTATTTATTATTACCAGTGAAACCAATATAACATCTCAACATTCACAAATATACATTTCTGACATTCAAAAACAAAACAAAAACAAATCAGTGACCAATATAGCCACCTTTCTTTGCAAGGACACTCAAAAGCCTGCCATCCATGGATTCTGTCAGTGTTTTGATCTGTTCACCATCAACATTGCGTGCAGCAGCAACCACAGCCTCCCAGACACTGTTCAGAGAGGTGTACTGTTTTCCCTCCTTGTAAATCTCACATTTGATGATGGACCACAGGTTCTCAATGGGGTTCAGATGAGGTGAACAAGGAGGCCATGTCATTAGATTTTCTTCTTTTATACCCTTTCTTGCCAGCCACGCTGTGGAGTACTTGGACGCGTGTGATGGAGCATTGTCCTGCATGAAAATCATGTTTTTCTTGAAGGATGCAGACTTCTTCCTGTACCACTGCTTGAAGAAGGTGTCTTCCAGGAACTGGCAGTAGGACTGGGAGTTGAGCTTGACTCCATCCTCAACCCGAAAAGGCCCCACAAGCTCATCTTTGATGATACCAGCCCAAACCAGTACTCCACCTCCACCTTGCTGGCGTCTGAGTCGGACTGGAGCTCTCTGCCCTTTACCAATCCAGCCACGGGCCCATCCATCTGGCCCATCAAGACTCACTCTCATTTCATCAGTCCATAAAACCTTAGAAAAATCAGTCTTGAGATATTTCTTGGCCCAGTCTTGACGTTTCAGCTTGTGTGTCTTGTTCAGTGGTGGTCGTCTTTCAGCCTTTCTTACCTTGGCCATGTCTCTGAGTATTGCACACCTTGTGCTTTTGGGCACTCCAGTGATGTTGCAGCTCTGAAATATGGCCAAACTGGTGGCAAGTGGCATCGTGGCAGCTGCACGCTTGACTTTTCTCAGTTCATGGGCAGTTATTTTGCACCTTGGTTTTTCCACACGCTTCTTGCGACCCTGTTGACTATTTTGAATGAAACGCTTGATTGTTCGATGATCACGCTTCAGAAGCTTTGCAATTTTAAGAGTGCTGCATCCCTCTGCAAGATATCTCACTATTTTTGACTTTTCTGAGCCTGTCAAGTCCTTCTTTTGACCCATTTTGCCAAAGGAAAGGAAGTTGCCTAATAATTATGCACACCTGATATAGGGTGTTGATGTCATTAGACCACACCCCTTCTCATTACAGAGATGCACATCACCTAATATGCTTAATTGGTAGTAGGCTTTCGAGCCTATACAGCTTGGAGTAAGACAACATGCATAAAGAGGATGATGTGGTCAAAATACTCATTTGCCTAATAATTCTGCACTCCCTGTACACACATGTAACAAACAAGTAACTTGTTTCTTTGGTTATTACTAGCATTTTGTTTATTCAAGGAGATATCTAATTGTCTCTTTGGATCAAGAGGAATTTGTTCCTTTTGGAAATCTATACAGGTTGGGTATTTAGCCACTGAGCAGCCATATTGGTTAGAATTTTACTAGTCAAATGTCAATAACAATGATAATGATGTATATCTTTCTCAAGTTCAAGTAGCAGCTCACTAAACCATACAGACCTAACAGCACCTTAAAGCACTAAACCATATAAAGGCACAGCATCCTTGCGTCAATTTTTCATAACAGAAAACATACCATAGAATAACTTTAAAGAATTATTCCAAGTGTCATAACCATTACAGTGTTTTAAGTGGTTATGGTGCCAATAGTGCTCTGGGTCACCCTTATTGTAGCAGTCAGACCATTCACAGTGGTGCAGGACTTACCTCATTGGCTGAGAGAGGTGAGCTGACACTCTCAGTCGAAAAGCTATCCCTGCACTGAAGGGCATAACTCAGGAGAGCTAGTTTGACTACTTAGAATGGTGGCACCAGCATGCTGTATTAGCTATGGTTCTTGGAGTGCTCCTTTAAATAAGTAAAGAAATAAAAAAATGGCATTTGTGGAGAAATGGTTCTCACTGCAGGCAAAAAAGAAGGTATTTTTCTTTCAGACTGTATAGAAGTGACCACAGTTTTAGCTATTATATTTTTCCTAAAAGGTCCAAGTTTTATGGTTTCTGAGGACCTTCTAAAGGTTTTATAATATGTATTTGTGATGCCATTGAAACGTGATGTCTTAAATAGTAATGGTAAAACAGTGCAATAATATTTTTATTCAAATGATGTCTCACTGTTGCCAAAAAGTAAATGCCTATACTGTCAACACATTCTAATTAAGTGATTTAACTAAAAGGCCTCCAACAAATTTTGTCAGCTGTTTGTACAATAGAAATTGTTAACATCTTTAGTATAAGCTATAATTATTTTCATATCTAGGATTAAGTCATGATTACTCATTTACTTGACAATAAAGATATGTAGTCTGATATTGCTACTATATTTTTAAAATTACTTGGAGGGTACTATATGATGCACTGTAGTTGCTATGATTATTCCCCGACTACAGCAAGACCGTAAGTGGCTCATGCTTTACCTGAGGAATAAATGTAGAGACAGACATACAATGAATGTACTAATAGATAAAAACAGAAAAAGTTCAGCGCTTGTACAATACTGATATAGTCCAAAGGCAGCTCAATCACCAAAAACAGAGTCTCTCTTGTCCAATAGGGGGTAGGATAAAACAGGAAAAGAAAGTGCAGCACCTGAAGTATCCTTTAGAGAATGTATGTAACGACAAAAAAAAGGAAAATCAAAAAGGACTGATAGTGTAGTATGTTAAAAACGTCTTGATAGAGTAAGGAAAATGAAAAATTGTACACACACTTTCAGGGAGCTTATATACAGCTTCGATGCCTGGGTGGAATGATCCCCGCCTATAGATATATTGTGGTACAGATTCTTCAGTTTTCCTTATAACGATGGGTATCCTCATAAAAAATATAAAGACAGAATAAAAGGATATAGTGTAGTATGTTGAGCTAATAAGCAGGAGTAGCTATACATCACCTGTATCCTAGAGTGGGTATCATACCACTTCACACCTTACTTCTGGAGCCAATACTTAGGCTCCACAATATGTGAGTGTACACCTATCTACATATCTACTTCAGCTTATTTTCTCAACACACTACAATATATACTTTTATTTTGTCTCTTATATTTTTTATGAGGAGACCCATAGCTATAAGAAAAACTTGAAGAATTTGTATGACAATATATCCATAGGCGGGGATCTTACCCCCCATAATCTATCAAGACTTTTAACTTACTACACTATCAGTCCTTTTTAGTTTTCCTTTTTTTGTCATTAGATACATTCCCTTAAGGACACTTCATGTGCTGCACCTTCTTTTCTTGTTTTACAATGAATGTACTACACTTGCAGTAAAGTCTGCATTTTGGCATCTCATGGGAAAGCCTGGTTGTTTCATTGACACAATATTTCCTTCAGTGTTTATGCACATTGATTGTTTGAAGCAGTACAGAAATCCTCAATCACATCACACTCTGGCTCCTTTCTTTAGCTTTGTGGCCACATGTACAGTTGAAACATCTGTCCTTGCGATGACCAGAATTCCCTGCCATGGTGTATCCAGACATTACCACAACACAAATCTCAGAGACACTCAATGACACAACACCCAAATTAGTCTTATTCAGAAAATGTCCGATATTTATTGAACAGAACAAAGTTTTTAAGACAAAGCGCAATAAGGGGAGGTCTAGGGAAAGGGTCATTAATTACCAATCAAATATTAACAAGCTTGTGCAAACAGCATGAAAGGAATATATAACCATTCATTGATCTAAAACTTATCTAGGGGGCATGTGGTTGGTGGGGTCTTCCAAGAAGGGAAGGGGTGGGGGGGCGGGGTGAGACAAAGATGGTTATGTGCAAAGAGACTACATGATGTACTTGCAATGTACAAGGTTGTTGGTCTTGTGATTCATCTTTACAGAAATTAACCCATTCATGCATTTTGAGAGCTGCATCTGGTTTTGTATTCCCTTCAACACATATATTTTCCTTTCTTATATGCTAGTTATCAATTTATTTTCATTTAGTATAATCTAGTGTCAATATGTTTCTGATGGTAATTAGTTGTTCATTTTCAGTTAGCTAACAAATAATTCTTGCTAGTCTGTTCATTACCTCACACTGTTGGTTTATCACAAGGTTTCTTTCTGTAGCACAAGATGTTTTAGAAAAGCAGCATTTCTAACTTAAACTTCCATATCTGTTAGTTTCCATTATTCAACTTAGCCACTGCAAATTTAATATCTCTCCATTTAGTTTCTATGTAATTCCTGCTGTCTTACTATGTGCTATTTACCGTATTTTTCACTCCATAAGACGCACCTCACCATAAGACGCACCTAGTTTTTAGAGGAGGAAACCCAGAAAAAAAAATATTCTGAACTGTTCCATAGTGTTTCTTACTATGGGACAGTTTGTTCAGAATATTATTTTTTAAGGAATTTTTTGTTCCTTACCACCCACTCCCCTCTCCTGTCCCATAATGATCTTTAACCCCCCTCCCCTGTCCCATAGTTATTTTAACCCCCCTTTCCTCTGTCCCATAGTGATTGTTAACCCCTCCTCCCCTTGTCCAATAGTGTACTCATCCCATAGTGTTCCCCCCCTTGTCCCATAGTGCACTTTCCCTCCCATAGTGTCCACCCCTCCCCTTGTCCCATAGTGTCCCCCCTCCCCTTGTCCAATAGTGTCCCACCCTCTCCTTGTCCCATAGTGTCCCCTTCCCCTTGTCCCATAGTGTCCCACCCTCCCCTTGTCCCATAGTGTCCCACCCTCTCTTTGTCCCATAATTACTTACCTGTCTTGTAGCGTGGGCCGGCTTCACAGCGCGCTCCGCGGTACAGGAACTTCAAGTTCAGGTTCCGGTTTCCGGCGGGACTGAAAGGAAGTGCACACTCAGTGTGCACACTTCCTTTCAGTCCCGCCGGAAACCGGAACCTGAACTTGAAGTTCCTGTACCGCGGAGCGCGCTGTGCTGCCGGCCCACGCTACAAGACAGGTAAGTCAAGCTTCACATTCGCTCCATAAGACACACAGACATTTCCCCTCACTTTTGAGGGGAAAAAAAGTGAGTCTTATGGAGCGGAAAAATACGGTAAATCGAAGCAGCAATACTTGCTTTGTATACAGAGCAGAACAACAAAACTGTCAGGTAGAGTTAGTAAGTTAACCACTATACATCTGATATATTTCCACCTACTGTGCAGCATAAACACATTCATTTAGACTGCATTTGGTTTAAAACAAGCTGAAATTTTGTTTGAATTATGGATGATCGGCGGGTAGTTTGAATTTTGTAACTGTGAATTGCCGTATGACCAAATCATGAAATAACCGAAATGGACAATTAAGTTGTTTG
This sequence comes from Pelobates cultripes, assembly GCA_933207985.1. NCBI lineage: Eukaryota > Metazoa > Chordata > Amphibia > Anura > Pelobatidae > Pelobates > Pelobates cultripes. The sequence continues at coordinate 156,714,845 of OW240914.1, read as the reverse complement.
TGACTCGGTGCTCTGCTCTTTGGTGCCATACCCCAAAAAATGATTGATGGTTAGAGGACCGACACGAAAAGAAAGAAAGACAGTAAGAAAGAAAGACAGGAAGAGAGAAAGAAAGAACCAGTGTTAATTTTGTTGACTTACAATTTTAGTCGACTAAAATTTTTTACATTTAGTTGACTAAAACTAGACTAAAACTAAAAATTCAGATGACTAAAATACGACTAAAACTAAAATGACTTTTTAGTCAAAAGACTATGACTAAAACTAAATTGAAATTTGCCGCCAAAGTTAACACTGCACAGAGGGGCTGTGGAGGGGCAAAAGAGACAGACCAGGCTTGGAAGAGGTACACCTAGAGGCTGGGAGGACACAAAGAGACATGGAGGGTTAGGGAAGGGGCAAAAGAGACAGATATACGCTTTAACTAAACCCATTAGATTTTTGTTGTGTCAACTAAAATGTACTGGAGATTTAGGTGACTAAAACACGACTAAAACTAAAACAATTCAGATGACTAAAATACGACTAAAACTAAAAAAGAAAGATAGGAAGAAAGAAAGAAAATATATAAAGAAATAAACCAGAATCAGCCAGGTGAAACGATTCCGTCAATCATATTTTGACCATAAGTAGCTTAACCCCTTAAGGACTGGACCTTTTTTGCGATGTTGTACATTTGCGACCAGGCATATTTTTACACTTTTGTGGTGTTTGTGTTTGGCTGTAATTTTCCGCTTTCTCATTTACTGTTCCCATACAAATTATATATTGTTTTTTCAGGACAAAAGGGGCTTTCTTTACATACCATTATTTATATAAACTCATGTATTTTAATTTAAAAAAAATAAAAAAATATGATGAAAAATTGAAAAAAATACATGTTTTTTTTACTTTTAGTTGAAAAATCTTTTACTCATCTACGAAAGCGAATGAAAAAAACTGCTAAATAGATTCAAAATTTTGGCCTGAGTTTAAAAATACCCAGTGTTTACGTGCTTTTTTGCTTTTTTTTGCATGTTATAGGGCTATAGGTACAAGTAGGATATTGTGGTTTCAAAACATACATTTTTAAAATTTATCAATAGTGACATTGTAACACTATCATCTGTCATAAATCTCTAAATAACACCCCACATGTACATATTTTTTTTAAAGTAGACAACCCAGGGTATTCAATATGGGGTATGTCCAGTCTTTTTTAGTAGCCACTTAGTCGAAAACACTGGCCAAAGTAAGTATTCATATTTGTTTGTGTGTGAAAAAAGTAAAAAAACTAAATTGAACGCTAATTTTGGCCAGTGTTTGTGACTGAGTGGTTACTAAAAAAGACTGGACATACCCCATTTGCAATACCTTGGGTTGTCTTCTTTTGCAAATGGTATGCCACCATGGGGGTAATTCTCATTCCTGGGCTACCATACGCTCTCAAAGGCAACGTAACCAACCTGGCTATCGGAAATGTAAAAAATATTTTGACCCACATATATTCAATTCCTTGTAACTTTCAGGTCAAAGTTATAGGCCCCTGATAGAACACATATACTGTATCACAACAATTATACCGCTCGCAAAAGTGCTGTTTGTGAGTGAAAAATGCAACAAAAGTAACTTTCACTGACAATATCATCGCTGTGATATGTTTTTACTGTTTTGAATCACTAATATTTGTGTTCAGCGAAGTCTCCCGAGTAAAACAGTACCCCCCATGTACAGGTTTTAGGGTGTCGTAGAACGTTACAGGGTAAAATACAGTGCTAGCAAATTAAATTCTCTGGAATTTCGGCCTGGGTTGGCAGGCAGGTCCTCAAATTGCAATCAATAAAATTACTGAATTATGTAAAAATATTACATAAATACGCACGTAGAATTTAAATATATATGCATATTTATATATTTGAAGTCTACGTATATTTATATAATTATTTATGTAATTTTTGTATATATGGACATATGTATATTTTGCATATTTTTATTTATTTATATATATACATAGATATATATATACAAAACGGCCCTAAGTGTATTTCTTTTGATAAATATATATATATTAATTTTTAAAAATACAGTTAGAATAAAATTTCATATAGATATATAATTTTTTTTAAACATTTTATTATATTTTAAAAAAAAATTATTTAATTTAAATTCTGCCGGCTATTTATATTTTATAATAATATATATATACAAATATATATAAGTTGTTTTTATATTTATATATATATACGTGTGTATTTATCTTTGCGTAAGTGTATTTTATATTATGGGTATGCTATTAATGTATAAAAAATACAATTTAGATTATTAGAGAAAGTAAGGATATGGTTGCTATTATATAGATATAATATATGTCTATATATCATATTTATACACATATATAATTTTTTTTTTTTTTTTATTAACACTAACTTTATTTTTTTTTATTTTTTACACTAGCAGGGAGACTGCCTGTCAGCACAGGCAGTCACCCTGCAGGCAAACACATGGACACCTATTGTGACCATGTGATCGCTGTGTTAAGCGATCACATGGCCACAGGGGTCCTAATTCAGTGGGGGGAGACTGTCTGGGCTGCAGGCAGTCTCCCCACAACCGGAGCAACGCTGATCGCCGCCGGGGGAACGACGGCGATCAGGTAAGTACCTCTGACCGTTAGGACGGTTCAGGACCGTCATCGGTCGGCAAGGCAAAAATGCCGATGACAGTCCTGAACCGTCCTCGGTCGCGAAGGGGTTAATGAAACGGATGCAAAAATTAGCTTATTCCTGTACTGCAAAATATATATTTACATATAAATGTTATGTATATATTTTTCTGTATAGGTATAGACCCATTTTTTGCACCATTTCAAACTGGAGAAGTCATTATAAGTTCTATTTTCAGTTGAATTTGTGGGAGCCGCTTGAAGCATTCGTTGTGTTGAGCTATTTTTAATTGCTTTTGCTTGATTTCTTCATTGGCCTACATTTTGACATCCACTTGGAATTCACAGTAATTCTCACTTTAGTGAATAACCCTGCCTACATATTCTGTTATATGGATTTATGATTGTGGATTAGGAATCATATCTGTAATTTAAAAATCCCTGTGGGTTCATGCCCATTTCACTAGAGGCCACGGACCAGAAATGGGAAAGAGTTATGGGTAGGTATTCAGCCACATTTCCTAATAAAGGCTTTTTCTGAGCCAAAACATTGCTTTATATCATGCACAAATATCTGCCCCGGACCTCATACCGATGACCAGTCCAATTTTTTGAGCTACAGACCAGAAATGGAACGAATAAGATATCGACCTGGTTATAAACTCTGTTAATAAGCATAAAATGCACTCTAATACTCTAGTCACGCTTAAAAGCTAAAAGACTGTCTTTGCATTAAACTGTGTATACTGCTGCTAACGATAACATATTAAAAGATTAAAACAAAGGGATATTATTTCTAATAAATGGAGCATGCTCTCCTACTCATTATGACTAGAGGAGTATTTGACTTTGTGACTAAATAAATCAGCATTTATGTTCCCGTCTGATGTTTGCTAAAACAGAAACATAATCCAGGTTAATTACAGTTGCCAGAGGTAACTTGTGCAGTGTTATAATAAAATTAAAACTTGTCAAATAGGAGTGACATAGGCACATACTTGAAATTAAGAATAATGTATTAACACCTTAAATTGTATTGTATGGTGTGAATAAGAAATCTGTCAGAAATGCCATAGGGAATATTTCAATCGTATTACAAATGCTATATAAATTGTAATGTTTCCCTGCATGAACAATGAACAGTGTAATGTTGGATATGCTGTTGTTTCTAGAATTCTGTAGAGTTTAAATCTTTTTCTATAGATCAGTTTTGTTATCTAAATAAGTGCTCATAGTATCCTAATACGTTTTAGTGAGATGAAATCTTGTTTGTATGATTATGGCTGAAAAGAGTACAGGTATGAAAATGTGTTAATCTGTCATTTCCATTTTAGGGAAAAAAAAATGTAAATGATGTGAATATTAACTCCATCCCATGAACAGATGATTTTCTACTAAATTAAAGAAACAGCACAAAGGACTATAATTAGCAGGCACATGATGTGCAAAATTATTATGTCTACTCTCAGTCATTGGCATATAGATGAATAAATTTATTATTGACATTAGTAATAAACCTTAAGTTCTATTTTTCTAATTTTCATTATTCCTAGATTTTGCCCAATGGGCTTTTGGCCCACTCACAGTATAATTCATCCATGCTTCTTTTACTTTATCTCCTAATACATACCCAGTTTATCCTGTGTTATTTTTTCCTCTCTTATCAAGACTGGTCCATTGCTGCCTCAGGTCTTTCAAATTCTGTTCTCTCTTATAAATATATATATATATAAATATCCCTCTTCAAAACTTAAAAACAAATCCTTGAAATCTCAGCTATTTTAAAATGCCTAACATATGAGATATATGGAAGAGCAGTTTTATTTTAATATAGGAACTCAAAAAATTACTTGCTTCTCTGCTCTAATTTACAACCTGGTTTACCCTTTTGAAACTATTTCAAACTACTTTCATACTTAAGTAAAAAGATCTCTATAGAAGATTTCTTTAATACAATGCTACAAGAAAATACTACATTTTATAATATAGTAAATCTAGGTTTTGAGGCACTGTAGGCACTGTAACTGTTTTATCTCATTTTGAAGAGACCCCTGGTGTTGTATTTCCATTTCAGTGTTAAACAGCTTTTAATGCGTTGATGCCAAACGAGGATCCCCAGTAGCCCACCCCTTCTTTGTTGCTTGCGATAATGAGGAAGCATTAGCTTGAGCAGCATAAGTGGTGGTGATTGGCTGTGAGTGTCAGCTGTCTGCTTTCAGTTCATCACAGTACCTATTGCTGGTATGAATTGGTATGGCTAAAAGGAAGTGTGTAATCTCTGCCTTAGCCATACATCCAGTTGGAGCTGGACTGTGGCTGGCCCTATTCATCTCTTGTTTCTATAAACACTGCTTTGTATGTCAAGCTCTCTAAGGCGCTACTAAATATGTTGACACTGTATAAATGCTAATAATAATAATACTCTATAGTTAAAGGACAACTGTCACCTCAAAACTATTTCATCTGTAGTCTTCCCTGCTTCACTCTCTGCACAGAAACAGAAAAAGGGCATAAAGGCTAACTGTCAGTTTTAAAACACTTTTACCACAATTTCAAGGGATAATACAAGCACCAAAACCGCTTTAGCTTAATGAAGCAATTATGGTGTATAGATATACTATAGATGTATTCTCACTGCTCAGTTCTCTGTCACAGCCACTTATCCTGGTGAGGTTAATCCCTTTCCCTCTTCACATAGGGTATGGGTTATGGGATGCCATTGTGCAGATCAATTCATAGTTAGTTTGGATTTTCACATATCCTCATGAATTAAAATGTGCACCACCCTGCCACTCTCAGTAAGAAACTAGTCAAAACTAATACAGTCTAAAAAGAGTCGGTGTGCAACATCATAAAAATGAAAATCAACAAAAATAATGACTGTAACAAAAAAAGACAGTTGTTTTTTTTTTTTAAAGTATTTTCCTTGGTTTCAAATTGTATAATTTGTGGGTGACTTTACATACATTCTTAATCAGACATAAATCTGGACTTTGACTGTTCATTTTAATCTTGGTTTTAAATCACTCCAGTGTACTTTTCTTTCATTCATATAAATCATCATTTCCAGTAGTAAATTGAATGAACACCAACTGTTTTTTTTGCAAAGCAACAACAATAGAGGGATCCCTCTCCCAGTATTTAACATTCAGTCCATGAGATATGACTTGGCTTCCCAACGTTACAAACACAAAACCACAAGTATAATGATACAGCAGTGATGAAGTGAAGTCATAATCAAGTCATGCACCCCTCATTCGGTTATGCAACCTTTCTAAGGGATGTACAGTCCTCAGTAAGTTTTGTTTAACTTCCTTCTTTAACCATCTTTATAATTTCTAATAACGGATTCAGTGGTACTTGCGGAGAGGTTTACAATACTGATATCTTTTATAACCCAACACAGTTTATGGCTTCTTTAGAATGTTATCCAGGACTTGTTTTGGTAGCTCATTGGTCTTCATGATGCTGCTTGTTTTGATATGTCCTCTAGGGCCTTCTACAAACAGGTGTATGTATTTTGTGATGATATGACACTTTAATTGCAAATAGGTTAAGTGCATACATACACCATGTGCAGTTGGTTGCAACAGAACTTATTTAATTATTTCATAGCAGCAGGGATGAAACACACATCTGTTGGTTTTTTATTTGTCTTATTCATTTTTTAATGTATTTTGCACCTTCAAAGTGTTAGGCATATTGTGCTAATCAAACAGTAAAAATTATCATTTATTTTATTCCAATTTGTAATACTAAAATATGAAAAATATGACAAGTGAAAACTTGTACAAGGCACTGTATGTCATTATGACGCATAATAAAGAACCAGATTTGAAATAATCATATCCTTCAATGACAAATTTAGAAACTAAATAATTAATCATGGATATATTAATGTGATATTTTAAATGACTTTTAAAGAACATCCCTAATTGGAAATTTGCCAGATATTTAAGATTTAGCAACCTTGTATTAAAGAAAACTAAGCTTAAAAAAATAAAAAAAAAACTTTCTGCCCAACGGCACAACACAGTCTAATTCTCAGATATATTATGTTTTATTTTCCTCTACAGTTGACATTACATGAGTTTAGTAGTTATAATGTATTATAATAGGTCATACATATGATAAATTAGACACAATATACAGCAATCTTTTACATGATACATATTTAATTTGGCTGAATTTTTCAGTATCAACTTGTGTGTGTTTTGGTTTCGTAGCGTCATACAATATGTATTTGCAATTTAGAGACTAAACGTCTATGAAGCCTTTCATATAGCACTGCAAAACTTCAGAGCACACAGAAAGCTACTTTGACCTAAAATGTTATATATATATATAAGTCCTAATGATGAAAAAAATCTTATTTAAATAAATAACAGATTTTTTCTTTATTTTTATTTTTTAACTTTTTAATGTTTTTATTGAACACAAAGTTGCAGTGTTTGCTATCTTTAATGTAAAAGGTTTATGACCTTCTAGAATAATCACATTTTATAAGGATAATATGAGTCAGATGTTCCTTCAGTGAGATAGTAATCAGGTGTGAATTTGAGGGGCCCTCTGCTATAAAACAAATACAAAGTTTGGTTACAACCATTGAAAATAGCTTTTCCCAACACAGGTTTGTAAAGCAATCCATGGCCCCAACTTGGCCCCAAATTGCTGACTGCTTTAGAAAAGGAGTTGTCAGTGTTCATGTGGCTGGAACATGATAAAAAACTGAGATAAAGATGTGGCAGCAATCCAGTTAGGCAGTGTACAAATGGAAGATGTTCAACACTGTTCATAACAGTACCAAGATTGTTCAAATGGCTATTTGAAAGTATTTTGTATGAATTTTGTTCCTTTCTTTGTAAATAAAGTAAGTTATGAATAATGAAATCTAACCATTACATTCCACAAAAGAATATTATCATAAAATGGGAAACATTATGATAAATGTGTCATGGTCTGTGGCATCTTGTAGTCATCAAGGGAACAATGCATCCTGGATTGTGCCAACAAATTCAATAAGGTTGGCAATGTGACCATATGTGAGCAGAAGTTTGAAAAACATGAGTCATGAAACACAACGATGATCTAAATACACAAATATTAAAGAATTGTCTAGTAAAACGTTGACCCTATATTCTAATACATTGCATAGACATTGCATTAAAAAATATTGGCAAAAATGAAATATAAAAATAAAAAAAAGTTGCTCATTTTTTAATATGTCTCTAGAGCGTGATTGTCGTTGTTGAGTGGGTATGCCTGCAGCTACAGAAATACCCCTTCCACACCAGGATAAGATATTCCAATCAAGAGCATCTTATTCTGATCTACGGTCACTGATATTTTTCCAATAATTCCATTTCCATGTGGGAATTATGGAAAAAAAAGAATTTATCTTCAAAGAATTGTTCTAGTCATCAAATAGGGTAATTGGGACTACTCAATAAAACGATTAACAGGCAAACCTTTGATTGCAAACATGGGGAAAAGAAAAAGCACCTTCCCTTCCCTACTGTGTATGCAGTGTGTGCATGATGCCAGCACGAAAAATTAAAAGACAAAATTTAAACCAGGAACCATGTTAGACTTACAAACATGATAGCCCAGGAAGACCTAGTTCAAGCATGTCAGAGTCAATTTGACATACACGGCAAATCGCTGACACTGTAGCCTCATAAATGAGAGTGGGCTCAGGGTGCTCTAAGCATTTTGCACTTTGCAATGATGCTAAGTCTTTATGGTATTTAGACTAACACTTTAAACCAAATAAATAAAACTGTAAAAAAACTGACAAATCAAAATCCTGCCCTAAGTCCAATAGAAGAATTGTAACATGACCTAAACCAAACAAGTCATATGAGATAGTCTAAGAATATCAAAGACGAAGCAGTTTTGTGCAGAGGGTCCAAATTTCTCCAAACCCAGAGGGAGCAGGTACTATTAAATGTTAGGTTGAAGTGATTTCTGCTTTAAGAGTACATGTATCTTTTCCAACAAATATATATAGTTCATGCTGGGTCAACGTGTTTAACAATGGCATACAAAAGTATATATATATATATATATATATTTAAATGAATTCTTTATTTTTAGATGTGCTTGGCAAAACATACAAAAATACAGTGGCATTCGTCTGGTTAGTTTAGCAACACTTTAGGGTAGCGATATCAGGAAATTATTAAATTTTATATAATAAAAATAAGAACAATACTTCAACAGGTAATACAAATTAAATGTATTGAACACGGCGTGTGTCACTGAGCAACATATGGCGTGTGTCACTGAGCAACATAAAAAGTATATATTTTTTGAGTTATATTATAAATCTGATTTTTTTTAATCACTTTTATTAGACTTTGACCATTTTATTACAATTTGTGCATAAAATATTACAAGGAAACACACCATTCTGTAGTGTCTGAAGATGTTTTGCCTAATAAATAATTGTGAAGTACTAACATTGCATTACAAATTTGAGGTCAACTAAGCCCAACTTGAAAAATAACCTCTCCCCTTTTTTTATTTTAGCTGGTCAATTTCCTTGCCAGTTCTCTACAATTCCCAATTTATTATATAAATCCCTATGTCTTTAGCTTGTATTCAACATCTTTATAAAACACTAGTGGCGTGAATCAAAACTATTCATCCATGAGAGAGTGTATATTTATTGTTACGTCTTGCAACACTGATGAAGAGGAAATAAATTCACAGAGAATCGATGACTCTGCTTTCTTCCTGTCTAGTTTTTGTTTTCAAAGCTGTATCTGTCTAGATGAAGGACTATTTCCCTATGTATTGTTTACTTCAAGCTATTACTAATATTTGATTTCTCAGGTAAAAAAGCTTTGCTGACAGCTACACCTTTCTGTTTATACACAGCAACGCCTTTCATGAAAGATGGGAATAAAACCTTCAGCTATTCAGTTAGAACACACAGTTTTACAGCCAGGTTTAACACACCACATTAGAATGGGGAAGTGTATGTTCCACACAACTAAATGATTACACCTGAAAGTAAGTGAAAAGTATTTTTTTGAAGTTCACTATGTACAACCTGATCTGGACTCTATCCAAGGTGTGGGATTAATATAATAAAATGTCACTCACAATGACGCCATGATATCTTGAAAGGGAAAACTGAGGTCAGTGAATTTGTAGTCAGTTCTATTCTTAACCATTTGCTAGCAAAGAATCCAGAGCTGAAGCCCCAGGACAACTGTTTTTAAATATATTTCTGTTGCCTCAATGTTACTGGAAAATGACTATTTTGTAATTGTTCCATAGGAAGCCTGATATTTCACAAAAGCAATATGAAATACAATCTATTTTATCCCATGCATTCCTTAAATATCTCTCTGTCATGAAATTATATATTACTCCTGTTTAATTCAAATAATCAATTTAAAAAATCGTGTTGTATCTTATTAAAGAATAATACCTCTAACTATTTTATTAATAATATAAGTTTGACCACTTAAGGATATTTTAAGGATATATTGGTGTGACAAAGAAAGCCATTTCTGTCCTCCTCCGTGAAACCATGAAAACCCCTTTCTTTGGCTTCTCCGGTGGTAATTCCATCCAGGAGCCAGCCGTATGATACTTAATTGGGGAGAGGTAGTGTATTTTATTTAAATACATTGGTATGACTGTAGAAGTAGAGTGCTCAACTTATTTTCAAAATAAAATCTTTAAAATCTTTGTGACATAGACAAAATAAAAACTTCACATTTTGAGTAGTAATTTGTGTTTTTGATGTAGGCCATGCATGTTTAGAACACGGACACCCCAGTTGTTCTTTCTGACTTTCAGTACATATAACATCGATGGATAAAGTTATATTATGTACTTTGAAGTAGGAGGAATTTAACCCCTTAAGGACACATGACATGTGTGACATGTCATGATTCCCTTTTATTCCAGAAGTTTGGTCCTTAAGGGGTTAAACATTCCTGTTTTCTATTTATGTTTTTTGCAACATATTAATCACTCACTGTACACTCTTGCAAGATATGAATGTTGTTGTTGTTGTTAGTTTACTAATTAATTTGGATAGCAGTTGTATGATTGTGTTTCTAGGTGACGGTCTGGACCCTACTTTGGAGTCTGTACGAGAGTGTGGATTTTGTATGGTGTCTAGTAAGAAATACTTAAAGAGTTAAGGTTAAAAACAAAAAAAGCATCAGGACTGAATCTAGTGGTCATAATTTTGGGTTAATGGTGGATAAAATGCACCAGAAATAAACATTTGGAGGACACACTTCCCAAGTGTAAGGTTACCTAATAGTGACCAGCATTGATCCATGACAAGTGTTCCCAGGACCCTGCCTTCCCAGTCATAATGACGCCAGACACTACCAACTGTGTCATTTTATACGTTGTTTTTTTACTCCAGTCTTTGCTCTTTTTTATATTGCACTTGTTGCATACGCACATGCACTTGAAGCTGGATTTAAGTGAATTAATGACGCAGGGCAGTGATCCTATTTAAATCCCTAGCTTGTTTAGGATTATGAGCATTCTAAGCGATTTAACGCATTTTACTGGGTTTTTTTTCTAGTATTTTTTTGACCCCAGCATGTTTTGATTATTCTGCATTCCAGTATCTCTGACCTGGCTTGCTAGTTTTTGTTACTATGCTTTCTAAGTACTATGTTTTCCGGTATCCTGAAACAGCTAGTTTTACTGGACCTCATATTTTCCTTGTTCTATCTAAGCATTAAGCCTATCTACTTTAAGGACCAGTAATATGACCAACATTTAAATTCTGTCTTTATGAGGTAGAGCAGGGGGTGGGTTTCGCGTCTTGAGGTTTATGAAATGATAAAACCAGCAGAGAATACAGGGACTGATAGGGTAGTAAGTCTTTGGTGTTGGGGGGAAAAAAGGTACACATGTGCTTTTCTGGAGCTAAAAGACAGCTCCAACGAAAAAAAATAGTTGAAAACTTACATGGTTTGCTCAATTCAAGGTGCTTAAGTGGTGTCTATCTCCACCAAGAATATTAAGTTCATGAGGTAAGCAGCAGCACAGGAATGTCCCGGTTAAAAAAGTACTTTATTGATGGACCCAGATGTGAAAGATTGCCGTAATGAGAAAGAACACACGACATTATGTTTTGTCATGAAGGATTGTCAATGAGTTGTTTTCTGGCCCATCATTTAGTTTGCAGGCTGATGACCACCACGTGTAGAGTGCTTTCCAGCAACTATCTGTGTTTACAAAAGAAAATTGATTGAAAGCAGAGGCAGTAACATAGAGGCAGGTGTACATGTCCGTGCATGTAGCACACAGCTGTGAATGTGAAACATGAAAGAACCCGAGGCAAACATCATGAGCCAAGTAGCATGCCAGCAGATCTTGCAGAGGTGTGGGTCTACCAATTATTGATTATACAACTGCACAGAAAACTGTTCTACAAAGAAATCATTTCAACGTCCATACAGTGATCCCATCCAATGGTCATATGTAACAGCTTTTATCTAAGAACAACAGTGTAATCACAGCATAATTTGTTTAAGTGGCATGTATCTTATATAAAAAAGGAACTGTAAAAATAACACAGTACATGATCACAGTGTAGCATATTAAAGTTAGTTAGAGACTAATAGCGCATAATGCATTTATCACTGTGAGACATAAACGGGCGAATCACCAAATCTTTCTTGTTCCTTGAGCCGTTTCAACATTCTCATATTCTCCAGTTGAATATATTGTGAGCACAGAATAAAAGGGATGATATATAGTATATATTTTACACAAATTGAAAATAGGTCCATAGGTCATCTCACTATCTGATATTCAGTACACATTCCTGCACCCAATGTTAGAAGATTTTCTTTGTGCACATAAAAGTGAATTAGACTTCATATGTAAAATGAAAATGAGAAATGATATAGCTTGTTATTCGTGCTTAACAGACAAAAGGTTCAATCACAATCGCGTTTTTGTTTTTGTTTCTGAACTTGGCTGCTTTTGCATGTTTGTTTTCAACTTGATCCAATCCAAAATGTATTACCATTGTAAACAATTTTTAACTTAAAACCAGGTCTACCTTTTGTCAGCAATATTGATGTGCTGAGATCCTAAAGTTAACAACACAGAAAAGGTGATTTTGCAGTGTTAACAATTACAGTTTTTAATTTGTTGACGATTGTTATTGGATTATCAAGTACTTTTATTCATTGAATTCAATAAGAGAAAAAATATGACTTTGTTAATGTGTTGATAATTCTTATCCAGACTGATTGTGGTCAGTAAAGCTTGACTGTTTAAGGTGAAACTAATACTCCTCTTGAATTAGTACCATTGAATAAAGCATTGGAAAGCACTTGTACCTTTTGTTAAATTAAACATTTGTCAATGATTGTGCATCTTTACTATGGGCAAAATCCGAAAATTACAGGTAATTTTCAGAAAATGCCAGAAACAGTTTAGTAAATGGCTGGTACTATTTAAAAGAAGCTGGAACTCGAAGAGGTTGTTGTGGATTCAGTAATTTTACAATTTGAATTGGATTATCTAAAAGAGAAGCTAGGACTCTGGAATCATTTCTATTCTTTGCCACAGGTTTGTGTATTTCTGATATACATGTATCCCTTTATTTTTATAATTTGTTTTGTGTATTCTTTTTTATATTTCTTTATTTTTGTTATATAAAAGTTTTAACATTTGCATGTGAGGTACCCCAAAGGCATTCCTCCAACGCAACAAGACAACCAGACACAGAGACAAATGTCAAAAACACAACAATAATTAAACAAACAAGAAAGAAAAAAAAAAGAAAAAACATCAATATGACTGCTAAAAACATGGATAAGCTGGCAATATATTGTAATATAGGCACTGTGTAAATTAAAACACCGAAAGTATCCATATATAGTACTATATTTCCGTTGAAAACCATCTTACGCCCGATGTTTATTTCAATCCCTACATTTATCCACTGACAATCGATATCAAAAGGAATTCACACCAGAAATTTCCATGATATCGCTGTCACATTAATAGACATACGAAAAAATAAATAAATAAATAAATAAATAAAATAAAATTTTAAAAAAAAACTAATAAATAAAGAAACGAAAATTATAATGCAAATAGGTTACATTCTCTGAGACTCGAAATGGGGGGGAACCACAGTCTGTTATCATAAATTCTGTCTATTTGTCCAGGCTAACCATAGTTTGGGCACATCTCTAATGCCAAAAAAGGGGTTTGATTCCATCCTATACTGATAATCTATTTGTTCCAAGATATTGTGCCATATTAAAGGGATAGAAGATTTCCAAGCCCTAGCTATGCATATTTTAATGGCAAAAAATATATGGGTCAAAAGATATTTTTGATATTTATCTTGCGAAGGGAAACCAATGTTAAAGAGAAAAAGTTGAGGGCTAATTTCTTTTATCTCCTTGAATATAGAATTAATAAGACCAAGCATTTGAACTTTTATATCATTAAGACCCTGACACTCCCACCATATATGGTAAATAGTGCCCTCCTCATTTCCACATCTCCAACAATTCTTAGAGTGTACAGAAGATATTTTATATAGTCTAGTCGGTACCATATACCACCTATATATTATCTTTAAATGTGTTTCATAAAGAGAAACGCTATGTATACAGCGCTTAACTAGGAGTGTAGCTTTGGTCCATTCCAAAAGTGGAAAGGATTCCCCGATATCTTGTTTCCATTTAACAAAAGAGGTAGCATGAGAATCTAGAAAAAGGAAACTCAAAAGGCTGGAAAGTGGGAGGGGAGGAAAAGACACTCCCGTATCCCACTGCCGAGCCTCCAGAGTATAGAGGTCACCTGGACTGGTAAAAGGGGGTAACCCTGGAAATTGTAGAAAAAAACCCAAAAAGGGATGTCTTATATAAAGACCGCCCAGAGGGTAAATACCCAGTCCAATCTCAACAGTAGTGTAGTTGCCTTTATTGAAATCTATTAAAAAACCTGGGTAATCAGTGATGGACAGAATAATATAGAGAGAAATATGTATGGTGGGAACAAGGCTAATCAAGAGCCAACCCTCACAAGAAACGGAGAGGGGATAGAAGGCAATATGTACCCCCATACATAACTCAGGTAACAAAGCAGTAGGAAAGAACAGGGAAAGGGAGAAACACACACTCCCAACCAAACAGTAGTGCTATGCTAATACCCTATCTCCTATAAAACACCTTTGTGGGTGTTCTAATCTAAATGCTGTCATAACATCTGAAGCCCCAGGTTACACACACATACTAGAAAAACATAAATGAAAAGGTGCTCAGAGCAAAGTGCTCAAGAGAGTATTTAAAAACACAGAAGAACCCGACGTACGTTTCGGCGTGACCACACGCCGTCCTCAGGGGTATAAAAAAGCCCTTTAACCACCCTTTAAGTGGTTAATTCCCTTTCACCTGATTTCTGTTCTGGCTACCTCTGACATAGAAATGTGGGCTGACACTATGGTGTGTTACACCACACCCCCACAGCCCCATTCACAGGAGGACCGGAGCAATTTAGACACAATCACAGGTGATTACAATAAAGCTTATGAGCTTAAGGTATAAATTTACCACCCGGACAGTCTTTTTGCTCATTGCTGATACCCCTGAGGACGGCGTGTGGTCACGCCGAAACGTACGTCGGGTTCTTCTGTGTTTTTAAATACTCTCTTGAGCACTTTGCTCTGAGCACCTTTTCATTTATGTTTTTCTAGTATGTGAAAGTATGTAATCTTCATACATATTTCTCTCTATATTATTCTGTCCATCACTGATTACCCAGGTTTTTTAATAGATTTCAATAAAGGCTTTTTTATTTTTTGGCAACTACACTACTGTTGAGATTGGACTGGGTATTTACCCTCTGGGCGGTCTTTATATAAGACATCCCTTTTTGGGTTTTTTTCTTCCTTTTTTCTAGCATGAGAATCTTGGTCCATTGATTCTAGCGATTTAATAAATCTAGAAATCCCTCCCTTCTTTTTGTATAATACCATAAGGGAATTAATGTTGTGATCCTTAAGTATAGTCCGAGATAGTAAAAAATTCTTTATCCTTAGATATTGAAAAAGGTCTCTAGGAGGAAGATTATACTTTTCTTGCAATTGTATAAATGGGGTGGGTTTAGATCCGTCCCATAAATCCGAGATCTTCACTAAGCCTAAGTTTGTCCAAAATTGGACATTTATATTATCCATTGTGTGTTGTAGGACCACTAGTGGAACCCTATATAATAATTTACCGTCTAGCTTCAATTTTTTACTTAGGATTTTAGAGGTATTGATCATATCTATCACTATACGGTTCGAAAAATACTTGGTATCCAGATCACCCAAATTTAACATACCCATCCAAAGGAGAATAAACAATTTATGTCTAGGGCTATCCTCCTGTTCTAGGGTAAGCCATGATTTATATCCCTGTTCCTTATCTAGTCACTGTAGAAGATGAGTCGCCATACATGCTTCATGAATTTTATCAACATCTGGAAATGCTATTCCACCCTTCTGATAACTCCTTCGAAGTGTGTCAAAAGCTATCCTAGGTGGTTTATTTGCCCAGATGCATTTGGAAATCAGGGTTTGGAAACGGTTAAGAATACCTTTCCCCAGTCTATAAGGAATCGCCCTAAGATAATATATAAGTTTAGGTATCAAAAATGCCTTGATCATATTTAATCTTCCTATCCATGAGGACTCAATCTTCCTCCATTTATCTACCAGTTGTTGCAAATCTCTTAATAATATATCATAGTTTGTTTGTATCGTCCTCTCTATATCAAAGGATATTTTAATCCCCAAATAACCTATAGTATCTTTTGCCCATAAGAATTGAAAATGTGCAGTCAGACGATCTTTCTGAGCCTCAGATAAAAAAGAGGCTAAAATTTGTTTTTTTTTTCATGTTGACCTTATAGTTGGAGAAACTACTGTAGGTAGATATAGCATCCAATACCGATGGAATTGAAACCATCGGATCCGTCAGAATAAGGAGGACGTCGTCTGCGAAAAGGGAGACCTTGATTTCCCCATTAAGAGACTTGACCCCCTTTACATTAGTATCCTGTCTGATCAGGGTGGCCAAAGGTTCAATTGTAAGAATGTATAACAGGGGAGCCAAAGGGCAACTCTGTTTAGTGCCATTCTTGACCTCAAAGTGGTCAGACTCAACAAGAGGATTAATTATTTTAGCTGTAGAACTCCTATATAACAACATAGTTTTATGTCTGAATTGACCCTCTAAGCCAAATTGGCCCATGACAGAGTCCAGGAATCTCCAATTGACTCTGTCAAAGGCCTTCTCAGCATCGAGGGCCATAATGACAGATCCCCATTTATGCTCATTTATTTTATGTATGAAGTTGAATATCCTACGTGTATTATCTGTAGTTCCTCTCCCTCGCACAAATCCGAACTGATCCACGTCGATCAGTTCTCCAATTACCTCTTTAAGTCGGTTGGACAATATTTGAGTTTTGTGTATTCTAAGAGAATTATTTGAAATTCTTTATTGTAGTTAGCACATTATGAGCTCTACTAGTAGGAACCCTTTACCCTGTTCAGCAGAATCCAGGTGAGTAGGAATCCATATATATTTTATATATAACGTTAATGATGTTTTTACTCTCCATCTACTAACAGTTACTTATACTACTTTTAGTAATGGAGAACAGTCTATATCATCTCCCCCACGAAGGAGGAGACAGAAGTCAGACCCCTGTGCAGGATGTGATGGGAAGGCATTGGAAGGCAAACAGCTGTGCTTAAACTGTTTGCAGAAGGTGGCCACTCCAGCAGCCGTAACACCCACTCAGTCACCAGATATCCTGACTTGGATCCGACAGGAGGTGGCTCAGGGCATCTCAGAGGCCATGGAGGCAAGTAATCGGTCCGTGAAAAGACCAAGACAGAGACTGGTATCCTCAGAATCATTTGTCTCAGAATACCAGGGTTCAGCTGAAGAGTTTCAGGTTCTCGATCAGATTTATTCTAGTGAGAACGAAGAAGAGGTCTTGTCGGAATATCTAGACGCCAAGACGGTGGATAAACTCATCCCGAAGGTAAGAAAGACCCTAGACTTACCAGAAGATCTTCCTAAACCTGAAGTTTCTGATAAACATTTTGCGGATCTTAGGAAGCAGAAGCCTTCCTTCCCTCTTCACAGAGCCATTAAGGAGGTGGTTACCGCAGAATGGGAAAAACCTGATAAAAAGGTTCCATTTCAGGGCAGGCTATCCAGGCTTTATCCTTTGGAGGAGAAAACTTCAAAAAAATGGACGACACCTCCAAAAGTTGATGCTACCATCTCTAGGGTTGCTAGGAGAACTAGTCTACCACTGGATAGTGCAGCCTCCTTGCGGGAGCCAATGGATAAGAAATTGGATTCTGATATTTCCAAGATATATCCAGCGGGAGGTACTGGATGCCATCCAGCTGTTTGTCTTACGGCGGTGTCCAGAGCCATGAAAAGTTGGATAAAAGACCTGGATATAGATATAAAAAGAGGAATTAAGAGAACAAACCTCAGGGATTCTATTTACGACCTTCGGATAGCTACGGAATTTGTCGCTCAAGCTGCCCTGGATATAACCAAGATCTTCTCCCGCACCATGGCCCTCTTGGTAGCAGCTAGGAGAGCTTTATGGTTGCGTTATTGGGGTGCGGATTCCTTTTCCAAGGCCAATTTATGTTCCATACCATCTGAGGGTGAGCTTCTATTTGGAAAGACCCTAGAGGAATCCATTAAAAAATCTGCTGAGGGGCGTAAGGTCTTTCTACCCCAGGAGAAAAGAACCAGAAGACCAGGCTCCTCTTGGTCAGATAAGCGACCTCCGAGGGATCAATATTTTCGGGATGCTCGTAGCTACCGTCTAGGTAGAGAGTTCAGCAGGAGTAATAATTGGCGTGGGGGCCAATCATATGCTTCACGTTCTTCCCGAGGTAGAAACCCTTCCTTTCGTGGAGGCAAGAACTTCTGACTATCTGTCAGAGGTCGGTGCTCGACTTTCCCTCTTCTGGAAGGTTTGGGCACAGGATATACAAGATGCCTGGGTCAAAGCTATAATTCAAAGTGGGTACAGATTGGAATTCCTCAGAAGACCCAGAAGCAACTTCTTCATTCCCACAGGTCTGCCCACGGACAAGGGCGGAAGCAGGGCTCTGGGAGATTATGTTCAGAACCTCAGGTCCCAAAGAGTTATCGTTTCAGTGCCAGAAGAGGAACGATTCCAGGGGCACTATTCACCTTTGTTCTTAGTCCAGAAAGACAAGGACAAGTGGAGACCTATCCTGGACCTGCGGAGGATCAACAGGAGACTTCTAATCAGATCCTTCAAGATGGAGTCTATAAGATCCATCTCCCCAGCTATCCGGAAGGCAGATTGGCTCATATCCATTGACCTACGGGATGCCTATTATCACATCCCGATAGCCATAGGAGAAGACCACTTCCAATTCAGAGCACTTCCATTTGGTCTGAGCACAGCACCCAGAACCTTTTCAAAGGTATTGGTCTTCTTATAGAAAGGCTGAGGATTCAGGGAATCTCTTTGTTCCATTACCTGGACGACCTTCTGCTGGTAGCACTAAACGTCCAGACGGCGGTGCTTCAGAGAGAATTTGTGCTATCAGAACTTCATCGATTCGGCTGGTTAGTGAATCTACAAAAAAGCAGCCTCATTCCATCCCAGAAGATTACGTTTCTGGGGGCGAACTTCGACACACTCCGGAACTCTATCTCCCTTTCACAGGAAAGGATACAGAGGATTTTAAGCTTCATCTACAAGATTTTGCACCTTCATGTGATAACAGCAAGAACATACTCGCAACTGCTGGGCAATCTGACCTCTTCTATAGGACTAGTCAGGTGGGCCCAGTGGCATCTCAGAGTTCCTCAGAGGTCGTTCCTGAACCAGTTCAACCAGCGGGTTATGGATTGGAATCAACCCTTGAGGATCTCTCATGTAGTCAAAATGGACCTGGTCTGGTGGCTAAGAAGGGTGAATTTGGAAAGAGGTTTACCTTTGATAGAACCCGAGTGGGTCCTATTAACAACAGATTCCAGTGCTCATGGTTGGGGTGCCCACTGTCAGGACCGGATGAATCAAGGTCGATGGAACAAACAGGAGTTGGTTCTTCCGGGGAATGTTTTGGAATTACGGGCCATCCACAGAGCTCTCATACATTTCAGGAGGATCCTGAAGAACAGATGGATACGAGTCCAGTCCGACAACCAGGCGGCTGTGGCCTATGTTTCTCATCAAGGCGGTACTCGCAGCCAACTGTTGATGAAGGAACTGCGGCCCATCATGAGTTGGTGCCAGAAAAATCTCCAGGGTATCTCTGCAGTATACCTTCCGGGAATTCAGAATACCATGGCGGACTACCTGAGCCGCGTGACCATAGACAGGAGCGAGTGGCATCTAAGCCCCAAAGTATTTCAGGAGCTGTCTTTGATTTGGGGAACCCCAGAGATAGACCTCATGGCAACGGCCGAGAATACCCAGGTCGAAGCCTTCTTCTCGAGACTGGTCGATCACAGAGCCAGGGGACAGGATGCTCTATCCCAACCTTGGAAGTTCACTCTGGCCTATGTGTTCTCTCCTATACCTCTCATATTCCCAACTCTGAAGAAGAATCAGAAGGAGAAGGTAGAGATCATCGCCATCCTTCCGTTCTGGCCCCAGCGACCCTGGTTCCCTATGTCGAGACGGATGAGTCGGGAACCTCCGAGGGTACTCCCGTTCCAGGCAGATTTACTATCACAGGGACTACTGCTACACCCAAACCCGCTAACCATCAAGTTGAGGGCTTGGAGATTGAGCGTGAAGCTCTGATGAACGCTGGCATGCCTGACACAGTCATTAGAACTCTCCTGAGGTCTCGTAAGATATCCACTTCCTCCACATATTATAGGATTTGGCATACCTTTGTTTGCTGGGCACAAGAACACCAGGTGGTGATTAAACCTCTGGCATTATCTTCAGTGCTCTGTTTCCTTCAGGCTGGCCTGGACAAAGGCTTTAGCTACAACACTCTGAAACTCCAGGTATCAGCTCTATCCGCTTTGTCAGGTACCCGATGGGCACTGGAACCATTGGTCATCCGTTTTCTTAAAGCGGCAATAAAGAACCGGCCTCCTCTGAAGGTATTTCTGCCGGCATGGGACCTACCTCTGGTCTTAAAGGCCATGACTAGGTCTCCCTTTGAACCACTTGACCAAGCTCCTTTGCTGGTACTCACTCAAAAGGTACTCCTATTGGTGGCAGTTACTTCCGCACGACGGATATGTGAGCTCCAGGCATTATCCTGCGAAGCACCTTATATGAGGATACTTCAGGACCGTTTAGTCCTCAGACCAGTCCCGGAATTTTTACCTAAAGTAATATCTAAGTTCCACTTGAACCAGGAAATTGTTCTACCATCCTTTTATCCAAATCCCTCTTCTCCTGAAGAAGACGTTTGGCACACTCTGGATGTGGTGCGAGCATTATCTATCTACCTGGAGAAGACCAGCCCCTTCCTCAGATCACCCAGACTATTTGTATTGCCTTTTGGCCAAAGGCGGGGTGAAGCGGCCTCTACCTCTACATTGAGACAATGGGTGTCAGGGAGCCGCGGGCGGCGAGGAGGGGAGGCTGCACGCCACTTGCAGCACTCACCCTCACTCCATCGCCGCCCGCGGTCTCCTCTCTGCTTCCATGTCGGCGAGCGGCGTCTCCTCTGTGCCGCTCGCTGCCAGCGTCCTCCACGCCCCCCAGCGGCAGCATGTATAACGCTGCACGCTGGGAGGTCCAGGAGTTAAGTAAACGCTGGGGTCACGTGAGTGACCCGGCATTAAAGAAACAGTACCACAATCACAGTGGGGGGTATAGATATCCCCCACGTGTGATTGTTAATTCTGATTGGAAGTTATCCAATCAGAATTAAACCTAGGGTATTTATACTTACCTTTCCTGTCCCTCAGTGCCCTGTTGTGGTCTTGTGATACCTGTAGCGTGGTGTTCTCGTCTTGCTCTCTGGTTACTGATTATTTGGCTCGTTATTCCGTTTATCCTGTCTTCTCCACTCCTTTGACCTCGGCTTGTTTCTCGTTCTCCCGTTTTCTGGCTCCCTTTACCTGGCTTGTCTCCTGACTATTCTTAGCGTGCTTAGCCCGGCCACTCTAAGGTCCGGTACGGCACCTTTTCTGTGTGTGTGTGTGTCAGCGTGTTAGGTTCCCCGAATCGTGACAATGGGTGGTTTCGGCCATCTCATGTTCTTACAAA
This sequence comes from Pelobates cultripes, assembly GCA_933207985.1. NCBI lineage: Eukaryota > Metazoa > Chordata > Amphibia > Anura > Pelobatidae > Pelobates > Pelobates cultripes. The sequence continues at coordinate 156,692,938 of OW240914.1, read as the reverse complement.
TACTTATCACTGCCGGTTCCTACTGGAGTTAGAGCTCACTCTACTCGGGCTATCGCTGCATCTTGGGCTTCTGTGGCAAATGCTTCTCCTGATGAGATTTGTAAGGCTGGCACTTGGTCTTCAGTGAACACTTTCATCCGCCATTATAAGCTGGATGTTAGAGCTACAGTGGACTCTCATTTTGGTCACCAAGTCCTTAATTCAGTCCGCTCCTCTCGACACTCGTAATATGTATATGTAGATTTATCTGCATTAATAAAATAATTTTTGCATTAATTATGTCTCTTGTTTCCCTCCCTATGAGCTTGGGTAATCCCATGTGTATATGCTGCCATGATTAGCCAGGAAAGTGGAAAATTTATTCATACTTACCATAATTTTCTTTTCCTGGCTATTATTCATGGCAGCATATACAACCCGCCCTTATGGATCTAATTCTTCTGTAAGTGCTTGTTACTGACTGAGGGTCTCTTCTCTGGATCCTCCTTTTATAAGAATTTGTTTAAACCTGTCCTATTGGCTGTAAGGGGAGATGCTAACCCATGTGTATATGCTGCCATGAATAATAGCCAGGAAAAGAAAATTACGGTAAGTATGAATACATTTTCCACTATATCCAAAAAGTTGAAACAGCAAATAGAACAGTCAGGTAGTAAGTGTAACAGGATATATTGTGGGACATACAGTCATGACCCAAAATGACGATATACCTCTAACACATATTGATTGACTAAACTGTATACTTGTAATGCATTTCTGCATTTGTCTAAAAGAGGAACTGACATGGAATTTACATCACTAAACAAAACATTGAAAATCCCATATAACCTTTCTGTACGAGAAGCTCCATTCTCTTTTAAAAGTGTTTATTTCTCAATATTGATGTGTCCATATTGAAGCATTGGCGATGAGGTCTATGAGCGCTTCTTTTAAAACATAGCACTGACACTCTGGGATAGTTTAAGTACACTTCAAATTGTTGTATAGGAAATATAAAATAACCAAGCTGTGACTGCTGCAGAGTTTGAGATATCAATTCAAAACTAAACAGCACAAAATGCTACATTTCCCATTAGGCAGCTGTCTACTGGTGTATGCTTTTGGAGTGCAAGAGGTGCCAACCATGACTGTCAAAAACCGCCCCCGGCTGCTCATGGTGTTTTCTGTCTTCCTAGACAGCAAAGACCAGAGAGGGCCCTCTGGACTTGTGCCAGAATAACTCATGTATAAAGGATGGCAGATACACACAAATGCAGTTATACTGCTACCCATACCTACACCGTACACACATACATACTGCTACCCACACTGACACACGCTGCTAAACACACAAACAGACATACATACATATGCATACATATACATACACACAGACATAGGCACTCACACAGACACATACACACACTGACACACACAGTTATAGATAACCACTCACACAAACACTCTCATTCTATATGTTTGTGTCAATACATTTCTTTTTCACGTAAACAAGTTTTTTTGTTGAGTTTATTTTTCTTTTGCGTTTGGGGATTGGGTTGGGGAGATTGAAAATGCTGTGTCTACAGTTGTTTGTGATGTGCCCTCCCCCCCCCAAAAAAAAGTCAAACTATTAAACATTACATTGCTTAAGTCTTATACAACAAGTTTAACCTGAAGTAAATTCTGTCGATCTATGTGAAATATAAGACACTTGATGAACATGTTTAAGTTTTATGTAAAAACAAGTAAAACATTTTTCACTATTTGTCTAGACTAACTACTAGGAACGTGATACCCTTAAATGTCTCTACACATACTGAATAATATCCTAATTACACACTAGTTTAAGCAACAAAATCTATATAGTGCATTACACAATATCAAAAGCCAGGAAAAAAATTAATTTCCATGAATAATTTATACAACAGATGCAACAGAGAAAAATAACATTCATGAAAATTTAGCTTTACATGTCTCTTGCAATTATTTTTTGTATATCTGTATATACTTCTGAAAACTATGTGTTCTAAATGCAAATAGCCTACCTAAATGATTAAAGAAAAGCATGCATTTACCTCTAGAAAACCATCAGTAAATATCTCAGCTTTCCTATGGTCAAACAATTTGTGATCCAAACAGGGAGACAGGCCCTATGATTATTTGCAACTAAGACAGACAGGCAACTAGGTTTATTTACTAAAGTGTGACTTCCAGGTCAAAATAGCCTAACTGAGAATAGATATATTTTTCCTGTTTATCTATAGCTGCCCAAACTTTAAAATTCACTTTGAATTATTTTTTTAACCACCAAAGATTCACACTGAACTGAGCTTTGCCCATGTGTTAGTAAAGAGGTGAGCTATATCATAGATAAACAGTATATAAAACCAGGAGAATTTAATAAAATTAATTATATAGTTACAATGACACCTGTCAAGGGGTGGGACATAGGCAGCAAGTGAGCAGTTAGTTCTTGAATTCCATGTGACAGAAGCAGGAAAAATGGGCAAGCAAAATAGTGATGGCTGGACGACTGGATTAGAGCGTCTCTAAAATGGCAAGTCTTGTGGGGTGTTTCTGGTATGAAGTAGTGGTGCATGGAAGGACAACTAGTAAACCAGTGTCCATGGATCATTGATACATGTGGTGACCAAATGCTTGCCTGTCTGGTCCAATCACACAGAAAAGCTACTGTAGCTCAAATTGCTGAAAAAACCTAATGCTAACCATGATAGAAAGGTGTCAGACTACACAGGGCATCACAGTTTGCTGTGTATGGGGCTGCGTGGACACAGACCAGTCAAAGTGCCCATGATGACCCCCACCTTCAATGGGGACGTGACTGTCAGATCTGGACCTTGGAACAATGGAAGAAGGTTGCCTTGTCTGATGAATCATGTTTTCTTTTAGGTCAGGTGGATGGCCAGATGTGTGTGCTACCCTGACAGCAGGGTACACTATGGGAAGAAGGCAGGCAGAAGCAGTGTTATGCCCCGGGCAATATTCTGCTAGGTAAACTTGGGTCATGGCATTAATATGCATTTTACTTTGGCAAGCATTACCTACCTAGAGATTGTTGCAGACTATGTACACCTGATAGCAGTCAACCCTTTCACATTTCAAAAATTATTCAGGAATGGTTTGAGGAACATGACAAAGAATTTAAGGTGTTGTCTTGGCATCCAAATTCTCCAGATCTCAATTCAATTGAGCATCTGTGGGATGTGAGGGAACAACAAATCCATGAAGGTCCCACCTCGCAACTTGCAGGGCTTAAAAGATCTGCTACTAATGTCTTTGTGCCAGATACCACAGGACACTTTCAGAGGTTTTGTCCAGTCCATGCCTCGATGCATCAGGGCTGTTTTGGGACTTACACAATGTTAGGTAGGTGGTTTTAGGTTGTGGCTAAACAGTGTACCGTATATACTCGAGTATAAGTCGAGTTTTTCAGCACATTTTTTGTGCTGAAAAACCCCCACTCGACTTATACTCAAGTCAAGGTCTGTATTATGGCAACTTACATTGTCATAATACAGACGAGGACCGCCGGGCTCATTACAAGCCCGGCGGTCCTGTTGGTGGCTCGCAGCGAGCTGGAACTTACTTTTCCTGAAGCTCCTGTCAGCTCCTTGCTGTAGGTCTCGCGAGAGCCGCAACTCTCAGCGCGGCACTCAGACCGCGAGACTTGCAGGGGAGCTGACAGGGGAGCTAACCGGACCGGAGGAGAGAGAAAGGAGCTGACTGGAGCAGCAGGAAAGGTAAGTTACAGCTCACTGCCAGCCCCCCACCTACACAGACCATCCACTGGACCACCAGGGAATGAGAGCCCCCCTCTCTGGCCAGTTAACAAGCAGAGAGGGGGGACAAAAAAAATAATAATAAAATAAAAATAAAATATTAATAATATAACAAAAAAATAAAATATTAAAATAATAATAATAATAAAAAAAAATGCCCACCCCCCACCAAGACTCTGCATCACATACACAAACACACTCTGCATCACACACACACACTGCATTCATACACACACTGCATTCATACACACACACACTGCACTCATACACACACTGCATTAATGCACACACACACTGCATTCATACACACACACTGCATTCATACACACACACACTGCACTCATACACACACACATACTGCATTCATACACACACACTGCATTCATACACACACACACACTGCACTCATACACACACACATTGCATTCATACACACACACACACACTCTACATTCATTCTATACACACACTGTAAATAAATATTCAATTAATATAATTTTTGGGGGATATAATTTTATTTAGAAATTTACCAGTAGCTACTGCATTTCCCACTTCCCAGTTTTTTGAGGTAAAAGTAGGGGTCTCGACTTATACTTGAGTATATACGGTATTTAGATATCCAGAGTATATCTGCACTCACTGACTTTTCAATGGATTTTCCCTTTGTTCCTTCATTATAAAAGTAAAACAGCAGTGTCAATGTCAACGTTTCAGTTTCAGTTGGGAATTTTCCTCTTTTGTTTTTTGTTTTGTTTTGTTTTTTTATTTGTCCTGAGGAAAATTCAGATCGGGAACTGAAATGTCGACACTAACCTTATTATGAATGAATAAAGTGAGATATATATTGAAAAGTATATAAGTGCAGATATTTTCTGCATATGTGCTTGCAGGACTTCTCGCAGGTGGCTCCTTTCCTATGGAATAGCCTGCCTACCACCATCAGACTCTCCCCTATTCTTCAATCATTTAAGAAGGGCCTTAAAACCTATATCTTCAGGAAAGCGTATGGCCTCCCAGAGTAACCTCTACCTTACATACCTGTCTCTTGCTCTCTCCTATAGGGCAGTGCTTTACTTTCTCCTTCAGCTCTGCTTCACTCCCACCCTATTTGATTAATATTTCCTGTCCTAATGTGTCTTATACCCCACCTCCTATAGACTGTAAGCTCGTTTGAGCAGGGTCCTCTTCAACCTATAATTCCTGTAAGTTTTCTTGTAATTGTCCTATTTATAGTTACATCCCCCCTCTCATAATATTGTAAAGTGCTACGGAATCTGTAGGCGCTATTTAAATGGCAATAATAATAATAATAATATGGATATTTAAAGGCTCTTTATCTAGCACCCGGCAATGTATTTTTAATAGAGCTAGAGTACAAGGTCCAATTGGGTTTTGTTTATATATATGTATATATATATATATATTTACACAGCATGAGTAAGCGTACATACAGTTCTTAAGATAGATTAAGGCTCAGCAACCTATGCTACCCCTGATAGCAATAACAATACATAGTACCTGCTCTGTTGCTGTTTTTTCATCACTACAACAGTGATGAAAATTGTATAATATTTGCATTGTATAATATTTGCATTAATTATTATGTAGGTCTTTACACTTTGTAGACTGTAAATTTGTCTGTGCAGGATCTGTGAAGCTTTATGTTCATCTAATAGCTCTTTATTAATAAAACATTAACATTAATTAGATTAGCAATAAAAAAGGAGCAGAGGACAGAACACGTCATGTTCTCCAGCTGCTGACAGGATATTTCAAGATTGCTCCAATAAATTTAATAGAGACGTAAATACATTTTGCACAATGTTGCCAAAGAATCCAGGATCCCCTGGAAGAGCCAGCTAATGGAGAAACACGCGTTGGGAAGGTTCTGTGTTGGTGCACTATAGATATGGGAAGATCATAGTATTATATATACTGACTTCAGAGACACGCACCCTCCGTTTTTTTTTTTATTTCTATCGAGATTGTGTTGGTATCTTGTCTTTTGTTTTAACCTTTTAAATTTATTCTGCAATTTGTATTTCTTGACAAAGGGTGGGGTATGGTGTAGATTCTTTTTCTGACATTTTCCTCCTCTATATTTCTAGCTTTACATATACAGAGCTGGTGGGAGGTAGACATTTTTTAAAGGGAGCCCTCGAAGGCACGACAGTGTAGTCCATACAGGGATTCAACCCTGTATGGTGAAATTGATATTTACCCTTAAGGTTATTTTTTTTTTTTTTTTCTATATACCTCCCTTGTTTTACCTTTTTCAGTACTTACTCCCAGGAGTGTGCCTTTAGGACATTGTATCCATATTGCATTTTGGATATGGATACATTGTCATTAAAGATTTTGTTATCTTACATACTAGCATAAGTGAATAGAATTGTATCCAAGAATATATTACTACTACAGCTTATATTTTGGTAACTTTCTATATTGTGTTTATACTTTATCTTATACTATGGATTTTTATAATCAACATTTGATTTTTTAATGATCTAATTAAAAGTTATGTTTTAACTATTATTACTTTCTGGGTTGCTCCTTCCTTCGTAGGGATTTTTATGTCCCTTTTTCCCTATTATTTTCTTTCTTTTTGTCTGAATTGTTTAATTAAGGGTTACCCCTCATCTCTACAATTAAGAGCAACCTGACACACTCGCCCTTAAAATTAATATTTTATTTTACCAAAGAAAAATTAATACCTATTTTTTGGAGGTACTCCATCACTATCACTGTGGTTTTCTAAGATGGAGTTGAGAATGCTGGAGTGATCATGGTACTCCTCACAGGTAGGTACGTTCTCTGAAATTTGAGCACAGTGCCTGGTTTCAGCTTTCACAGTTGACTTTCAACAAACGTTATTATGTTTACATATGGATTTTCTAATGGCTGTGATTTTCCTTCCTCAGGGTATACTTATCCCTCATGAATGTGGGCCTACTCTCTGTCTTCCCCTTTCCCACGGGTTCTCACTGGTAACCAGCATGTGCGATGCTTGCAAATAAAGAGACAGAAGCTTATGTGACTAAGGAGGATAGACTCAATGGATAGATGGTTATTGTGGGAAAATTATACTCAATGGATAGATGGTTATTGTGGGAAAATTATACTTGACAGATGAACTGGAGCTTCTAAAAAAATACAAAAGATAAAATAGTCCCTATTTTGTCTTAAAGAGAAATAAGTCACTAAGAAGAACATATTGGGAAAGAGAAAGAGAAGAGGGAACGATTGGATAAAGGTACTGGGGGACAGAGATGCTCTCATAAGGGATTTTATGATACCAATCCAGTTAGAAAATAGCCTTATTTGGCAGTATCCATCAAACCACTTCGGAGAATCCACCGATTACTACCCAAAGTGTAATATTCCACTATTTAGCACAAGTGAATTAATCTCCAGATCAGTAACATTTACTACTGCACCAATAGCTCGGGCCTGCTATAAGTAAATGTTGCTGAACATGTATTTAAAATGGAGAGATGGGAGGCAATTTCTCCTGGATCCTGATTTGATGTTAGATATCTGCTTGTGAAATCAGTTTAACCCTGTTCTTTTTCTTAAAGAACACTATAGAGTCAGGAACACAAAACATGTATTCTTGACCCTATACTGTTAAAAAACACTCCCTAGCCCCTCTGCCCCACCCCTTGCCCTAAACATAATAATTTACCTTTATTCCAGTCTGCTGCAGCTGGCTCTGTACCTGATCTGCCTCCTTGACTAACATAATCAGAAGTGGTGATCTCAGCCAATTACAATGCTTTCCCATAGTAAAGCATCGGATTGGCTGAGACTGTCACGGAGGCAGATACGGAGCAGAGCTAGCACAAGTCAAATACAGCCCTGGCCAATCAGCATCTTCTCATAGAGATGCATTGAATCAATCCACCTCTATGAGGAAAGTTCAATTTCTCCATGCAGAGGGTGGAGACACTGAATGTCAGTGCTGCACACTGTGCAGCATTGCCCAAGGAAGCAAGTCTAGTAGCCATCTGAGGAGTGCCCAGTGGAGGTATTCCCTAGGCTGTATTGTAAACACCGCATTTTCTATGAAAAAGGCATTAAGCTGTAGTTGTTCTGGTGACTATAGTGTCCCTTTAACTATGTTATTGGTAAGGGATAAAAAGTTATATTTAAATATTTTTAGTAAGTATCAATAATCAGGTATGTTTGCCCAAATTCTGCAATTGTCAAGTAAAGGAAAAAATATATACAACGGGAAAAGCGAATCTCCACCGTATAACACCTATTAAAATTGGTGTTCCCTGTGGGGACCAGCCTTCCCTGTACCATAAAGGAGACTCCAGGGTCTCCAGGGGCTTAACCCCAATAACTTAGAAGAAAACCACAACAAGGAAAAACACACAGAGTATGCACCCGTTTTAAAACAGATGCAGTCAACTGTGTATACCTGGAAATGATGAAGTAGTCTAGAAAAATTCAATCAATTCGTATGTTAAAACGAGGCTAAATATCCCTTTATATCAAAATTTTTAAAAAAGTAGATAGAAAGTACATAAATAGACCCTGGGTGATAGTAAAATATCAAATACTTTCTAAGCAATACTATACACAGCTACTAAGAGCTTTAATAAATCGGGCTCAATATTAACAATGCAGTATTGACATAATAAAGAATATATCAAGCAGGGAACAAAAACATGGTAAACAAAAAAATTATAAATAAATGACTCCCACTACAAGAAAGCCTCTACTGTATATGTATTCTGTTAGAGTAATCCCAACATATACTATATCCTATGATGCCCTAGGTACATCAAAAATAGATAAAAATGGGTTATACATTCAACAGAATAAAATAGATAGATAGATAGATAGATAGATACATAGATAGAGGCTATAGATGAGCAACTAATAGTGAAACTATGAAACACAGATATCGTGGAGCTTAGAATGCCCATGGCATATCTATGAATAGAGTAAATAGTTCTTAAATCCCCAAAGGAACAATAAAGGAGAGAGAGACAGATAGTATGTAACCACAGTCTTGTTAGTCTGGCGGTACAAAAAGCAACATTGTATGTAATAATGAAACAATGTCTATCTATCCCAATATGGTTACTCAATCTTGCTAGTGGTAGGCAGACTATCTACTTAACGTGAAAACACCACATAACCGTGACATGATACAGTGTCACAAAGTGAGTAAGAGTGTAATGTCCCTAAAGACCGAGACAGAAACGCCTGACGCGCGTTTCGGTGCTGTGCAGAAGCACCTTCGTCAGAGGCAAATGAATTGCTGCTTCAGTAAAGCTTTTTATATATAATTACGTACGTGCATTGACCAATGGCTACCTCGTCACTAAAAGGGGGCGCGGCCAACATTTCCCGCACTGGATGTTACTGTTCATTGGGGCTATCCAGATGACATCATTGTAATGGAGGCGGGCAGAGTGTTAGAACATCGATTAGGCTCCACCCAATATTCTCCGTACCGGAGTATCCATTCAACTGTAAATTTATATATTCAAATGGAATAAATATATTCCATTATGTAGTGGGTCATTTATTTATTATTTTTTTGTTTACCATTTTTTTTGTTCCCTGCTTGATATATTCTTTATTATGTCAATACTGCAGTGGTAATATTGAGGCCGATTTATTAAAGCTCTTAGTAGCTGCGTATAGTATTGCTTAGAAAGTATTTGATATTTTACTATCATCCAGGGTCTATTTATGTACTTTCTATCTACTTTTTTAAATTTTGATATAAAGGGATATTTAGCCTCATTTTAATATACGAATTGATTGAATTTTTCTAGACTACTTTATCATTTCCAGGAATACACAGTTGACTGCATCTGTTTTAAAACGGGTGCATACTCTGTGTGTTTTTCCTTGTTGTAATTGTCAAGTAAAGGAATTGATCAGCAATAGTCAAATGTGTCTGAATCTGAAGCAAACCTAAGCAACAACTGTAAGAGAAATTTCCAGGAAGTTGATTTAGAGATTAGGAATGAATGCAATAATGCAAGATTGAACTGAGTATGCAAAGCAGATTTTTCATAGGTTATTAAAAGGTTTCCCAAAAAGGTTTCAGTAGTGAGCATACTGATAAATTACTGAACATAAAAACTTGTACTATAATGTAAAATGTTTCGTTGTTTTCCATTTGTATTCCTTTCATTTCTAAGAAAAATAATCTGAATGCCAACATGTACTTTTTCCTTGAGAATGAGGTTAGAAACTGTTGTGAGAAAGCAATAATTGGGCTGGAGTCCATGATTTTGCCTTCCCAAACCACTTTTTTTGTCTAGTATTACTTTAATGAAATGAAAAATTATTGTTTAAATGACCTAGTCCTGTTTAAGCAGAATCTTGAGATCCATGATTTGTATTGTTCTGTTTGTGTAATGGCAAAAGCCACCCAACATTTCTCTGGAATTCCCAAAGCTAAGTCTCAGAAATGGTGCTTCTTTTTTAACATTTGTATATGCTTTATTTAGCATATTTGCAGGGATGTTGTCAAAGAACACACAAGGCTAGATTCCAAATATAATTTGGATACTCGTTACTAAAGCCCTTCCCTAAACCTAGCCGTGCACCTCTCCAATTTCACTGCTTAACACGCCTCTTTGCACATTCAAATTTACTGATAGACACACACAGATACACATATTGACACAAATGGGTAGACACAGACACATACAGACCTGCACAAGCCCACAGTGGTACAGACAGGCACCAGCACACACATACACAGACAGGCAATGACAGGTACATGCAGGAACACATATGCTTAGATTGTCATAAAATTGGTTGGAGTTCTGGTTTACTTACCTTTTTTTACCAGAAGAGAAAAGGGAAACAGACCTGCCTCCCTTCTGGTAAACAGGGAATACTTGGGACACTGAGTTTTTTAGACATTGCCATATAATTACCTATACAGTCTGCATACTGGTTTGAATTGTTATGGTTTTTAATTTATTTATTTTGTTCACATATATGTAATGCAAGTGACCAGTTATGGAATTAGTAAACTATTTGGTCCTATTGAAGTGGAAATCAACTCAAATTGATTGATTATTCTTTGTGTATCTGCCCCTGACCAAATTAATGAAACAGTGCGTGCACGCTCCCTGAAGTAATTCACACCAGACACAAGTTTCAGGTAGTTGAATAACTTGAGGAATGTTTATCCAGAGGGGACGGCAAGTCCCTTTTAAAGCAAAATTACATCATAAGCATTGTCAGAGATAACATGGAATAATACGGTATCAATTGGTTAGGTGTCAAGTAGTTATCTTAGTGCTCTGCCTACTAGAGGTGATGTCACTGAGACCATGAGGGTCTCCCCCAGATCTCAGCGCCATCTTGTTACACGAGGTAGTTAGTCGAGGTTATAAAGAGGGAGGGGTTAGAAACTTCTAGCAGCCATCTTGTCTAAATATGCGTGAATAGCTTATCTACTGATTTCAGTGCAATGGGTAAATAGACATTTTACTAACTACAAAGTTATATGTGTATATATTCATATTTCATTTCCACAACAGTCCCCCCTTAAAATGGCTATTTACCATAACAACTGCAGCTGTCCCTTACTCATCCCTAGCTGCCTGCAGCTCATCTGTCTTAACGAGCATCGAACTCTTCACTCCGTGGGTAACCCGCAGCGGCTAGTCCACCACATCTCCACACGTGAGACTCGCCCGTAGAGACAGACGCTTTCCCTGTGCTATCCCTACAGGAGTGCAGTTGCCTGTTTGAATTGGTGAGGTTGAAGGGGTGTGTGGTGCGTCATAGTCTAGTTCCGTAACATCCTGATGTAAGAAGGTAGGAGTTGCGTCATCTATAGTCTTACCCACTGCTTTCTGTAGGTACCTTTGTATGCAAGGGAACACACAACAGATTAAGAACAGGAAGAAAATAAGTACTATAAGGACTGCAGTTCCAACCTGAAATAAAGTTCTCTGCCAACCATTCATCCATCCAAACCACCTGTCTCCGTATCCATGACTCCTGAATTCTTCTTTAATTCATCTGAGAGACTATCCAGTTTCTCTATAGCCATAGTCACCTTACCATTGGGCCCAGTGTTGTCCGGAATGAATGTGCAACATGTCATGGTTTCGGGGAGAATTTTGCAAACACCCCCCTTTTCTGCTAATATCATGTCCAAGGCATTCTATTTTGGAATGTCATTTGTGTGGTGGCTTGCAATTGCTCTGCCAGGCCCTGTAGGGCATCCCTGGTGTAATTAACAAATCGCTGTTGATTGTAATAGATATAGTTAATCCAATTGACATTCTTGTTGGCTGTGATCATTGGAATTAAGGATTCAAACCCAGCGGTTACTTCATCTCTTGCTTTAAATTCATTAGGCACCCCCCTTGGCACACCTATGGCATCTATGTAAACATGTGGGTCGAAACTACCACGGATTGGGGCCTCCCTTTTAGTTCTATGGCTTGTATGTGTGTGGTCTGACTCACCATGACAACCATCAGGGATAATGTGAATGGGCATATGGCTTTTGTTAGTGTACACTCACCCCACCACAGTCCCACTAGCTGGGATCTTAATTGCTTATCGCCACACAGCCAGTATATGTCCCCAACTGTCTTTACATGGTTCATCAATAATGCTACGGGTGGGGTGTGATAGGTGGAGCAATAACCCGATGGAAATTTTCCCATGTACGACCCTGTGTTCTTAGATATTGAATAACAAGTGTAATTACCTGGATACACGGTGACCCCATCAGGTGGCTTAACATGTCCTTGAATAACAGGATAGACCTTTTTCCATGACTCACACATGGAAGAGTTCGTAGTGGATTGTGCATAAAGACTCAAAACACATGTCTCAACTTCGGGAGGTAGATTTAAAGGTACTGTACCTAGGTGGGGCCTAGCTCCCCCGCACACATAACAGTTAGTCTTATTATGTGAATTAGCATTGTATCTCATCCATTCCAACCATAAATTAGTGTCTGAAAACCCTGTCTCGACTGCCATGGTGTCCTCAAAGGAAGGGTTAGCAATAGCAACCATATCATGTAAAGTTTTAATGTGCGGTTTGAGTGGATTGATAGTCATATGTGTGGTGCCTACCCAGTCAGATGAGTTAAACATATCTTGTAAGTAGAATGTCCCCAGCTTGTTGTATGTGCCTCCCCCTCTCCAATACATACCCATCACATATTCACCTGCATCCCCAGGACTGGATGCTCTATGTTTAGTGTGAGTTTGATGGGGGTTGACCCAGTAGGTTTGGTTAAAGTCATTCTAGAGAGTAAGGGTTTCCCGTCTTGATCAAGTCTGTCAAGGGCACTCTGTGGTCTATATCCCCATGGTCTGCCCGTGTTCCACCCGGCTGCTTTCCACGAACCACAATGATGGCCCCAAGATCCCCCTGTCACACAAATATATGGATCCTTTTTACTGGGTATGTCCTTGTATATGGATGCATACTGTGTTTGTGGGAAGGTGCAAGTAACAATATCACAATAATCGAAGGTGAATGTGGCTACATCTGTACATGAAGAATTGTACCAGAAAGTGTAAACATTGTTATCTTTAGTTATGGCCACCTGTTGGGCCCATGCAAGTTTTAGCAGCATAAAGAAACACAAAAGACACAACAAATTCATGATTCAGAGAGAGAGGTTTCTCCTGGAGCAGGCACTTTCTTGCAGTGTGAGGCGTGTATCCAGGAACTCTTTCCGGCCAGTTTGACAGAGGTAGCTGTAATTAAAAGCACTTGGTAGGGACCATCAAATCTCGGCTCAAGAGTGTGCTTTCTGAGAAATTTCTTGACCATAACCCAATCACCAGGAAGCAACTTGTGTGTACCTGTATTCGACTCAGGATCTGGAATAGAAGAAAACACTTGGGCATGGATTTTGGTCAAGGCACGAGAAAGAGCAGTAACATAATCTACCATAGCATCTGACTGTATCTGAAGCTGCTGGGGGAAATAGCAACCTAATCTGGGTGCAGTGCCAAACAGGATCTCATAGGGAGATAAATTACATTTTCCCCTAGGGGTGTACCTCACACTGAATAGTGCTAACGGGAGACTCTCGGGCCAGGGCATGTTAGTTTCCTGAGACATCTTGAGCATTCTGGCCTTTAATGTGCCATTCATGCGTTCTACCTTACCACTACTCTGTGGATGGTATGGTGTGTGGAAGGCAAGGGTCACCCCCAGTGCTGTCCAGACTTCCCGAGTTAATGAGGCAGTAAAAGAGGTTCCTTGATCGCTTTCAATTACTTCTGGAACGCCGTATCTACAGACAATTTCTGTTAGAAGATGTTTGGCTGTTGTCCTGGCGGTGAGATTAGCCACCGGAAAGGCTTCCGGCCATCCTGAGAACATGTCCACAATAACTAGTGCATATTCGTAGCGCCCACTCTTTGGCATCTGGATGTGGTCAATCTGTATTCTCTGGAAGGGATATTGTGGCTTGGCCAAGTGGTTGGGTGCTGTCTTGACAATCTTTCCAGGGTTGCATTTGGCACAGATTGCACAGGATTTACAATAATTCTGTGTCAAGGTAGTAATACCTGATGCTTCAAAATATTTATCAATCAGAGAATTCATCAGGTTCTTTGACAGGTGAGCTGGTCCATGAGCCCATTGGACAACCGCTGAATACATATTTTTGGGTAGGCAAAATTTAAGATTAAGGGTGTAAACATCATCCTGGAGGATAGCTCCCCTGCTCTTCCAACTCTGCTTTTCCTGGGGAGTTGCAGCGGCTTGCTGTTCCTTCAGAAGGTTGAGATCTGTAGGCAGTGTTTGCATAGTATGGACAGGTATTGTTTCAGTAGCCACTCTTCTGCCCACTTCCCACCCTTGTCGTGCTGCATCCTTGGCAGCTTGGTCTGCTAGATGATTGCCTCGTGCTTCTTCTGAGTCCAATCTTCCATGGGCCTTTACTTTAAGCACTGCTACCTCCGCTGGTAGTATCAAGGCGTCCATTAGTTCTTTAATGGCTAGGCCATGTTTCACTGGGGTTCCAGCAGCTGTGAGGAATCCTCGGGTTTTCCAAATTAGGCCAAAGTCATGTGCTACTCCCATGGCATATCTTGAATCCGTATAGACATTAACACGGAGGCCCTCGGATAATTTGCAGGCCACTGTGAGAGCTATCAATTCAGCTTCTTGTGCTGACTTGGTTAATGGAAGTGCGGCTGCTTGCAATATTTGGCATTCTGTGGTAACTGCATATCCAGTGTGATACTGCCCTTGTTCATCAGCAAATCTAGAACCGTCTACAAACAATGTCTGGTCTGGATTTGGTAGGGCTACTTCATGTACGGTTGGTAAGTGGGTAGTTTCCATCTTCATTTGTTCGAAGCAATCATGAGGGGCCTCTGGATCCTGTTCCATAGGCGGGAGGTCTTCACAGATTTCTGTGTGATGTCGGGGAAATCCTGTTGTATTACAATTGATTATTCTTTTAGTGATTCCTGATGAATCAAGTTGTTCTTGGGTCATAGTGCTCCAGGATTTGGCCATTGGGCCAAGATCTTGCCATAGGCTGTCAGGGGACTTGGTGAGAGAAATATGGGGAGCAGCTGTTTCCCAATGGCGGTAGAGATGAGACATCTTTGCTGGAAGATGTACCAATAGGAGCATGTTGCATCTAGAGTCCCACAACAGGTCTGTCAATGTGATGTGAATTTCAATCTGTTGGAATAGTTCTTCTTCATAATCCACATCGGGGCCTGGAGTGTCTCTAAACCATAAGGTGCAATGTAACATATTTTCTGATTGTTGATCATGAGGAATTGTAAAAGTGGGTAACTGCAACTCCATTCGAGCATCTGGGTTGATGTCCAAGCTGTACCAGTGTTGTGCCACTCCCCCCTTGGGAAGTGGCAGAAGAGTGGCAGGGTTCAGCGAATAGCAGCATTGTAAAGTAACATTGTCTGGTAGCAACAACGAGGTTTGCAGTCTCAAATGACGTTGAGAGGAAAGATGTCGAGGTTGTGTTTGTTGTAGAATAGCAGAAATATCATGTGGAGCCAGTACGGTAAGGGAATGCCCAAGAACAAAGGCATTAGTCTTGTCCAGGAGTGCACTGGCAGCAAAAACTGCTCGGAGACAGGAAGGGCTACCTCTGGCAACATGATCGAGCAAGCAGGAAAAGTAGCCAATGGGTCTTTGTCTGGAGCCATGTTGTTGAGTGAGAACCCCGGAAGCGTGTCCCAGTCTTTCAGACACAAACAGCTTAAAGGGCAACTGGTAGTTTGGCAGTCCCAGGGCAGGGGCAGAGGCAATAGCCTTCTTCAGGGAAATGAAACAGTCAAGTGCATATGGTGATAGTGAGAAAGGATCATGTTTCAAGACATCATACAGTGGCTGCATGAGCTGAGAGGCGCCAGGAATCCAGGATCTGCAATAAGTAATCAGGCCCAAAAAAGCATGAAGAGCTTGGTGTGTAGAAGGGGTAGGTAAGTTCAGGATAGCTAGTATCCTATCCTTTGTAAGGTGACGGGTGCCATGGGAAAGGCAATGTCCCAAGAAGACCACTGAGGGCCGGCACCATTGGAGTTTAGATTTCGAGGCCTTGCAGCCTGCCTCAGCGAGGAAACAGAGGAGATCTTCCGAGGCTCGTTCAGCAGTTTGGAGATCATCAGCACAGAGGAGGAGGTCATCAACATATTGGAGCAACACCACATCAGTGTGTGTCTTTTGCCAGGGTTCCAGGACCAAAGACATAGCATGGGCAAACTGGGTGGGTGAATTCTGAGCACCTTGGGGCATAACAGTCCAAGTATATTGTTGGCCCTCATGTGTGAAAGCAAAAAGATATTGGCAAGCTGGGTCCAGAGGGACACTGAAAAAGGCATTAGCAAGGTCCACAACTGTGAAAACTGTGGCTGAGGGTGGAACCTGTGACAGTAATGTGTGGGGGTTTGGAACAACAGCTGAATCTTTGACAGTCACATTATTAACAGCACGTAGGTCTTGAACCATTCGGTACTGGTCAGGCTGACCCTTTTCAGTCTTTTTCTTGACAGGAAACAAAGGGGTATTGCATGGTGATGTACATTTAACAAGGGCCCCTTTGACTAGGAGACTTTCCACTTGTTTGGAGATGGCGGAGGCTTGAGCAGGTTTCAGAGGGTACTGGGGCCTTCTGGGAGGGGTAGCTCCGGGTAAGAGCGAGACCACAAATATCATCATGGCCAGTAGACCAGAGCTTGATGGGAATCCTGTCCAGAGCACTAGGGGCATGAGGGACCCTTTTTTCCCCTACAGGAGATTCTAAGTGTAACAGTAATGGGAGGGAGCAAAGCGCAGAAGTATCCTTTCGTGATAGAGGTGTGTTTAGCTGAACTTGGCAATCTGCAGTAAAGGTAATAGATGCTTGGAGACGGGACAGAACATCAGCACCCAAGAGGTTAATGGGGCAGGTAGAGGAAACAACAAATCGGGACAGAATGTCTGAACCCACATGGAGGAGCTTAGTGAGGGGGTTACTGCGGGGAGTACCATCAACACCGACGCAAGAGACATCGATGTCAGACAAAAAGGAGGGGTCAGGCAGGTCTTGTTCTCTGAGAACACTACGGGCTGCACCTGTGTCAACTAAGAAAGTAGTGGGGTGACCTTCAACGGGGAGAACTACAGTAGCTAGGGGCCCTCCCTCATCCCCTGAAGACACTGCCATAACAGGGACGTCTGACACAGGCTTGCCGGTTACCTATTGCAACAAGTCTAAATGGGACTGATCTGGGCCGGTATAACGACGTGTAGAGGTTGATGGAGGCGTGGGCCTAACAGGGGTTGATCTCTGGTGTGTCTCCTCCATATCAGGAGCTGGGGCATGGGGGCTGGTCTCAGCGGGCAGTGGGGGAACCCGGGAATACTCAGGAGGAGGAAAATAGGGAGCTGGGGGAGGTGAAGGGAACCTAGAATAACCAGGCATGGGGTAACCATGGGCAGGAGAGGGAGGACCGGGGTATCGAGGAGGCGATGGTCTACTGTATCTAGGGAGTGGGCAATCCCTGCGAAATTGGCCAGGTTGGTGACAATTATAACAAGTTCTGGCAGTAGGGAATTGAGCACAGTTAAGGGTTGGTGCAGTTGGGAATGTATGGAAACCGGAGACTGCTGGCACTGACCCTGGGGCTACAGTAGGAGCATTAAACATCACTGGGTTGGACCTTCTCTGTGTAGGTTGCACCACTGACTCTAAGCCTTTAGCAACCAGCAGAAGTGTGTCTAGAGGAATGATACGATAAATCTGTATCTGTGGTAAGTGAAGCATCGGTAAAACTTCTCTCCATAATAGGCCAATAGGCATCACCTGCTTTGATTTCACATAGACTATAAAGATCCCGCCAAGCTGCGGAGTATGTTTTACGAATTTGAGCCACTCTGCGGTAAAAGGGCATGGGTTGTTTCTCAGGATCAGGAAGAGAGGTGACAAGGGTGGCGGCCTGTGAGGGGTTAAAAGTGACATACATGGGAGGGGCCCCAGTAGCAGGAGCGGGGACATGGAGGTGCATCCGTGTTGCAGGTTGTGTCAGGGATCTGTTACCCAGGGGTGGGGACAGGCCATCTCCATCAGGGTCATCGTCACATGGAGCGACATGGTCGTCCTGGTGTGAAGCGGCGCCCAGGGAAATCGGACCGGGAACAGCCGGGGTAACGGGAATCTGAGGAGCAAGCGACACGTTGTGGGAACTGCCCAGCTGTGACGTTGTGGGGTGGTAACCTGAGGCCGCGGGAGAAACGCCCACGGCATGGGGTTTGGCTGACGTAGCAGGTTCCTCAGAACCAACCACCATGAGGGGAAAGGCGGGGCTTGGGTTAGGAGCTATCTGGGTGGGTGTAGGGGCCGGATCAGAAGGGTTGACGTGAGACTGGGCGGGTGATTGAATCAACGTAGAGAGAGCGGAGAGGAGGGGAGACAGTTCAGTACGGAGAGAAGCCGGAAGAGAAGGTGGGTCCACAATAGGGGAGGATTCAGGAAGTGAGGGAGGGGGAGGAGGAGGAGGAGGAGGCTCGAGGGCAGCGGAAAGGGCTGTGAGGAGGGAAGACACTAGGTTGTTAGGGGAACCGGAAGCAGTAGTAACAGGGTTAGGGAGGGAAGCGGAAGGGGTTACTGTAGGGGCCAGGTCCAGGGGTGTGTCGGAAGTGACAGGGGTCGGGAGCTGTGGGATGGGGTCGTGGTCTGACGTGGGAAAGACAGAAGGTGGGACAATGGTAGTGGGAGGCGTCTGGGGGCGGGGCGGTGAACAGGGAGGTAACGAGGGAGGTAACAGAGGCTGAGATTGGGTTTGGTAACTGGGCTGGGGCGGAACTAACATTAGGCTAGGGGGAGGGGTCGGATATGGGGAAGAGAACGGCTGTGCCAAGGGGGCATGGGGAAAAGGATGTGTTGGCAATGGGTAGTAATAGGTACCATCAGCTCCAAGCACGGGACACGAGGGGGTGGGACCATGTGTGACGCCACCAGGAGATGACGTCTGTGTATGGATTGGGGAAGATGGGCGGGTGTTGCTCGGCATGGTCTGGGCGCCATCATAGGGCGGTGGCCGGGGGTGGTCAGGAGAAACATTAGAATCACAAACATTTCGATGATACACATACAGCGTTTGTCCCTCAAACTCAAGCTCTTCCTCCGTCCAACCCTCCCGCTTTAATCCCCTAGCTACTCGATACCAAGCCTCCACTGCTTTGGTTAACCCATTATCAGACAATAACCCCTCCTTATCCACAAGCAACTTCCTCCAAAACTCAGGCTGCAATCTACCACCAGGTGGCAACTGGAAACCGCAAACCTTAGAAATTTTCTTGATCTTTAACACTGCATCCTCCCCTGCTCTCTCCTTCACAATATCACAAGCTAGCAGTCCCTTAGCTGGTCTAGCATGTTCCTGCCCCATCTTGACCAAGCGTGGTCTACCAAGTAGAGGGGAGCGAGTGAGAGGGAAGAAAAAGTAAGAAAGTCTACAGTGATCGACTGCCACGGAGGACCCGTGCGTCTTCCCGAAACGTAGACTAGTCACGATGGTCTGTGCACCCGGGGGTGGTGGCCACAGACCGGAGAGTGCGAGCGTGGGTGACTAACACAGCTCTGGGCAACAAAGACAGGACAGATACAGAATGAGGGAGAAGGTGAAGAGAGCAACACTAAGTACTAGACATTTGCAAAAATCACAAATATAGAAATGAGTGTACACTCCGGAGTCAAGAACGAACCATACAACACACACACAAACACCAAGGGTACCCACACTGTAGCAACAATTGAACAAAATCCACAAAATAACAGAGAGCAATATGGCCATGTACATAATCAAACAATGCAATATAAATCAAATAACATTCCCAGCCCCTTATTCCAGGCTGTCAAAAATTCCCCAACCCTTTCACGGGTGGTCCCCAGCGCTGTCACAATTCCCCAACCCTTTACAAGGGTGGTCCCCAGCCCTTTACCGGCTGTCGCGTTCCCTGCCCGCTAGGCAGTCAAGCTAAATTTTGTAAAAGAAAACACATACACCGGCCGTCACTCACACTCATACAAACACTCAGGAGGCAGATAGACAATCGACAGGTTCGTTAAAAAGAGCACCGGATAAGATATTACCTGTCTAGTAGCCTTCTGGATGCCGGAAGGACACGGAGACAGACCGACACAAAACAGGAGTATACAGACAACGGCTGTATGGTGGAGGTGATCAGGCTCCGGGTGTCCCACTTTCCGGAGGTCCGCTCCGGTCCGTTGCTTTCCGGCCCTCCGAGCCGGCAAATCCGGTGCCCCACGTTGGGCGCCAATTGAAGTGGAAATCAACTCAAATTGATTGATTATTCTTTGTGTATCTGCCCCTGACCAAATTAATGAAACAGTGCGTGCACGCTCCCTGAAGTAATTCACACCAGACACAAGTTTCAGGTAGTTGAATAACTTGAGGAATGTTTATTCAGAGGGGACGGCAAGCCCCTTTTAAAGCAAAATTACATCATAAGCATTGTCAGAGATAACATGGAATAATACGGTATCAATTGGTTAGGTGTTAAGTAGTTATCTTAGTGCTCTGCCTACTAGAGGTGATGTCACTGAGACCATGAGGGTCTCCCCCAGATCTCAGCGCCATCTTGTTACATGAGGTAGTTAGTCGAGGTTATAAAGAGGGAGGGGTTAGAAACTTCTAGCAGCCATCTTGTCTTAATATGCGTGAATAGCTTATCTACTGATTTCAGTGCAATGGGTAAATAGACATTTTACTAACTACAAAGTTATATGTGTATATATTCATATTTCATTTCCACAACACCTATATTAGGGCTAATTTGTATTAATTTGTTCAGAAGTTAGTTTTTTTTAATGTTTTATTTTTTTTTACTACCACATCAGAAATTGGTGTTTAACTTATGCCTCTTTATCTCACGAGTAGTCTCATCAAGTACCAAATCATCATTTGTTTTCTTTTTCTTTTCATTGCATCACTAAAATGTATTAGATATAAAAAAAAAGAAACTCAAGATGAGTACTAAGATGGAAAAAATAAACAGAATGGGATATAAAAAAAAAAAGTAAAAAGAAAGAAAAGGGGAGAAAAGATGTGGGGGGGAGGGGGAAGAAGGTGAATCTGCCTATTGCTTATTCAACAAATGTACATTAACCTCAATAAGATGATTATCTATCTATTCGGGGCCCATCCACTGAGGAAGGGGAAACCTTACTTAGTAATATTCTCTCTTCCCAAAGGATTTCTTCCATTTCTCTCATTTTTTCAATTCTCTGTATCCATTGCACTTTGGTCAGAACTATTTTTTAGATTTTATTAAAGACCCGGAGGCTCCTATTATGCTGCACTCTTTCTTTAATACCCTCAGCAGCAAAGAAAACATTTTTGAAGAAAAAAACATTTGAACCAGGTATAACATCATAGTGACAATGTCCGCCTAGTAACATGACCATCCAATCAGTGACATCCTTCTCCTATAATAGGCAGAGCATCGATGACCATTTCCTCTTTCTTTGCTGCTAACCTCAGATAAGTAGACCTCTCACAGTTCTCCGACTGTGGGATCCTCTAATGCTTATTCTATTTGATATATTAATTGTACTTAAATTGTATTTAATTGTTTCTTTATGCTAATACTAGATTGCACTATATAGTAGTCTGTACTAGTAACCTGTATTCCTGGGTACCTTTTATTGGTACTGATGGGATTGTACCTTTAAATACATTTTCACCTCTATTGTACCTTTAAATACATTTTCAATGTTCCTCTATTCTCCTCAAGCTGTCATGACATGACCCTTTTTTCTGGGTGCCCTGATATACAGGGACTATACAGGTCCTGGTGGTCGTTTCACAAGTATCCATTTTTATTTTTCGGACATTTGACCCGACCATGCATGCACTCCCAGTCAGGGACGCCCCCAGCGGCCATCTTCCGGTCGGCTGTATGCCATGGTCAGATTTAATTCTGACCGCGCATTCAGCTGCACAACACCTCTCTCTCCCCTTGCGGCGGTGTAACTGATATGTACCGTGATCGGCGGTCATCTCGATCATTTGTTAAGTTGCTTTTAATGATCAGCTTTCAACTGTGGCGGCCATCTTTTTGGTTTCATGCCGTCGTGGTGGCCATTTTCTTCCATCCTTTTCCCGCCCTTTTACTCTGGAACGCCCACTCCGTCCCCTGATCGGAGTTGGTGTCCAGTATTAGTGGCGGACGGTTCCCCTTTCTCCTGCTCCCCCCATTGTTTTGATAATAGCTGTGAGTACTTGTATTTACCTTGTTTTTACTAATTATTGTGTTCTGGTATCTTGTCTGGGTTACTTAACCCTGCTCTCAACTTTTGCTATTAAAGTCATTGACAAATTTCTCCTTATTTAAATTGCACTAATGCAATCCTCTAATGATTTACCTGGTCCCTCAGGGACAAAAGCTGACCCTCAAACTGCCTTGGGTTTTTCCCCTGTAGTTTCTGGGGATGAATTGGATTTCCCAGCATCAGAGGAAATTCAAGCTATCATGGACACTACTGTGTCCAAGTCTGTGTCTAAAGCCCTGGCATCTGCCATGGACATTATGTCTTCCTCTATTTTGAAATCATTTACCCAAGCACTAAGGCAGGCCCAACGAATGGTCCCTCCGACCGCCACGCCGGTCGCAATACCATCCATTTCTCACCCCCCATGCCCCGGTTGCAAAGTCTCAGCTAAATTCAAGCACTCCTCCAAACTAACGATGGACAGCAAAACACCTGTCACAGATGGTGCGAATATTGATCCACCGCGGAAAAAAGAGCCTCTAGCCGGGCAAAAGCTGCTAGGCACTGGAAGTGGGCTAAAGCCCAACCTGATTCCACTGAGTCAGAACTCAGTTCAGATGAGGATAGTGCCCCTTCCCTAGACTCAGATCAGTCTAACGATTTGTCCGACTTAGATTCGGAGTACGGAATGGATGAGGAGTGTAATCCCTACACTAAAATAAATACCACTGGCACGTCCAGTTCTGATTTAAACAAAGAGGGTAAAATCCTTGACCCGCAGGGCGAACCATTGTCCGAGCCTGATGACTTACGCCACCCCCACTCTGCGGAATGATCACCGGCCGAGCATGTGGCGCAATACGTCGCTTCACGGGTCTGTAAGCCTTTGAACAAGGCAACACAAAATAAACTGAGGGCTGAATGCCCACGCCCCACCGTACCAGACGAGTTCTGTAAGACACCCCAAGTCGATCCAAAAATCATAAAAATTTTAAGCAAAACTGGTTGGAAACCTAAGAAAGGTTTAGACTTTTCGCTTTATAATTGCCAAGACAAAGTCTTGGATATTTTAGGCCCAGCGACCAAAATTTTTGAAGCAGTGGAGGAATCCTTGGTGCAAGACAAAGCCTTAGATCGCCTCACTATTAGAGGTTGGATTCAGAGGGTGATATGCCTCATAGGCAATGCCAATATGGCTCTTGCTACAGAGCATCGTAAATCTATCCTAATTAAAATAGAACCCAAACTCGTAAACATGGCAATTACTGAGCCAGGAGCCCAAGCAAAAGGGTATCTTTTTGGAGAGTCTTTTGTGAAAGACGTGGGCTCTTATGTTCAAACATTCACAGCCTTAGACAAGGCACAATCAAATCTAAAAAGGGTGTTCCACCCAAAGGTTTTTGCTGGGGCCGGCAGAGCAAGGGGCTGTCTGTCCGGCAGAGTCAATAGAAGTTCGCACCCGAACTGAGGCTCCTATATGGGGAGGCCCCCCTTTCCCGACCAGAGGTCCGCTCCGACCTTGCGTGCACGAGGCGCTCCTTCCGTAAGTTCAAGACTTGGCACTCAAAGGTGCTGTTCAAGAAATCCCGATGCATACCCCAGATTTTGTGAGCAACCTATTTATTGTCCCAAAAAAGGGGGGGTGGATCCCGCCCAGTTATCAATCTCAAACACTTAAAAACCTACGTAACCTACCATCACTTTAAGATGGAATGCATTCATTGCCTACCAGATTTGCTCCATCCAGCAGACTGGATGGTCAAACTCAATCTAAGAGACGCTTACCTCACGGTACCCATTGCGCAGGTGCACCAAGATTTCCTGCAATTCACATGGCAAGGAAGGAAGTGGCGGTTCTGCTGCCTTCCCTTCGGTCGCTCTTACGCACCTTGGTGTTTCACCAAGCTCATGAAGCCCGTCATTGCTCTCCTACGCAGTCGGACACTACGGCGGATTGGTACTCCCACCACCTGCGGGATTCCAGCGACTGGCACCTCGATCCCCAAATCTTCCAGCGCATTAGGCATCTGTGGGGTCCTCTTGGCCGCATGATCGGGCTCCTAGCAGCCTCCATACAGGCCATATTTCCGGGCCCCCTTCATTACAGAGCCCTCCAACGCCTATAGGCGTCATACCTCAGAGGCGGCGCCTCATACGAGGATACTCTGACTCTAGACGCAGAAGCTAAAGAAGAACTCCACTGGTGGCTCCTACACATGGAGGTGTGGAATGGCAGAGCCATCTTCGGCTCGGCTCCAGATGTAGTCATAGAGTCAGACGCGAGTTCTTACGGTTGGGGTGCACGCTGCGGAGATATTTCCACAGGCGGACGCTGGTCAGAAGCGGAGTCCACGCTGCATATAAATTGCCGAGAACTCCTCGCAGGGTCCTTTGCGATTCGCAGGCTCTCCCCGACACTGTCCCAATGCTCAATTTTACTGAAGATGGACAACATATCGGCTGTCCGTTATATCAACCACCTCGGTGGCACGAGATCCAAAATTCTAGTAAATTTGTATCGGGACTTTTGGCAGTTTTGTCTGCAACACAACATGGCCGTCAGGGCAGAATATTTGCCGGGGTTGCCCAACACTACGGCGGATTGGTACTCCCACCACCTGCGGGATTCCAGCGACTGGCACCTCGATCCCCAAATCTACCAGTGCATTTGGAATCTGTGGGGTCCTCTGGCAATAGACTTGTTTGCCTCTCATTTGAATGCCCAACTTCAGACCTTCTTCAGTTGGAGGCCAGACCCAACTACGAATGCATTCTCCCACGACTGGTCAACCACCAGGAACTATGCATTCCCTCCTTTTGCTCTCATCCCTCGGTGCCTCCTCCACCTACGGCACCAATTGGGCTGCTTGGTGATAATAACCCTCCAATGGCCGTCACAGCCCTGCTTCCCTCCTATACTGGAGATGGCTTTAGATCTCCCGCGGCTCCTCCCGGATGCCCAATCTCTCCTATGGGACCCCAATGGGAACCCCCACCCTCTGATCCTTTAGGGTCTCCTCTGCCTCATGACGTGGCTGATTTCCGGGGACCCTGGTCGATCGAGGGAGTTTCGCAATCGACTCTCCGACTTCTCGAGGGTGCGTGGGCACCCAGCACGAGACAGTCTTACAAGTCTGCTTGGCGCACATGGGATGGTTGGTGTGTGGCACAGGGTATGGATCCCCTATCAACTCCTGGGACAACAGTCTCACAATTCTTAACCTCCCTTTATGATAACGGGAAAGCTTACAGGACAGTAAACAGCTACCGCTCAGCTATCTCCGCCGGCCATACCAGCATTGACGGGGCCCCGATAGGACGACATCCAATTGTTTGTCGTCTTCTCCGAGGCATTCGCTTCGCAAGGCCACCCCTACCTCGCTATTCCTCCCTATGGGATGTCTCCCTAGTATTGAATTTCTTGACTAGGTGGCCAGACAATGAGTCTTTATCCTTGAAACAACTCTCAGCTAAACTAGTTATGCTGTTGTGCCTAATCTCATGCAAAAGAGTGTCAGACGTTAGAGCATTCGATGTCAATGCCCGATCCTTCTCCCCAGAAGGAATCATCTTTGACATCTCACGGAGGACAAAATCGTCCTCCCGGGTGGTTCTATGTCCAGCTTTTCCCTTGAAGCCGCTCCTTTGCCCAGTAGCGTGCCTTCGGGTGTACGAAGCTCGTACCGCACCCCTTCAGACTGGGTCGGACCCCCAACTCTTCATCTCCTTCCATAAACCGCATGCTCCGGTATCCTCTCCTACCTTGGCTGGGTCAAATGGTTCATGTATTGATACCTCCATTTTCTCTCCTCATTCGGTTCACGGTACCATGGCCTCTAAAGCATCCTTTGCTGGTTGTCATTTGGAGGATATATTGAAGGCGGTTGATTGGTCCGTGGAATCTACCTTCAAACCTTTCAAACCAATCCAGCATTTCGTAGAAGCCGTGATATCACAGCTTTGAAATAGCATAATAGGAGCCTCAGGGTCTTTAATAAAATTCAAGGATTTTACTATTATCATGACGGAAAGTCATGATTTTATTAAAGACACGGAGGCGAGTATTAACCCATCCACCCGCCCTTGGACGGCTTGAATGTGGGGAGAGGTAAATTACAGACCTCTCCATGGTATGTTCAAATTTGGTGGTACTGATGCCATCACATACCTACATTGCTTTAGGGCATTATTTCATTTGAGACTTATTGTCACTGTTGTCCTCAGATTAGTAGTTTCCTCTTACTACATTTATGATTTATTGTCACTGTTTAGTCAAACGTTTAGACCTCTATATATGATGAAAACCCATGAGTTCAAGACATTACCATATTTTCTTGTCTCTTTTAGCATGACTGGGTTGAAAGACCTCTCGGAATCACATGCCTTGTTACGGCTCGTTTGGTTTATCCGGTTGATAATAGTAAAATCCTTGAATTTATCTACATAAAGTATGTGTGTCTGTATACCTATGTGTATGTGTGTCTGTAAGCAGTGTGTCTGTATTTGTGTTTGTTTAACTGTGTGGCTGTATGTGTGTATGTGTGTTTGTATGAAGGTGTGTGACTATTTGTATATGTCTGTATGTATGCCTGTATGTGTGTGTGTTTGTATGACTGTGTGTCTTATTCAATATTTGTATGTATGTCTGTATATAATTCCAGTTATGTTTACCATATTTATTAAAATGACAATTTTCTCGATAGAAATTTCTTACAGTTTTATTTAGATTGATAGGAAAAATAAATAGTGAAAGAGACCACTTTTCCATTGGAATATGTAGCAGAAAAATAAATGTGTTGCATTGCCCACAAATTGTGTATATTTAAAGTTACTGTTAAGGTGCAATAAGAGGGCTCATGGTCACACATCGTGAGTGAATGGTCACACTCTAGTGCTGCTCTACCAACAGGCAAGCTGATTTATTGGCTTCTAACCTCTCTGTCCTAACATGGGCAAAAAAAAGCATGAACAGGAAGTGAGTGGAACCCAGAGGATTTCACAGTGGCACAAGTCTTCTGCTCTTACTAAATATTTTTGTGATGATTCAGCTATCAGCCTCAGTGATAGTTTGGCGCCCATGGCCAACCTTGAGGCCGTGCATCCAGAAAGTCACACAATGTTAAACTATTCCACTGCTATGTGAGGAGAGTATTAAAAATCTCCTAAGGCATCTACTGCCAAAAGATTACATGGCAACCAAGCTGGTCAAGTCCGAGAAGTTGTTTCAGACCAAATTGGGCACAGACCTCCAACATCCTGGTATGTAGGTTGTGGACTCAGAGGAGGACAAGATGCACGCTCACACACTCAGCGCACAATATTGCAGCTCTAGGTCATGAAACTGACCTTCCAGTTACAGGCATAGCATCAGTACTTTATGTTGATGATATTGATAAATTCAGCAAGCGCAGCAATTTAGAGATCAGGGCTTACTAGAGGTAGATCGAGAGTATATTTACCTACTCTTCTCCAAAATTTAACACCATCCTGAAAAGACTCCTTGGCACACTTAATTCACTTTGATTGGGAACACCGAGCGTTGCGGCCTATGGGGCCTTCTTCATCACTGCCACACAACGTAATCTGTCACCTCCACTACTATGCAAGGTCCGTGAATGCCACAACACTCAGTAATCTGCACTGTCACTGTCATTCTCATTATGTACATAGCTCTATTTTTTCAGATTTTATTAAACCCATGTACCTAGCGAAATTAGCGTGAAGGGGTTAAATATCCTTGAGAAGCAATTCATGCTGCTACAAGAATTCCATCGTCAATGAGCTAATATAGTATTTATCCAAGAGACAAATTTTAAGGACAGTAAAATTAGGAGTCATCATTACCCATCTGGTAATATATATATTGCCCATTTCTAGGATGAGGGAAGTTGTTACCATTTTCTGAAGGAGAGGGTGGAAGACATTGTTTTAACAGTTGCTAACATGTACTTGCTCAATTCTTCTTAATGTAATGCTTTGTAAAGAGCTTTTGTTGTTTGTGATGGTTTTGCTGAAGTGGCATTGAAATTTGGAGATTTCTCTCATTTTCAAGTATGTCCTGGGTTCACAAAACATTGCATTGATACAATAGGGCACAATAAAAAACAAAAACAATATAGATACACAATACACACTGTTCCAAATTATTATGCAAATTATTATGTCACAAAGATTAAATATTTTGTTTTTCAGTTTACCTCATGGATGGCATTGTGTCTCAGGGATCACTGAAACCAATCTCGGACACCTGTAATAATTAGATTGCCAGGTGAGCCCAATTTAAGGAAAAACTACTAAAGGAGGGTGTTCCACATTATTAAGCAGAGCACCATTTTCATGCAATATGGGGAAGAAAAAGGATCTCTCTGCTGCCAAAAAGAGTGAAATATTTCAATGCCTTGGACGGGGTATGAAAACATTAGATATTTCACGAAAACTTAAGCGTGATCATCGCACCATTAAGAGATTTGTGGTTGATTCACAGTACAGACGGGTTCATGCGGATAAAGGCACATTGAGGAAGATTTCTGCCAGACCCATGCATCGGATCAAGAGAGCAGCTGCTAAAATACCATTACATAGCAGCAATGGTATGGTTGGTGGACCGCCACCCTGTTCCAACAAGGCTGCAACGTCAGCAAGGCGGTGGTGGAGTCGTGTTTTGGGCCGGAATCATGGGAAGAGAGCTGGTCGGCCCCTTTAGGGTCCCCGAAGGTGTAAAGATGACCTCTGCAAAGTATGTGGAGTTTCTGACTGACCACTTTCTTCCCTGGTACAGAAGGAAGAACTATGCTTTCCATAATAAAATAATCTTCATGCATGACAATGCACCATCTCATGCTGCAAAGAATACCTCTGCATCAATGGCTGCTATGGGGATAAAAGGAGAGAAAGTCATGGTGTGGCCTCCATCCTCCCCTGACCTCAATCCTATTGAGAACCTTTGGAGCATCCTCAAGCAAAAGATCTATGAGGGTGGGAGGCAGTTTACATCCAAACAGCAGCTCTGGGAGGCTATTCTGACATCTTGCAAACTAATTCAAGCAGAAACTGTCCAAAAACTTGATAACATGAGAATTGTGCTGACTGTTATTTACATCAATTTATTTAGGCAAATGAGAAAAATATAATTTGCATAATAATTAGGGTGTATATATAAAATTTAACATAGAACAGGTAAGAAACATACAATCAACCATGACACGTGCATTCTGTTTTGAGGTATGTAGAGATGGATCCCTTAAAGGATTTTAAGTTTGCAGAAGGTTTAAAAGTTTGCGGGAGGTTGTTCCGTAATTGTGGTGCTCCATGGGAAAAGGAGGATCGAGATGCTGTCTTGCTCTTTCTTTTTCATCATTCTTTCCCACCACTCATTAAAGCAGAAATTGGCCCCATGACATGGGCAGACCATGCCCCCAATAGTTCTGACCACTGCCAATTATTCTACACACATAGCAAAGACAGTGTGAATGTGAGTAGTTGTATTTCTTACCACTGTAGTGGGCAACAGTAATCTCAGTATTAATAATATGAAATGTATTGAGCACCCTTCAATGGGGGTGCGAATTTTAGCATCATAGCATTAAGATGTAGTATCAGAAGCTATTTACATGAACCCCTTAAATAAAAATGGAGATAATACAAAAGCTGTTTAAAAGAAAAAGCAGAATGCATTGTATTTTTTTAAAAGGTTATCCTTAGCAAATATGCACCAGGTGTGAAGATTTCCCCATGTACGTGAAATGCCAGCTGCTCCCATTTTTCTGAGGCTGTAGAATGTTTCCTGAACTGGACCTGTCAGTGAAAGACTGCAGAATCAAAAAGATCCAACGATAAGAGTTTTATAAGCTGTTGAAATATTAAGTGAGATGAACAAGTTAGGTTCTGCTTGAAGCATCAATGTCTAGATGACAAGATCTGAATTCTCTCCTGGGTCATATTCTGTGCAATGTAGTTTTGCATACACATAGGTCACGTAACAAAACATTCTAGAAGAATTTGCAAACTATATTATAATTCCTTATTGAAAGCTTCATATATGAAAATGATAGTGGATATCATATGTCACAAAGGAGTATATTGTTTCTGTCTGTTGAGAAAGTCAAAGTAGAAAAATTGTGGAAAAGCACTCTTCTGCATTAAACAGCATCAGTTCATTGAAACCATATATTTGGACAACATTTCAACTTTGTGATCGCTCTTTGTTATGTTACTTTAAAAGCCACCTATTGTTACTGATTCAGATTGCCTGACTTGACAAATGTTGGGAGTTGCTAGAACTAGAGCCAGTTTCTGTTGCCAATTAGAAAATCAGCTAAATTTAGCTTTAACTTGTAGTCAACCTATCTAAAAAAAATCATCTTAGTTGTTCAAGTCAGGGGTTTCAGGTCATCTTTTACGGGTGCCAAAACTTTACCAAACGACTAGTCAGAATGGAAGACCTCCTTTAATTGGGAGATCAATAATGATTCATTTCCAGCTTGGCCATGATAGTTATACAAAGAGAAGGGACATGCATAAAATGGAAGCCCCACAATTTTTACACATATTGTGCCTGTTTCAAAAGTGATCATTTTTGTCCTATTTTTTTATGTTTGTGTGTTTTTTTTAAACTATATTAGTTTTAATGTTATACACAAGAAAAAGTAAGGACTACTCTTATTTATGGGTAAAAATATCTTTGGCGATCATTGATAATGGGTGGAACTAAAGCTAACTTCCATTTTTTCCACTTCTTCCATTGCTAATATGATTTACCCACAATTCATCAGTAAATAGAATCCTACAGAAGGGCAAACTGCAGACATTATGGACAAAGCAGAACAAAATGGTGGCAACCCAATATTAACAACAAAGCATAATAAATATAATGGAGATATAAGGGACACAAGTATCAAAAACAAAAAGAACAAGAAAACAGTGTCACTTTAAGATGAACCTAAGCTAGCTAAATCTTACAGAAGTCTTAATGGATCCTTAATAGATCAGCACGACACTTTGGTCTGTTATTTAGAAATAAATGTTTCTAAGACTATTTAAAACTAATTTTTTATTTCAAAATATACTGGTCCCTTAAATATAGGTTTTCATATTAAAACTCTCTATTAAACCTTTTCTTCAAATTCTTTATTTGACTTCCATTTTTAATACCATCTGCAGCAATAATACCGTTCACGCTGCTAAACCTATTTGGCTACAATGTTTATAATATTAATTTAATATTCTTTCTGAGGTATTATGTTTTTTCAGCTGTCTAGCTCAAACCTAACTTTAAGATACATTACTGGAATTTCTGACTAGCCTTTTGTTATACTAGGTGTATAAATAGTCTATCTGGGAATTGTTTGGCATATCTGTCTAAAGTGTACATTCTTGAAATGGATGGGAGTTTAAGATGGTTATTCTAAATAATTAATTGCACCTTAAAGATAACATTATTCTAGTTGGCATAGCTATATAAATGACGTCTCTGATGTCTTGTAATTAAGCATAGCATGCTGCATCCTTCAAGTAAATGCAGAACTGCAGATCCAGAGTGGTCCATTTATTAAATAGTGATTTCTAGTAATTGACAAAACTGCAAAACATTGGCCTTAATAGCAGTAGGATGTGTCTCCAAGTTAACAGAATCTTTCTTTTCTTCATCTTGTCAAAATGTGGAAATAAGAAACAAAAGCAGTTTTACTTACCAGATAGTCTCAGTGCAGCCACCCCACCTGCTTTCAGCCTATTAATTAAGCATGTAATCTCTGCTATTACTCCAGGCCAGGTTGTGGTGACCAGCGATCCTGATTTAGTGTTAAACTGCTCTAAAATTGTTTAATACTGAATGTACAGATAGTTCTAGGAATCTCCAGACAGTATGATCAATTCAATGAGATTACATTTTTTATAGTGCCTACAGTGTCCCTTTAAGCCTTAGCCATCTCATGCACAACTCTATCTATCTATCCATTGATCTATCTAATAGGCTACACTCACGGTCTTTATAGGAAAAATGTAAAGTTTATTTATTGATGTCCATCTGTGAATACATCCCACTACACTTACACCGATGGTCATGAGGAACGTCTCCAACAGGGACTGAAACCCTTGACCGATCTTGCTTATATGTATTGCCATTAAGTATAGTGGGATATTGTAGCGGAATGGACGCTTGGTATATACTTTTGTGGTAGAACTTACCACCTATTTGTATGTTTTCCTTATTTTTGTTTCTGACCCTTTTGCCCGTTTGGGAGCACTTCATATGAACAAAGTCCATTCGTCTCCCAAACAGGGACCACCCCTGTACCCCATTAGAACGTTCACACCAGTAACTCAAGTGTGAAACCGCAAGGGAACTAATTAATGAATGCTTACACTGGGTGGGTGCCATTTCGTATAACCGAACACGTGGCAGACAAAAGAATGACGGCTATTTTGTCTCCCGATCGTGGGCAGCAGTACTTGATCATCGAGTGTTTTGAACTCTTTTCGGCTAGGCACTTGCACGAACGCCGGTAAAACTTAGACCGCTGCCTGTTCTGTTTCCTGGCCACCTATATGAACGACATTCGGGAGATATGAACTACCGAACAGAGGGAGCATTTGTATCCTGAAATGAAGAGATTCCTCTGCAGGGTGTTCGCACAGGAACCTCACGAACAGAGACTGGCCAGGGCACCTATTATCCTGGAACTGTTTTGGGCTAGCACTTCGTGTCTGGCCAGTCAAAACTTTACCTCAATTGCATTCCCGTTTCACCGAACTGATCTGAGTGATTCTTGGATATGTTATACACTCAGATCAGGGCTATCGGGGAATGTACTTTGTGTGGGGTTCCCGAATCTGGTAGGGGTACTTTTGTGGTACAGTATATTTTGCTGGATTTTCTGTACCTGATAGATAATTAAATTAGAGGATTGAAACCCCTGTTTTATTGTGTTGAAAACCCCTTGTAGGGGACTGGGCATAAAAGCCGTGTGTGACGCAATAAAGTTCAGTTTTACTCCCAGAACTGTGTGTCGTCCAATTGCTGGGGAGAAGGTGGGATATTTCTTTGGCATTTTTCTTGTTCCTGACTTTATATTGGTGGATCCAGCAGAGAAGAGTCCCTGCTAGGACTAGGGCTCTGCTACAAATATATCCACAGATGGTATCAATAAAGGAACTGGAATTTTTTGATATAAAGACCGTGAGTGCAGCCCATTTCTACAAACATTTGTATAAGTATATATATAGCAAAAGAAAAAAACGTAGAGTGCACCCTATATATTGAAATATATTTGTAATGCGGGTTTGCACCAGGGTACTGGGAATATAAAAATGTATTATTTTTTTTAAAGAGGTGAGTGCCAAGCTTTCTACAAGTATATATATCCAATGATTACTGCTTTAATCCCTTGTATGGAAAAATGTATGTGCTTCCATAAATCATTTTTGGTATGTTAAGTTGTAATGGAAGCTTCAGAAAGAAGACCAGTTCATTATAAAATGACAGGTATGTCTCTCTGATATATTAAATGAGCTTACTTTATGTAAGCATTTATTGTGTTCTCACCATTATGTTCTATGAAAGTTTCGCAGGACTTTCTAAAATCATTGGCTCCATCTCATTTGTTAGTGTTAAATCTTCACCTTTGTATCTGGAAAATTGCACCCTAAGAGACTTCCCTGTACACCCCTTGATATTGTTATTCCTGTTCAAGTTCATTTGTTTTCCACAAGCTGATTTTTATTAATAGTCAAATGCTGACAAAAAAAAGTTTTAGGCCAAAGTAGTCAAAATTAGTGAATTCTCTAACTAAATTAATCTTTTGTTGTCTAAAACTAGATATCCCATGATAAATTCCTAACAATCCCCACTTTAGTTAATAACATGTCATATCATCTCCAAGCATTAGCAGGCGTTCCAAGCATTTGCATGCTATATTAATAATTAGTAAGAGTTCGAAAAGCCTGCCTTTAACCAAAATAAAAATAATAACATTGCCTTTATATGTATGGTGATGGTGATTGCAAAATGTTTCAAATGTCCTTTTTTTGCCACAGAGGATGTAATTTTCTGAAGCAAAAACGGGAATTGCGGGTACACATGGAACATGCATTTCTCAGTGGTGGTGCTGTCATAAAAGTCTAGACATATACAAAATACAGATTAAGGAATAGCATACACACACACAAAATACACGCTACTTAAAATCCCCAATTTTAGAAAAAAAATATCTGGATTCAGCTTCCACCCTATGGCCATATTGAGTTAAGCCCATTATGTCATAGTACCCCAATATCGCTGGATCCTGCACTAAGTTTAACATGGAAGGTAAACATGCCAACTGGAATACCCACTGCTCCAAAGTCTAATCAATGTATGCTTTCTAAAAGGGATCTGATTCTAAAACAAAACGTGTTTCTCTGCATTAGGAGACAGCAGAAATAGTTGTATTTACAAAATACTGTGCATTTGCTGATAGAGTATTTTCTTACCCTATTTTCCCTTTTCTTACCATCACTCTCTAATCTTCATCACTTAGCTGCATCTTTTGCTAAGTCACTCACTATAATAAATCAGATATTCTGACACTTATTCAGAAAAAAATTATTCCATCTGAGCAGAGACATCCAGAGGGGAATTTACAGGGAGGGCACTTGCTCCATCTTGCCCTATGCTGCAAAAGGACATGACCTTGAATTATAGTTGTCATGGATCATTTATTAAAACACTCATAATAAAATCAAAATACAAAGTTTGAGAGGAAAACTGAAACATTCATTGTACACCAGGAATGTAAGGATATGACATATTTTATACACATTGTCATATTAACAGCCTATTTCTTTCTAAAGACACAACATTTTCATGACTCTACATTTTCAGGCATTGGATAAAATAGGAGATCCCCTATATGCAAATTATAGCTATAATTGTCAAGTGATTGTTCTGTGCTGGAGATCAGTGTTACAATTAGGAAACAATGCACTACCTCATCCATTGGTAATCCTAGAAGACCTGAAATGGAAAATACTTCAATTACAACTAGCTCTACTAGGGCCTAAAAAGAAAACAAGTGATTCAGGTGAGTATAGAGAGAACACTCTTACTTTAACCTTTCAGCTGCCACTCAACTGTACTATGAAAACAATGCGAGTGCGTTGTATGGGATGTTCAGTGCCTGTAGGCTAATGAGTCATTGGGTCAAAGACTGCTTATTCAATGCTCTCTGGTCACACTCCATTATAGTGAGCCATACAAATGCAATGTATGGGACAAAAGTGAATTCAAATTTAAAATTTAAGGTCAAAATAATCGAACTGGAAAAATTATCTAAGTCAGCTATGTTTTCATTTTGGCTACTCTGACTTTACATTTTAAAATGACTTTGAATTCTCACTTTACTAAATAACCGTTTATGTACATTTAATGTTTGATAGTGTAAACATGTTTAAGGCTTTTGTGTGCATTAGCAAATAAAAAAAGTCTGCAACATATTTTAAAGTGATATTTGGTTTACAGCGGTGATCTGGAACCTAACCCACCATGTTAGTGAAGCATGTCTGTACGTCTTATATGTATTTTAAACTTATTTACATACCTGTAAGCCAGCTGTGTTAATGTGGTGATTATTATGAACTGTGATTCACCAATGATATTTTTCATTTTTATGAAAATGAAAATTTTGATTACAGTGTTGTTTTGTCCTTGTTGTTTGTATTAGATTTTTAATATATTTCGAGAGACATGGTTTAATTAACTCTTTTTTGCAAAATGACTATTTTGACATGTTTTGCAAAAACTGCAAAGAAAACAAATAAATAAATTGGATCATAAATGTGGAGCAAAACACGCAAAAAGAAAAGGGTATTTAAAAGATTAGCATGTTTAACTTTTAAAATTAAAAATATTTACTATGCTAAATAGTCTCTAATTACTGAATATGGGCAACGGTTCTTAGCAGGATTCACTGTGCAGAGCCATGTGGGTGTCACTCAATATAGAGATGGATTCACTGTGCACAGCAGTGACACTTTGCATGTATGTATGTATGCTGAGGGATTCACTCTGCAGAGCAGTGCATTTCACTCAGTACACCTAAGGATTCACTGTGCAGAGCAGTGTGTGTTACATGGGATATATAGAGGGATTCATTATGCAGACCACTGTGGGTGTCGCTCAGTATATACAGGGACTCACTGTGCAGATCAGTGTGTGTGTCACATAGTATATAGAGGGATGCACTGTGCAGAGCAGTGTAGGTGTCACTCAGTATATAGAGGGATGCACTGTGCAGAGCAGTGTGTGTGTCACATAGTATACAGAGGGATGCACTGTGCAGAGCAGTGTAGGTGTCACTCAGTATATAGAGGGATGCACTGTGCAGAGCAGTGTGTTTGTGTCACTTAGTATACAGCAGGACTCACTGTTCAGAGCAATGTGCGTCACTCAGGATATAGGAGGATTCGTTGTTCAGAGCTGTGTGCGTCATTTTCAAGATATAGCAGGATTCATTGTTCAGAGCACTGCGTGTCACTCAGTATATACAATCAATTGTTTCACTTCTTTTTTCTTTCTTGTATGCAGAGACAAAGAGAATCAGTTTGTCATTATTTGTTCCCTGACGCTAAGCATACTTTGCTCTTTGGAGGCTGAAGAAACACCCCTAGATGAGAGACGTGCCAGACAAAGCAATCTGAGAAAGTTTATAGTAAGTTTATAAATGTTTATTACATGTTTTTCAAACTTTTCTTGCATTATTTTAATTTATATATTTGTGTAAAAGATTTTGCTTGCTGGTTAAACAATAAATTGTCAAGAGATGCATTAACCTTTAAATAAATGAAAGTTCACCGTTATCATGAAATTTATGGGGGGGAAAGCTACAACAATATTACATTTGGTGTTATTTTGCTCAAAGAAAATTGAACAGGGGACAGAAATCAATCTAAAGGTCTTTGCACTGAATTAGTGGTCATCTGATCAAGTAACCACTTCAGCCATACATCAATCATACATACCAACATCGCCTGTCCACAATCTGAGATGGGACTACCAATGAAGTTATTGGGAAAGCCTTGTGAGTTGTGACCTATAAAACTATTATACAAATCTTTTCATCTGCTTAAACTTGCACTAAAATAACAATTTTACTGCCTCTGAGGAGAACAGCAAATTAGATTTTTAGATATTTCCTATTTAAACTTTTTCTGTAATGTTGAAATATAAAAGCATTTTTCACTAGAAGACAAATACCATCATGTGAAATAAGCATAGGCTATATTAAGGCAACAATCATTACACTACATAAAGCGTGAATATGTTAGTTAAACACGAGTTACATTATTTCTTATTCATGTGGTACATCAAATGTCTACAACAGATGTATTATAGTACTATTTGCCTAAAGGGCTCCAAATGGTACAGACAAATCATAATGGGCAGGTAACAAATTAAGGGGTTATCTCCTTGGAGGTCAGTGCAACTAAGTGCATGCTTTGTTTGGCAGGAGGGCGAGGCCTCTTCATACCTTATTTGGTGCCCTTCCAGCCTGTCAGTCTCTCTCTGCCCTATCCTCTGCAGATTTTCAAGCATGGATTGTGCT
Organism: Pelobates cultripes; assembly: GCA_933207985.1. NCBI lineage: Eukaryota > Metazoa > Chordata > Amphibia > Anura > Pelobatidae > Pelobates > Pelobates cultripes. The sequence goes on along the minus strand of OW240914.1, from coordinate 156,654,848 downwards.
CAGTGTGCTGTTGTTCCTCCCAAGCGGTTCCAGGATACTGCAATGGAAAAAAAGGTGAGTATGCATCTACCCCTCCCCCTCATTTCCTGCCTGCTGTCCCTATCTTTACTACTCTTGCTCCATTTGTGTCTGCCATGACTGTCACCTCCCTCCCATCTACTTCTTTTCAATTTCATGCCCTTCTCCTATCATCCCCCTCCACTGCACCACCTCTATCACTCCCTCCATATCTGTACTCAGTCCTATTTCTTTATGTTCTCTTTCTTCTTCTCCCGCTTTTGTTATTCCTCCTCTTATTTCCATTTGCCAATGAACCTGGTGCTGCCTGCCCACCCTTTTTCTGTCAGCTCCTGGAACATGGCAACTCCTCCCATTGCTGAGTGCCTCCTTTGCCTGGAAAACATAAGTTGATCATTGGAGGGAGTAGGTAATTTTTATGCCATGCCATTCACCTTTTGCAGTAGGATACTCCTAGATTAATAACTCCCTGGGTTATTTTGTTTGACTGGCTAGGCCTTTTGTGATCCAGATGTCTTTCCAGGGCACTGATTCATAGTCATTTGGCTTGTTTTTGGAGGCTGCCAGGGTAGGCTGACCTTACTAGGGTTTTGCTGGCCAGGCAGGTTCTTAAGGGTTTGGATAGAGTGTCATTGGAAACCAATTGCTCCTCAGCACTTGTTTTTGATTTTGCACATTTTATCCTTCTCAGCTAATTGCCTGTCTTTGTTTCAGGTCAGGAAACCCACTCCTGCAAAGCATGGTTTGTGGTCAATTCCTTAGTGCATTGGCCATCGCCCATCGCTCCGTGCTTACTCTGTTTTGCTTGGCTGGAATTGGGCTTCACAATGGAGGTGGTTTCATCCACTGGCTTGGTCACCAGGATCCATGTTAGCAGAACTGGCCGCTACTCATGTGCACCTCATGTGGTTGCACCCCATGTGGTTGTGCTTCATCTTGGTGGTGATGATCAGGGTTGTCTCCTGGTGCTGAACTTGGCTCACATCATGGTTTCCGATGTCTGGTGGCTGGCTGCCTTGTGTTTGAATTAGCTAGTCAAACACTGTACCACAGCGTTTTTTGTTTTTTTGTGCATCACGCTATTACAGCCAAGCCTGACCTGTTTGCCCTGATAGGGTACATCTCAGTTCAGCAGGTTTAGAACAGTTTTTGGCTGGTCTTCTGGCTGCTTTGGGATCCCAGATATAATATAGCCCCAGTTTTCTGGTGGCAGTGATAGAGAGTGTCACTCTCTGTGGTGACAGTCATGGAGGACAGGGTAATGGGCTCCAGGGTAATGCAGACATGGAGGACAGGAGTGCCTACAAATTTCAGTTGGGCTATTTCCCCCTTTGAAGGTGAGGTGCTAAGGCTGACAAACTCCCCCCAGTTCCATTATGCCTCTGCTTGGGTGTAAGCAAAGAGAACTCTGCTGCAGGACTAGGTGGGAGACACACCTTCTTGTGGTCTGAGGCATATAGTTACGGCCTCAGAACTGCCACCCTAGTCAACAGTTATTCTGTACTAGTACTTGTGATTTATTTTGTCAATTAAATGTTGGATGCCTTTTTAATTACTAGTGATTAAAGCATCCAGTGATGGTTTTTCATTCTGTTGTCTATGTCTCATTGCTATTTTGGGGGAGTTTTGGGGAAAATGGTAAAGAGGGTGGATGTTGGGTTATGTTATGTTTTTATCTGGTCTTTATGTGGTCACTCGTAGGGACAATAGGAGATCTAACCCTTTTGTCCCTTTCAGATTTATTGCTCCAGAGCTGGATTTAAGACATACATGGTTATTCACAATAGTGAGAATTTAAGAGTGAATTTCTAATTATTATTATTATTATCAGCCAAAATGAAAAAAAAAATCTAGGTTCACTTTTAATTCTCACTTTAAGGAATAACATTGATGGCCGTCCTTGGTTATTTGTGATGTCCCTGCTATTATACAGAAACGAGGTCTACTGTTATCCAAATGCTTGGAAAATATTATTAGGAGCTATAATTCCAGTTGTCTGTGTTCCACTGTGATCCACAAAAACAGTCTGCAGCCTGCCAAATGTAAGTATCATCTTTTCAGAGAAATTGTAATGTCAGTTAGTGATCTACTAGTGGATGTCAATCAGACAACCTCTACAGACACTTCTTCCTAGAATGGCTTCATTAATTGAAGAAGTTCATATTTAGCATCATGACAATACCAAACACGTTTAAATCTGGCACACCACATTGACTCTATTGAGAAACATTAGATTGGCACGAGATCAGCAGCATGGTCACATATGTGCAGTAGAGCCCATAGTACCCAATATCATGCTACTGATGATCTCAGAAAAAAGGCATAGGGTTTGCCGCAGATAAGAGATGAATTAAATGTGTTATTTTAAATCGTAAAACCTGGAACTCTTTAAGATTATTAACACATATTATACATAGTATTTATTTATAGCATGAAGCGTGTTCATTTAAACTTCTTGTTTATGTCTATTTTACAATAAGATATGAGCAAAAATAGTGTCAGTGTCCATTTTAAACTATTCAATCTTATTTGAAAATAAATTGCTTAGGGAAAATAAGGGAAAATAAATATTAGTTGTCTAGGGGCAAGATCATTACTCATTGTAGAAAAAGGAAATTTCTCAACTAATTAAGACCTCACTGGTTATTTCCTCTGACTCGCCTGCATTCTTTTCTGTGTATGTAAAAGCTAAAATTGTATCAAAATATGCTGTGCACCTAAGGCATATTCTCACTTGTACTCATAGTTTATTACTGGTTAGACAGCAGTATAGTGAATCTAATTGAATCTACATAAATGTGAATACACCTTTAATTAATTTAGTTTTCTGATTGCCCTCTCCTATATACATATATATATTTTTTTTTCTTTTTCAGAAAGATGCTTGGTATTTAAGTGAATCATTCCCATTCATTAATGAAATGTAACTGTAGATACGTCAATAAAAAAAAAAGAAAGCAGAGGTTCTTAATACTTTTTCCCAAAATAACATTACAAGGAGACGGCTTCTTTAGAAAGGAATGCACTGCTTTCAAGTCAAACTCAAACAATCACTTAGTACAACTCAAATTCCATCAAAACACAATGTTTCCATTAACCTCACGTATTCTATGCTTGCGTTTACAAAATGACACTGTCTCCTCCCTTTCCAGTAGAGAACCTTGCTCCATATAAGGGTAGAAGTGACCACAGAGCTATTAAAAAGCTGGATTAACATTTTATGCCCAAGGCAATACCACATGCTTTAAAGTGCTACCCATTTGAAGATAGTCAAGAAAAGATATGAGAATTTACTTGTGCTATTGAAGTATGGTATCGTTTATCTGCTGAATTTGTAGTTTTCGAGTTCGTTCTTATATCTCTCCATAAATAACAAAACAAACCTTGTAATAAACCAAACTGAAAACACAAAGCAGCTACGTATTAAGATCTGTGAAATGGTGTTGCTGTCATAAATCATGAAAGAAATTGAGAAATGTTTGTTTTGGTATTGGGATTTCGGAGGTGTTTAGATCTCTTGCTGACTGTTAAAGGGACACAGCTGCCTTGGTCATTTCTAATAATGTATAGCCGAATTACAGAACTCTTTTATATCATTCCACAACTTCGTATGGGTTAGGATCTTGTGCTTTGCTGTAAGACTACCAGGCTTCAGTCCAGAAATGCAATAAAGAAGGAAAGGGCAGGTAATGATCACAGATTTGGAGAGAACTGGCAGACTTTGTAGCCTCTTGTGAATTATGATGGGCTATAGCAGGAGATGGAACTAGAACTTTGAATCGCTAATTCTAGTTTGGCCATGATAATTCTGTGGGGTTTCCTAATAATATGTCCTAAGAAGTTTTCTATTTAAAGAAATATATGAAGTTGAGACACATTTTTGTTACTGATATCAGGTTTCACAGAAGTGACCCAAGCACTAGATTGATGATTGTAGGATACATTGTAATTTTTTGTTTTATTATAATATAACATGAATGTTTTTTAATATAATTGTATATATGAAATCCATTCTAAGTTAATATATTTTAGCAAATGGGCATAGCAGTGTTCTAGCCAGGTTAGTAGAATTAAAGGAACACTATAGATTGAGGAATACCAACATGTTTTCTGAATGCTAGAATGTCCATGTCCCTACTTGAATTAAGGATCCCCACCCCCCACTCACATTTTTCTAGCATAGAGACTCCCTCTGTGCTGCTGACCATTCTGTCTCTCACAATGCCAGCCTGGAGCTGTCTCTTCTTCACCTTTTTGTCCAACCCAGCACTCCTTATAGAGAAGCATTAATGATAAGAAGCACGAACAATGGAAAGTGTTGCACTCCTTTAGTAAATTGCTTCTCATACCGATGCTTCAGTGCTTTCCAGTGGCGACTCTAGGTACAATACACAGGGAGACATATAAGATACCACAGTAAAAACTGAAACATATCAGTTGAGGTGACAGGGGTGATAGCGGTTGTACTAGATGTAGAGGTGGGATAGTGACTGTAGTGGGTGTAGGGGATTAATAAGGGCTGTAGTGGGTGCAGGGGAGGATTAGGTGCTTTGGTGGATGCAAGGAGCACTGGAGCTGTAGTGGGAATTGGGGCCATAGTGGCTGTAGTAAGTGCAGAGGATTATTAGAGGCTGTAGTGGGTGCAGGGAGTTTTAGGGGCTATAGTTGGTAATAGGGATTGTAGATTGTGCAGAAGGGATAAGGGATAATATGGGCTGTAGTGGATGAGGGAAAGGAATAGGGTGTGTAGTGGGTGCTGGGGTATAGTTGATGTAGTGGGTGTAGTGGGATAGGGTCTGTAGTTGGTGTGGATAAGGGATAATAGGGGCTATAGGTGCTAATAAGGTCTGTAGTGATGCATAGGGTAATAGGGGCTGTTGAGGGTGCAGGGGATAATAGGGGCTATAGTGGGTGCAGGGGGTAATAGGGGCTGTAATGGGTGCAGGAGGTAATATGCACTCTAGTGGGGGCAGGGGGTATTATGGGCTGTAATGGGTGCAGGAGGTAATAGGGGCTGTAGTGGGTGCCAGGGGGTAGGGGCTGTAGTGGGTGCAGGGGCGATAGGGATTGTAGGTGGTAATATAGCCTGTAGTGGGTGCAAAGGGTAATAGGGGCTGTATAGGGTGCATAGAGGCTGTAGTGAGTATGGAGGCTGTGGTGGGTGCAGGGGCTGTGGTGGGTGCCAGGGGGTAGGGGCTGTAGTGGGTGCAGGGGCGATAATGATTGTAGGTGGTAATATGGCCTGTAGTGGGTGCAAGGGGTAATAGGGGAAGTATAGGATGCGTAGGGTAATAGGGGCTGTAGTGGGTGCAGAGGATAATAGGGGGTGCGTGGGTAATATGGGCTGTAGTGGGTGGAAGGGTAATAGTGGATTAAGTGGGTAAAGGGGGTGAAGGGAATAGGCTCTGTGTTGGAGGACAAAGACAGTAGTGAGTAGTGAGGGGATAATTGATAATTTAATACATTTAAGCATTTAAAAAAAATACATTATAATAGCATTTATTTCCCCTCCCTGAGCCTTACCTTCGGCCAGTGAGGGGAAATCCTTATCCCTGGCAGTTCGGTGGAAGAATATTCTTGTCTGCACCACTGCTGGTTAAAACTGCAGGGGCAGTGAACCCAGACCACATCATTTAGTGTCCTTTAAATACAGGGATAAGTTAACACAACATAAAAAGAAATCCTATTAAATGTCAGTTCCTTTTTTAGTATTAGCATTTTCAAAACAAAAACTGTAGAAATGTTGTAAAAATAAATAAATCAAAAAGAGCAAAATATTGTTTCTTTGGACATAAAAACATAAAGTAATAACATATTCTAAAAAATATAATTCATCATTATTGTCAGTATTAGTAGTAGTATTATGAGATAGTTATATTTTGCTCTCCAGAGTGCGAACCTAAATGTAATTGGCATTAGAGAAGTACATAAGATTATGTGTAAGTGTCTGTTCTTGAGTATTAAGATAATGCTTTCTAAACTATTTTACCAAACTGTTTGTGCCCTAAGGCATGATACCTAATCTATTTCAGCCTAGTAAACTCTGGGTCGGGCGTTCCTCTCTAAATTGAAATTCATCTTCTATTTACAAAGTAACATCTTTTTTAAGAAGCATTGCTCAAAATAGCCCTTTAAAATGCTATTTGTTCCAGTCAGTAGCTTTCTTAGGATTAATATATTTGAAGAGTACTTGCAGATTAATGTACAAATGGAGGTTATGGACAAAAGAGGATTTACCTTAATAAGCAGTGTGTATTTTTGCTGCTGGATGTGTAATCATTGGCTAGAGGGATAACTAAAACCGCATCACACTCTCCTTTTTAAAAATACACATTTTGGCCGGCCAACATTCAAAGAAACCAACAGGAGTGTTCATTTACAAAATGTTAGAAAATACTGTACTTCTGATTATTGTTTGACTATAAGAAAGACTGTACGTTCTAAAAGTTCAAAACCAAAAATGATGTATTATACATATTTTATGAATGAAACTTTCCCATTCCAGATTTAATAGGAAACAGAGAGTCCAGCACCAGGTGCTCTTGTATTAAAATGCGTGCAACGACCATAAGGATTGGTAGTTTCTGTTTAAGTGGTGCTGCAGGTACACAAAGCAGTCTGCAATGTGATACAATATACAAAATAAAGGATTTCCAACTTGGCTATTTTGCCTAGTATTTTGCAGCTCATATGTTATTTCACCAGTATTCACTATATAGTGAATAAACTCTAACGTGCAGTATATACAATAACCAAAAAAATGGTTCTATTAAAAAGTGAAGATTTTGTTTCTGTTAGATTTAGCATTCATACTATTATATATCAAATCAGAGTGGATCACACGGGAAGATCTGTATATTATGTGAACATTGCACATGCCTTAAAAGGGCTTAATCGACAAACCAATCACAATTTATTTATTTATTCATTTATTAAGTCTTATTTCGAATCTCAGTTGTTTTTTAACAGTTTTTGTTTTGGTTTATGTTTTTCTTGTTCTTTTAGTTTTTGCAGGTAAAAAATGTAATGTCCACGTGCTTTCGGTATAAATGAACCAAGCCTGATAGCTTTCCAAGAGTGTGTGTTTTACATTGTGGCCTATGAAGTACAGAGGAATTCTGTGTTTTGCCAGCAGCAGCGAATCCCACCCTGGTCATGGCAGACATAACTCATTTACTGCATGTTGCATACAATGAAGCAGGTTTCTAAAAAGCTCAAAAAGGAGATGTCTTCCTCATTGAATGCCACAGCAATTAACAGATAAGGTCAGTTGACCTACATGAAATGTAGTTGTTTGATAAGATTACACATATTGCCCCGGGTCACAAGGGCAAAAAAGTTCTTTCATTTAACACTATTTCGTAAAACTGTTTGTTCTGGGAAAATGCAGCTAAATTCCAGAGAAATAAAATGACTTGACTGTAGTTCTGAATATGATTTATAGGATTCACACTTTTATCAAGGTTCTATGTGTTTTGTCTATTAACATATGTCTTTGCCAATGTGTCAATTTAGTTATAAAAAGAATCCACAAAATATGTCTATTAAACTCTTTTTTGCCATATCTTATTGAGGCATTGCCTTATAACAGTCAGAATTGTCTTTTGTCAGTACGTACTTAAAAATTGTATATAACGTGCACTATCAAGTTAAATTTGTATCTGCAAGAAACGATTATTCTTAACTAAAAATTGCATGATTTAAAGATTTTGTCACAAGAGGTATTTAAAATGTTTGCAAATGTGCTCCTCTTTACAGCAATTTAAGATTCCAGAATTCTATGATACCATTCTTAAAACATTTTCTGTACTTGTTTTCCAGAAACTCAAAGTTTGGGGTTAAACAGATGGAATTACATGTGTTTTTGTTCATATGTGAAAGGATCACTTTAACATCTTTCTAATACTATCAAGCAGAAAGACATAAGATCAATGATTTTATGAACAGTGTTTTTATACAGTATAATATAGATTTTGTTTTCATTTTTAAGTGTGTGTGTATTATATAATCGTGAAAAATGAATTCTTATGGAAACATGAGAGCATTAAGTACTGTTGTCTTAATTTAATTATTACTAGCTATCTAAAGGCAGGGGAAATATTGTTTTGTAAGTTTAAACAGGATGCATATTATACAAACCAAGAAACAATGATTGTTTCCTTTTTCGTTTTTTAAAAAGGAACTGCAGGCAATTATACACATATAGTACAAACTGATATGATGAATTCTTGGAACATATAAGGGGCCATTCTTTCGATATATTAACTTACCCTACAGCTGACACATGTCGTAAAACTTATGTTTTTTTAAAATATATTTCTTTTAAATTTCTGAAAAAGAATCAACCAATGTGTCATTAGTTAATGGTGTATGTAATGTATGTCTGTCTACCTATTGCCATACCCATAGATATATATACACATACACATATACAAACATTCACAGGCACTACACATATGCGTTTGTTAAATGACAGTTATCATTGGAAATAGCATGAAAAGATGTGAATGGGGTAAATATATACTTTACTAGACCTAGGGCAACAACAAAAAACATCTATAGTTTAGAAACTGATCGTTGTTTTATTAAGTGAGTGCAAACACCACATTAATAAAATTGTCACAATAATAAAATCTATGACAATAATTGTTTTTTTTAAGTGTGCAAAAAGTTATGTTTCTCGAATGCATGTCGAAATATCTTCTTACCTCTCAATATGATTCCTTTGCACTATTTATTGCAATGAGATCAAAGGCATTTAAAGGAACACTCAAAACACGATAACCACTATAGCATGGTCTCTGCAGTGCAGGCCTAGCTCTTCGGTCGAAATAAACACATATCTGTTGAAGGTACATGTTTCATTATTAATGTTGCTGAGTTTTTTTTAGGACTACTAGAAGGCAGTAAAATACAGCTTATTCTGGATTGCCCAGGGAATTGTATATTCTAGTAGTAATACTCAGCTCTTGAAAAATAGCTAACTAAAGGATTCATATTTTAGCCCTAACTTTGTAATTTTCCAGTTTAGTGAATAGTCCCACAATAGTCATGGATTGAGAAACATGCTGTCCTTTTGTGGTAATACTCGTTAATCATGTGTTCAGAGTGTTGAATGCACTCATTTGGCTTTTAACACCACTGTGTGTCAGTCAGGTCACATTGTCATTAACAATATTGTTGCTGCATGTAATACAAAAAATGTGTATTCACTCATCATCACTACGGAACTTAATCAACTACAACTTCACTAAATGTTTTTCTCTTTTTTATGTTCCAGGCCTGTAGTGGTCTTTCCCTCTTATACTACATGCCAGAGGTCCCTGAAAGGAATATACCAATGATCTATACATAGGCGTGCGCAGCCTATTGCATTATGGTGTGCACCCTAAAGCACAAACACACGCCGCGTGTATATGTATGTGTGTGTATATATATATATGTATATATATATATACACATACATTCACTGCTGTGATCGTTGTGTGTGCTGCATGAGGGTGGTTTGAGGGTGTTGTGTGTGTAAGGGTGCTGTGTGTGTGAGGGTGCTGTTAGTGTGATGTGTGTGTGAGGGTGCTATTTGTGTGCTGTGTGTGTGTGTGAGGGTGTTTGTGTGAGGGTGTGTGTGTGTGTGTGTGTGTTTGTTAGGGTCCTGTTAGTGTGCTGTGTGTGTGAGGGTGCGGTGTGTGTGTTCGTGAGGGTGCTGTTTCTGTGCTGTGTGTGAGAGGGTGCTGTATGTGTGAAGGTGCTGTGTGTGTGTGCTATATGTGTTTGTGTGCTGTGTGTGTGGGGGTGATGTATGTGTGTGCTGTGTGTGTGTGGGTGCTGTATGTGTGAGGGTGCTGTGTGTGTGGGGGTGCTGTATGTGTGTGTGTGCTGTGTGTGTGGGGGTGATTTATGTGTGTGCTGTGTGTGTGTGGGTGCTGTATGTGTGTGCTGTATGTGTGAAGGTGCTGTATGTGTGTGCTGGGTGCGTGTGTGCTGTATGTGTGTGTGTGTGCTGTATGTGTGTGTGGGTTGTATGTGTGTGCTGTATGTGTGTGCGGGTGCTGTATGTGTGTGCGCTGTATGTGTGAAGGTGCTGTATGTGTGTGGTGCTGTATGTGTGTGTGTGCTGTATGTGCTGTGTGTGTGTGGGTGCTGTGTGTCTGTGTGGGTATGTGTGCTGTATGTGTGTGTGCTGTATGTGTGTGGGTGATTGTGGGGGTGGAGGTGGGTGTACATTACTTAATATCCCCCCTCCCTTCTTACCTTATGTAGGGAGGGGAGATTGTGCTGCTGCTTTCCCTGGTGGTCCAGTGGAGAGTGAACTCTAGCCCCTCTGGGGCTAGAGTTCACTCTCGCGAGATCTGAGCGTTGCCGCGGCAAGGCTCCGACCTCGCGAGAGGAACCCGGCGGAGGTGCTGGTTGAGCTCTCCGGGTCCTCTCCCAGTGGGGAGGGAGGCTGAGAGCAGAGCCGGCGCTCGCATAGCGCCAGCTCTGCATGAGCCGATAGGGGAGATCCTGAGATCTCCCCTGCCGGTCTCAATACATAGGTGTGCCGCGGGGATTAGGGTGTGCCCAGGCACACCCGGCACACCCCGTGCGCACGCCTATGGATCTATATAAATATGGTTGGATTTATGACTTATTACACATTATGTTCCTAGGAAACCAAACTTTCCAAGTATACCTTTGACATTTTTTGGTTTTAGCTGCCCCCCAATCAGGGCCAGACTGGCCCACTGGGTATCAATTAAACTGGTAATAGCTCCTGACGGATTCCTTTTCTGCAACTGTCACTAGTCTAATACTATCCTTACCTTTTTGTGTCATTTTACCCCACTCCCTCTAGCATGTAAGCTCATTGAGCAGGGCCCTCAATCCCTCTGTTCCTGTGTGTCCAACTTGTCTGGTTACAACTACATCTCTGTTCGTCCACCCATTGTAAAGCGCTGCGGAATTTGATGGCGCTATATAAATAACATAATAATAATAAAATAATGGGACACAAGGGGGTGGGGGGAAATGATTGGACACCTGGTGGGGAACTAATGGGAAACACAGGGACTGGGGGAACTAATGGGACACATGAGGGCTGGGGTGGGCAATAAGGACACATGAAGGGCTGGGAGGGGGTATAGGGAAACATGAAGGGCTGGGGGGTATAGGGACACATGAAGGGCTAGGAGGGAGGTATGGGCACACATGATGGGCTGGGAGGGGGTATAGGAATGCATGGAGGGCTGGGAGGGGCCACAGGGACCTATAAAAGGACTGGGGAGATAATAAGGCACATGGAGGTCTTGGGGGTAATGAGACACATGGAGGGCTGGGGAAATTGGATTGACACACATTGAGGATTGGGGGAATGGATTGAGAAATATGGAGAGGTGGGGGCTAATGAGATACATGCAAGACTAGAGGGGGTGGAATGATACACTTGAAGGGCTGGGAGGGGGGTTATAGGGACACATGGGAGGCTAATGAGACACATGGATGGCTGGGGGTCTAATAAGACATATGGAGGGGCTAATAAGACACATGGAGGGGCTGAGGGAGCTAATAAGACAGATGGAGGTCTGGGGGGATGAATTTAGAAGCATGGAAGGGTGGGTGGGGTAATGATACACATGTGAGGCTGGAGAGGGTGGAATGAGACACAGAGGGGCAGGGGAGTAAAAAGACACATGGAGAGGCTGGGGAGAAAGAGACAGAGGGGCTGGGAAAGGAGAACAGGAGACACACAGAGCGGCTGAGGAAGGGGAGAATGAGACAAACGGAGGATCTGTGGGGAAAGAGACACACAGAAGAGCTGCGGCCTAGGGAAGAGACTAACTAAGGGTTAAGAAACACATGAAAGATGCTTGGGGGAGAAAGACACAAACAAAATGCATCTTCACTTGTGTCTCCTGCTCTCCCTGTAATTTAGAGTTGACTGGTGAGAGAAAGACTTCGTATTAAAGGGACACCAGAACTTCTACAGTTTAATGTAGTGGTTCTGGTGTCTATAGCCTGTGCCTGTATGCTGAACACTGTAAATGCTTCCTTTTCAGAGAAAAGGCAGTGTTTACATTGCTGCCTAGGAACATCTCTAGTAACAGTCACTCAGATGGCCACTAGAGCTGCTTCCTGGTCCAGTGCTGCACAGTGTGCAGCACCTATGTTGAGCATCTCCACGCTCTGCATGGAGGCGCATGGAGGCGGTAAACGCTCCCCATAGAGATGCATTGATGAGGAGATGAGGAGATGCTCCTGCACAATAGGCTCCCAATGCTTTGCTATGGGAATTAAATTGCTGTTGACTGAGATCATCCAGTTGTCAGCCAACACTCTTGTTACTTCAAAATGAGCAAGATAACGTCATTTTTTTTACTGCTGTGCAATAACATACATTCACAATTTCAGTCCAATTACGAAACTGTACATTCCCAGTACAGCCCTGCCACCAATAAATACTTAAAGTAAACTACATATAGCATCTCCACTTGCTCACTGAGGCTTATTTCTAAAAACAGTTGCCAGTTAGAAAGGAATTAAACCAGATAAGATCGGTGCCATCCAGTTCATAAAAAGAATTCAGGCGTGCAATTACAATCATGTAGCCTATGGCATCAAATCCTGCTAAAAGATCAAAGATCACCTTGTCTTTTGCTATAAGCAGGTCAATCACTATACAAGCTATAGCAGTTTTTTGTGATATGTATGTAAGCTACAAAATTACAATGGGATGAGGTTGACAAACTGGTTTCCAATGTACTTGCGGTGACTTTTCTAATTACTTTCTAGATAAATGGTGCATATCAGCTTCCTTTCAGAGCTTAGCACATAGAACAGAATGTTATGGTTATACCTGTAATGGTGGTTATAGACAAACAGCAACTCATTTACATGTGGCATTTTATAAAAAAAGTGAACTCATTATGCTTTTTTATGGGTTTATATTTATCGTTGGTAATGTAATATAACTTTAAAAGTAATTATAAATATTACCAAGTTAGTTCTATTATAAATTATGTTTTTGATGTTGTCACATAAAACTCTACATGTCTCTTTTTACCACTGGATGGCATTGCAAACAATAGCTGATAATACCAGTCTTCAATTTAATCACACTCACAAATTATATATAAAAAGAGACATAAAACAATCATACCGTACCTTTAATAAATGTATTCTAAACAACTCATTAAAAGTATGCAAAATGTCTCGAGACAATATATTTTATTTTAATATTTTATTAATATTTGATTAATATTAATTAAACATTATGCCATTATGTATCTTTTATAACACTTTTTTATGGTTAAGATGTATGTTTTGGAGTTGTAGTACGTTAGGAATGTTTTAAAAAATAAATGAGGGTTAATTTTAGGAATAGAGGTAGAATGTTAAGGTAGTGTAGTGATAAAGGTTTGGTGATAGTGTATTAGGGTGGTGTAAGTGATATCGTGGTTTTGTCATCTCAAACTTACCTTTCTCCTATTGTTTCCTTGTCTCTTTCACTTTCCCAATCTATTCTTCTTTTCTTCATTTCTGCTCTATTTCTTTTTAAACATAAAACACAGTAGGGACTACATTATCCTATGTATTTTTCCTACTCTTGACAATTGTGACAAAAGTGTGGAACTTAAGGCAAGCTCCACTACTTTTATCAAGATAACTTTACACAATACTCACCTCTATCCCGTCCTTCCTCCATTACCCCTTGGCAAGCATGCCCAGTTCAATTTTCATTACTCGCTAATTAGTGGGCATGCCTGGCCGCAGCCGTCTTCAAAGTGTTCCCCCGTCGCACACTGAAGGCAAGAGAAGGCATCAACATTACGTCACTGGCAGCAATTAGAAGATGGTGACAAAGGGAATGAGGATATGGCACAATGAATATTGCAAAATTTAAGGTACAGTGGAAATTTGGAGTAAATAAACACTGATTGAGGGCACTAGTGAGTTAAGAAATTAGTCGAGGGGGGACAAAAAAAACAGATATATCTGTGACAGAGCCATTTTAAGGAGAGGTGATTACTGTTGTACAGCAGGGCGACATACAGCTGAATTTAGATGGTGGTAGCTGACATTCAGTTTATCTCCCACTAATCTCAGACAGACTAAGATATGTACATTACAGTTTTGTCCAGGATATGAGCCCCTGAACTATATGTACATGAACCATTCATTACCCATTGATCTGCGAAAATAATTGCATGGATGATCTCACACTCTGCACAGCAAGGGATTCTAAAACATGATTGGCCCTGTAAAATAGGCAGATCCCATATTAATATTAAAGTAATAATACACTGTGCCTTGAGGAGTCTTAGGTATACACCTCACTGTCGAGGCCTAACAAGGATAAAACAATCATCCAGGGTTACTGTATCTCTCCTGCTGAGGGCCTGTTTCTTGGTTGTATAGACTGCATTTTTTTGATGAGATCAGTCTGATATTTAAATGTTTAGATTCTCTCTGTAATGGTACAAGAAGAGCTAAAACAAACCTGAGAACTGAGTGGGAAGCTATATAATTTATTTTCCATTCTCAGTATTTTCTCGTGCCCTGTTTTAGTTTTAATACATTAATACTGTCACACAATACATTTTAGAGGCAATAAGAATAATTAGTGCACATTTGTCAGGCCAAACATAGGATCTTTTCACTTTATAGAAAACTACATTAAATATATAAAGTTTCCTAGCCAAAATCCTATCAAATGTATGAAGAAACATATTTTACTAAACATTTTGTTCTCCTTGAATGAGACCAATATCCATTTGGTATAGGAAGAATGTCTACAAACATTAAGATTACTAGCAATTCCAACCGTAGAAATTGCTACTGACCTCTAGGTATCATATAAACTAAATACATTATAATTAAATAAATGAATGAAAAACAATGCTTAAAAGTAAACAAATTATAATTTTCGCCTATTTTCAGATCTATTCTGTTATCAGTGAATTACAGATATAAGACATAAACACAGTTGTTAAAAGAAAAAAATGGGAGAAATTACAATTTCTTCTTTGATAAAAACACTTGTAAAAATTAAATTGGTGAATTCACAACCCACTTGCATAAGTAAAGCTAAAATAGAAGAATTTAAAAAAAAAACTAGATTTAAAAAAAAACGGAATTGCATATTTTTATCAGAATTGCCAAATTTTGCTTAAATCTTTAAGTCAGTTGTTGAAAAAAAATGGGAATGGGATACATGGAGGGGAGTGGGAGAGAGCGAGAAATTAAACAAATGGAGGGAGGGGGAGAGAGGAAGGAATGGGACACATGGAGGGGAGGGAGGAATGGGACACATGGAGAGGAGGGAGGAGAGAGGGAGGAATGGAATACATGGAGGGGAGAGAGAGTGAGGAATGGGACCAATGGAAGGGCTAGGGGAGAGGGAGGAATGGGACAAATTAAGGGTCTGAGGGGGAGAGGTAATGGGAAACATGGAGGGCCTGGCAGAGGGTATGGGACACATGGAAGGGCTGGGGGGAGGGTATGGGACACCTGGAGGGGCTGAGGGTGGAGGTAATGGGACACATGGAGGGGCTGGGGAGAAGAAAATAAGACACGCAGAGTGGCTGGGGGTGAGGGAATGAGACACATAGAAGGGTTGGGGGCCCAGGGCAATTTGTACACAGGGGCCCGGAGGTTTCTAGTTATGCCTCTGCTCTTTAGTCACTCACCTTCACTCCACAAAGATTTCTCTATCCAAGGTATGCACACAGTCTCAGCCACAACAGCACTGAGTGAACTAACTGAAGCCACATTTTTTTTATTTTTTTTATATTTTTTTGTTGTGCATGGAATAACAGTAGACTTGCTCAGCCACAATAGCAGTCGTAATCAGAGTAAGCAGAAGCATTATGATCATGACATGGCTTACAAAATATGCAGCACAATTTTTGGTTTATAGTGATAGGATGAAGAGACAGTGGAGAGACAAAACATAGTCATAGGATACA
Source organism: Pelobates cultripes (assembly GCA_933207985.1). NCBI lineage: Eukaryota > Metazoa > Chordata > Amphibia > Anura > Pelobatidae > Pelobates > Pelobates cultripes. The sequence goes on along the minus strand of OW240914.1, from coordinate 156,638,886 downwards.
AGCTTTTCTTACTGTCTGTGATAATAATGTAGGATAAAGTTGAACATTTAGAATACATGCTAGGCAATCCAGTTATTTAACGTTTATATATAAGCAGGCTTAGACTTATTTTAATGCAGGTATGGTCATTGCTCAGTATGATACTGCCCATTATAATGGTTTCCTCTTCCTCACATTTTGCTATATAACAGTGCTTATGCCAGTGTATAGGAGGCAACGGTGCAATAAGGTGTGCATTGAGATGAGACATGCCAATTTTTGTTATTTGTTAATGAAAAAGAAAAACCACATTGGGGCATATAACGACGTGGCAGCGCTACTTTGCCTTGATGTCTAGCCCACTAGTATTATTAAGTTGATCTAAAATTTGTTTAATCAACACTTTTCCACTTTTAATGTTTAATGGAGGGAAGAAATATAAATCTCTAAAAAGATTATAGGAACGTTGTTTCTGTTTTCTAACATATTTATAATTTTTTCTAAAGTAATCTATCATTAGGTTTGCACTACAACCAATTGGCATCATGGTGATCATTAGCTCGTATAAAGATGTTCCAATAATGATTAAGAATGGGCTAGCCGCAATGATGATGTATACATACAGTCATAACATTTTTGCAGAAGTACAAGATAAGAGCTAAAAAATTAAATGTTGTTTAACATGAGAAACCATACTTGGGGCTTCCTGAATTTTAGATACTATTATAATTGAAGGGTATATTCATTAAATGTGATGAGAATGGACTTCAGAAATATAGGCAAGCACAGCTTGGCTGGAACAAGTTGCTAATTCAACAAAGTTTGGATTTTTCTGCTATTTTAAATTCAGTTTCAGTTAAAAAAAAAAAAACTAATTGTTAGTTACAAAAGTGGGAATTGTCAAAAATAGCCAATATGAAAACATTTGTATATTTTTTCAATTTTGGTATTTTAGTTTAAAATGTGGAATTCCCTTGGAATTATTTATAATTTCCCAGTAATGTCAATTTACTGCAAAGAAGTGTATTTTTGAATCATCATTATCATTTCAAATTCTCAATTTGTAATTTAGCACCTGATAGCAAATTATTGTTGTACTAGAAAAATATAGACATTATGTAATTCTATTTTATTTAACCAGTCTGACCAATTGTCCAAGGCTCCAAGGGGAAATAAAAAAGGCAACAATAGTGCTGACAGACGCACTTTCTTCACGTATCCCATAAGTGGAGATTATACCGCTGTACGCCCTTCACACCAGAGCTAGGCCATAGCTCTTTTAAATGTGAGTTTTCTACCTCCTATTACTATTTTGCACTATGGATTTTAGACGTATTGCATTATTGGCTTCCTCTGTCTCTTTTTCTTCAGCGAGGGAGCTGAAGAGGGAGCACTCAGGGGACTGTGCTCCCTCGCGCGCCCGCCAACCTGTCCGTCCAGGGACCGGCCGCCCAGGACCCCAGAGAATCCCCTCAGCACTCCAAAAGGTAAGGAGGCTGGGGGATTAAATTACAAAAAAAAATATGTGTGTGTGTTAGTGTGTTAGTGTTAGTGTGTGTGTTAGTGTGTGTGTGTGTGTTAGTGTGTGTGGTTTAGTTTTAGTGTGTTAGTGTGTGTGTGTGTGTGTTAGTGTGTGTGTTAGTGTGTGTGTGTTAGTGTGTATGTTAGTGTTAGTGTGTGTGTGTTAGTGTGTGTGTTTTAGTTTTAGTGTGTGTGTGTTAGTGTGTGTGTCTGCTAGTGAGTGTCAGTGAGTGTGTCTGTTATTGAGTGTGTGTCTGTTAGTGAGTCTGTTTGATGTCTGTTAGTGAGTGTGTGTTTGTCAGTGAGAGTGTATGTTTTGTGAGTGTGTAAGTATGTCTGTCGCTGAGTGTGTCTCTGTCAGTAAATGTGTGTGTCTCTTAGCTAGTGTGCGTCTGTGCGTCTGTTCGTGAGAGTGTGTGTGTGTCTTCAGCACTTACCTTTCTCCAGCGCTGGACTCCCTTGGCGCTGGGGATCCTTCCGCCTCTCAGCTCCGAATGCACATGCGCGACACATCTGCACGCGCATTCAAACCGCCCATAGGAAAGCATTACTCAATGCTTTCCTATGGACGTTCAGTGTCCTCTTACTGTGATTTTCACAGTGAGAATCGCGGAAGCTTCTCTAGCAGCTGTCAATGAGATAGCCACCAGAGGCTGGATTAACCCTCAGTGAAACATAGCCGTTTCTCTGAAACTGCTATGTTTTCAGCTGCCGGGTTAAAACTAGAGGGACCTGGCACCCAGACCACCTCATTCAGGTGTCTAGAGGGACCTGGGTGTCTGTAGTGGTCCTTTAAGTGTATGTGTATCTGCATGCACTGGCGTACATACCACGGTCGCAGTTGTCGCAGCCCTGCAACCCCTGCGACCAGGTGCCCGCCGCCATGTGTTGCAGCCCTGGACCACGGAGAGTAAGTACTCTACGCGGGGGGGGGGGCCACGGATCAATTTTCGCACCGGGGCCCCATTGGTCATGTGTACGCCACCGGTTGCTGTCCATTTACATATTGTCTGTTAATTTGTGCTGACTTCCTGTTGTATTTTGTAAACCTTTTTTAGGGGTTTATCTTAACATTGTGTTATTCCACTTTTTATACAAGGGTGTTAGATTATGTATCAAATGTCTAGGTACGTTGCTAGATCTCAATTTATCCTTTGGCCTCCTCATTGAAAAACTCACATCTAAACTTTATCAAAAATTAAATGCCCTGTATAGAAACAAATCCTGCCTAAGCCCCACAGTAAGGAAACAGATTGCTAATGTCGGTCATTGAATATGGGGATGTAGTGTATACACCTGTGCCACAAACCCATCATCATAAATTTGCTACATTGTATAACTCTGCTGCTTTGTTCTACAATGTATTACATTACCCACCATTGTGACATGATAAAAGAGCTAAACTGGCTGCCTCTAGAACCCAGATGCACCCTTCATCAGCCTTGTGTTTAAGAGCTTTTCTGGGAAGCTCCCACCGTACCTGAGTAGAATGCTCTACCCAGCTGTTACCATCTCCTATAACCTCCAATCCAGCACTTTATTTAGTATACCCCAATGCAAAAATAAAGTGGCTCGATCCTAATTTTTCTACAGAGCATCACAATTATAGAATAACCTCACAGACGCAATCAAATGTAAAATCCTTTAAGACATCTATAGCAACATATCTTAATACAGAAGGCATGTATTTTAATATAATTTTGTATTTTTAATATTATATTGTATTGCACCCTATTGTAGCAATGGAATGTTTGTGGGTCCAAGACATACGTGAAAATGAGAGAAGTCTAAATGTATCCTTCCTGGTATATATTTTATAAATCAATTAATCTTAACGCTCCAGGAATCACTAATCTTTTATACCATAAGAATACAGATTACTTTCCCATAATTAAGCAACATTTCTATAATAAAATAACGTATAAATTGATCCCTATAGAGAACCAATAGGTTGTGTTGAGGAGCTTGCAAGGGCATAACCCACAGAGCATTGGAGTATGATAACTAATTCCAAAGAACCCCTTCTAAAAGAGGAAAAATGGAAGTCAACAAGCCCCTAAAAAATGATTAGGAAAGTTTATTCAAAAACCCCAGATGAAACCCCAGACAAAGGCGCACAGGCGCCGAGACGCGCGTCAGGTAGCTTAGTTGTTTTTAAATTGTTCACGGTATTTGAGTGGTGATCTGTCTGTAGGAGTCTCTAGCTATTATCCGACTTTTTGGGATGTGTAGTTGTAAAGCTACCTTTTGACTCTTTTTAACAATTGATAGGAGAGCCTTAAGAAATGCAAGGTAAAAAGGTGGTTAAGTCATGGTAGCACTCTCAGATACAGGCGATCCAGCCTGTGGTATTAGGAGGGTTTATGCTTTGCAATATATCCTTTTAGCATTAGGCATAAGTTATCCTTTACAAATAAATGTTATTTTTTCATTAGTTAGTTGTGGGGGGTTTTTGGTTTGCTTTACCTTTTCCCCAAAATCTTCTGGTTTTATTTAGTCAAATGTATTATACCTATACTACTGTTAGTGTTACAGAGAGTCGATTGATATATACTTACCTCAAGTATAATTTTTTCAAGACAAACCAATATTTTGAGTCCCAGTGAATACCTATACTAATTTAGTAGCATTTTTTCTAACTGTCCTTTTTGTTATTTTTCTAATAATCAATTGTGGTATTGCCCAAGCCATTTTCTTTGTGGGATTTTAAAAATATGTCCTCCTTATATTCACTCCATAGACTGATTTATAATTAGGAGACTCCGTATGTTTATATTTTCTTCTGCTGGTGATGGGTTTGTTATTATTTTTTATTGATTATTTGAGTCTTTGAATACTTCTGATTTCAATTTAAAAAAATGTAAATTGTTTGTCCAATTTTGAATAAACTTTCCTTTTAATTTTTTTAGGGACTTGTTCATTTCCATTTTTCCTCTTTTAGTAGGGGTTCTTTGAAATTAGTTATTATTCTCCAAGATTTCTATATTGCCACTTTAGTAAAATACACATAAGAAAAGGCTGTACAGGGCCACATGTGCAGTTGTACTCAGAAATATTTAACTCCCATTGAAAATCAGGTTTACTGTCACAATTTACAGACTTTCGACTGTTTGCAATCTACAAATCAAGCTTTATGTGATTTTCTCAAATTCAAATGAAATGCAACTTATAATGATTTCTCCAGTCTCAAAATGAATCAACCCTCTGAATAGAATCCCTAACAACAGCACAAATATGTCAAATAGGTGTTGTCTCAAGCACACGTGATGCAACTAATCAAGAGCTTCATTAGTAGCACCAGGTGTGCTTGAGCCGGAACACTTAAAATACCTGAACTGGCTAGGGGTTTGTTGAGTGTCATGTTTGACTGCATATTAGAAATATGGCTAAGTCAAATGAATCGAGAAGAGTTCATCACCCTTCACAAGCAAGAAACAGTATAGAAAAAGATAGCAAAGGCACTGAATGTTCTTAGAGACACCGTTGGAAGCAAAGTTCACAAGTTCAAAGTTGAAGGAACAGTGGTTACACTACCTTGATGGGGCAGAAAAGGAAGCTATCCATGGCTGCAACCAGATTTCTGAGAAAGCAGGTTGTGAAAAATCTTTGAGTGACTGCAAAAGGGCTGCAGCAAAACTTGGTGGCAACAGGCACTGAGGTTTCAGTGAGCACAGTAAGGCGTGTACTAGATGCAGAATAATACGACCATTAGAATGGATTTTACTTTTATGTTTTAAGTGGTGTAAATTCCAGAGAATTAACTATTCCCCTAAAAATAAAGAACTTGCTAGCCCAGACGCGAATCGTGATGTATCGGGGTATATCAGCACTTTGGGGTTGATTATATATGACTGCATATCCCACGATGTCTCCTGTTACACCTGAACCCCAACTGTTTTATTTTTTGGGTGTCAAATATGTTCATATATTTCCATATACATGGTTTGATTGGCCAATGTGGCTAAATAGCTTGGCAAAACTGGCTTTTCTCCTACAAGTTTGGCAGTAAGTTTTTTCCTATATAATATTTCACAAACTTTATATATATATATATATATATATATATATATTGCACAACTGAGCTTTGTGTGTCCTTGAAAGCATTGCCAACCTAACAGAGTTGAATGTTTGAATCGTTTTCCTCCTTAACACCTGACCTCTCCTCACATTACTTCCTGCTTTTCTGACATTGCCTCGTGGATGTCCTTACACTGTCTGCAAATGAATCCATGCAAAACAGAAATACTGTTCTTTCTCTTCCCCATCTCTCTCACCCACCTTTCCACCACCTCTCGCTATGATTCCCTGGCCATTTCCCCCTCATCCACAGCCTGCAATCTAGGCATCATCTTTAACTTTTCCCTCCGCTTCCAGAAACATGTAGCCAATGTTACTTCCAGCTGTCACTTTTTTAATATCCAGAAGATCCATTCTCTCATTACAATCTGCTGTTAAGCTCCTTATTCATTCTCTCTCCCTCACTACGCTAGATTACTGCAACTCTCTCCTGGTTGGCCTTCTTCAACACTCAGTCAGCCCCCTGCAGCAAATCTAAAATGGATCTGCCCGCTTACTTCAGTTGTGGATCAGAAATGTTGATCTTTGTTATATTCAGAGGAAGCCCAAATTGTTGTTACAAGTGCACTCGGAGAAGCGAGAATTAGACACCAGACACCTGTTGGTATTCAAAATAAGCCTCTGACATTTTATTCATCAGCTGGGTTTTATACATTAAAAAGTAAGTGCTTACGTGCAAATACTCTTAGAACAGTAATAGGAAGGGAGTACAGATAAGACATAGGGATGAGCATCATGTACACATAACAAATACGTTTCAAGGTAAGAGAGAACAAAATGATTAGAGCAGAGACATCTTAGGTGGGGGCTCTCTGCTCCCGGAACTTAGACATATATGGTCTTAAGTGTTGTTTAAGCATCAAGCATTTCCTGAGTCCAAGTTAGCCAATTTTAATATAGGATATCATTAAATTACACCTATAAGCTTGAGCCGTGGAATCAAGATAAATTCTATCACAATCCCTTCTTTTGATCCAAGGGTCACCCAAATGTCCAAGGTATATCCAGGCCTGCTAGCCAAAGCCTGTGGGACTTTCATTTATTGCTTCACCACGGTTCCCTTGGACTGAGAGACCACCAGAATCAGCGGAGGAGAGTTCCTTCATTTGTTAGGCGAGGTAACATCATAAAACCTTTCGGAAGTCGGAGCTGGAATGTAAGTTAAGGTACGACCAACAGTAGGTTTGCTTTTACATAGAGAGGTTAGTAGACATGAAAAAAATCTAAAGGTTAGAAAAATAGCCATAATGACAAATACAGCTAATAGCAAAAAGTACAAAATTTTCTTAATTAGTAAAGTCAAGCATGTTCCTAGCCCAAATGTCCAATCCCAATCCCCAAATAAGCCAATATTCTGTTTGATATCCTGTACTAAGTCATGTAAATCTTTTATATGTTTATGGATCATAGTGCCATGGTTAAAACAGATAGGTTAAAACAGCACATACCTTCAATAGCTTCACAGCCTAAGTCATGTTTCATTAGTAAGTAGTCAATGGCTGCTCTGTTCTCAAGGATTGCCTTCTTATTTGCCTGGTTGTCCATAAGTAGCTCTTCTAGGGCCTGTGAAGTGGCATTTAAGCCTTTTGCAAGGGAACAGGCTACAGCATTAACTACTCGTGTATTATACAATGCTAAGCCTGGGACTCCTACCAAGGTGTACGCTAGGGCAGAGTATTCGGCTTTAGATAAGAGAGTGATTTTAGGGTTACAATCTGCATTAAGGGTGTTTTTAACATCTCCTGTCCTGTCTCTCAGCAGTTTGTGGGTGGTTTTAGTGATCAGGTCAGATTTGGAAAACATGGTCATGGTTAGGCGAGATATTGTACAGGGACCTCCTGTAATCTTACCTGGGACATAAGCATAAGTAATATTTCCACAGGAGAAAGTCCATCCTTTAGGAAGATAGACATTGTAGTGGTAACTCATAATTTGGTGAGTTTTTGGTACAATTTATAGTGGTGCTCAGGGCTCTACAATTCATGGTATTTTTCCACCATGTGGGGCAAAACAGGGATTCAGTATTAGGGTCTCTTGAACAATTACATGAAAAAGACCAACATAGTTCAGCGCCTGTCACATTAATTGTCTTCAGGGCTAGAGGAGGCTTGCCTACCAGTGTGTTAAAGGCATAAGAATGTAGTTGTAGAGATTTATGGGGTCTATGGGTACTTCCTCAACAGTGAGATGGGGGTAGGGACAGCTATAAGACAAGATTCTATGGCGTTTTCAGTACTGAGGAGAGGGTTGAGGCAAAAGGAGGTTAAATTAAAAGCCTTTGCTATCTGCAACCATCTTTTCCTGCCATGCATTATAATTTTCTGCTCTCAAATCAGAGTAGTATATCCGAACACAGCATAAAATGGTAATGGATAAGAACAGCTTCATGTCGGTGGATCAGTCGGAGTGCCTTGTTTACAGTGACTGGCGTGTATCCACGTGGCTTTTCCTTCTAGTTTCACCGAGGTAGCCGTAGTCAAGAGCACTTGGAATGGACCGTCAAAGCGTGGTTCAAGTCCTTTCCTCACATGCCTCTTTATCACCACCCAATCACCAAGCTGCAGTTTGTGAGTTGCAGAATCAGAGTCTGGATCTGGAATAGAATCAAAGACTTATATATGCACCCTGCCTAATCTTTGGTGTAGGGCCTGAACATATGCAGTCATATTACCATGCAGCATCTGGAGGGTTTGGGGAAAATAGAGGCCTGTCTTTGGGGCACATCCAAACATGATCTCAAAAGGGGATAGGCCATGTCTGGAATTGGGGTTGAATCTCATAGAAAAGAATGCTAGGGGAAGGCATTCAGTCCAAGGCTTCCCTGTGTCTTGCATGGCTTTTGCAATCTTGTTCTTTAAGGTGCCATTTGCCCTTTCTACTTTCCCACTACTCTGGGGGTGATAGGGGGTGTTGAAGGCCTGACTGATCCCCAAGGCTTTCATAATTTCTTGCATTATTTCCCCAGTGAAATGGCTACCTCTGTCACTTTCAATCACTTCAGGTACTCCATATCTACATACCAGTTCCTTCAGAAGCTTACTTGCTGTGACCTTCATTGTGGCTTTCGACACTGGGTAGGCCTGAGGCCAATCTGAAAAGAGATCAATGCACACCAACACATATTCATACACTCCTACCTTAGGTAGCTGAATATAGTCTATCTGCAGTCTTTGAAACGGGTAAAGTGGCCTTGGTGTGTGCTTACTTGGTGTTTTGACCGCCTGTCCTGGATTGTTTCTAGCACAAATCATGCAAGCTTGGGTGTGTTTAGCTGCTACAACAGTAAATCCGGGTGCTACCCAATGGGTGTTTACTATTCTGTTCATGTGCATCTTAGATAGATGTGTAGGTCCATGGGCAATCTGGGCCATCATGGGGTACAACACTCGTGGCAAACACAAACACAGTCTTTTACCTTTCCCCCACATTCTGTCATCATCAGGTTCTGAATCTTGTTTCCTCCAGAGGTCATGTTCTTCCTTGCTTGCCTGTCTTTGTAAGCTCAACAGTATATTGTAGTCATCTGTAAGAACAATTTGTAGTAAGGTATTACCTGTAGAGGGATGAACTTGGATTGCTGCTTGCTTAGCAGCTTCATCTGCTTTGTGGTTTCCTCTTGAGATTTAATCTGTGATCTTCACGTGAGCTGCCACCTTGATGATGCCTACTTGAGTGGGTAGCAGGATAGCGGCTTCAGAGTTCTTGATTGGAGTTCCTGCTGAGGTGAGAAAATCACGAGCCCGCCATATAAGGCCAAAATCATGGGTTATACCAAAAGCATAGCGAGAGTCTGTATAAATATTAGCAGTCTTACCAGAAGCCATTTTACACGCTTCAGCGAGTGCCTTCAGCTCTGCCTCCTGTGTAGAGCAGTGAGGAGCGAGTGGTTCAGCTTTTATTACCTCATGTGCAGAGACTACAGCATATCCAGTGTGGAAATTACCCTTCTCATCAGCATATCTGGAACCATCTACAAAAAACTCAAAATCTGCATTAGATAATGGAGAATCAATTACATGCAAAAAAACTGCTGTTTCTTGTGCCATTAGTGCTGCACAATCATAGGGTACCTGGGCATCAGCTAACTCATCTGGTGAAAGTGAATTTACAAAAAGATCAGAAGTACAAGTACCATTCCCACTATCCCCACTCCCCTCTTCTAAATCCAGGGAAGCAATGTAGATGGATTTAACACCATACACCTTTTAAGAGTAACATTAGGTGGCATAAGCAAGGCACATTGGGGAGTACAGATAAGACATAGGGATGAGCGTCATGTACACATAACAAATAAGTTTCAAGGTAAGAGAGAACAAAATGATTAGAGCAGAGACATCTTAGGTGGGGGCTCTCTGCTCACGGAACTTAGACATATATGGTCTTAAGTGTTGTTTAAGCATCAAGCATTTCCTGAGTCCAAGTTAGTCAATTTTAATATAGGATTTCATTACACCTATAAGCTTGAGCCTTGGAATCAAGATAAATTCTATCACACTTCTCAACATGCCCCGGCCTACTCAGGCCACAATCCTTCCACGGAAAATAATTTGGCTTGATATTTGTCAGTGCTATATTTTCTAAAGCTTCACTCTTATTTACAAATCCCTCCACCAACTTTCCCCCTCTTATCTATCTTCCCTGGAACAAGTTCCCAGCTCACATTCAGTCTATCATCATTCTTTCGCAAACTTCTGAAGGCAAACCTTTTTATCCATTCTTTTTAACATTATCTGGTACGCAATAACTCATTCCTTGACTTGCCTTAGTTCACTTGATCCAACTACTTCCAAACACCCCTTTTGTACATCTTTCATCCTGATCTTTACGTCTCCTAGCCTTAACTCAAACAGTTTTGCTGAGGAAAAACATATACCATACCCCAGTGAACTTTTATTGCTCTATAATTTCTATAATGTTCTTTGTAACCTTGCTGCCATTCTATGTCCAATAATGTGTTGTAATCTGCAACTCAATGACTGTAACAACATTTTATTTTCATTTATTAAATGTATGAGCTATGGCATTCAATAATGAGAGCTACTCTTGTGTTTGTCAAGAAGTGTATTGTTTTCATAGACATTTCAGTGATTGTTTCCTCTTTTTTGTTCAATAATATTGGTCTTAAAAGCACTTAAAATAATGTGAACATTGATTTAAGTACTAATCACTCCTTTCCATTTCTGACTTAAATATGTGTTTATACCTTGTTATAATGCATTCTCTCTGGCTGTATGAATTGATTAAACCACCCTACACACACAACCCCACAAGCAGCATCTCAACAAACATACAACCCCACAAGCAGCATCTCAACAAACATACAACCCACAAGCAGCATCTCAACACACATACAACCCCACAAGCAGAATCTCAATATAAAAGGGGTAATTTGAGTACCGCAAAGGAACTGGATACTAAAACACAAAGATGTGCAAGACCATCCTTTGAACCCTATGTCCACTACTAAGCCATTTCTAAGTGAAGGGCAAAGGATGCTTTGTGCCCTGGTTCTAAATACCTCAACTCCCTTATAATTGATAAAGATTCAATTCAGAGGAATTTCTTGTGGAAAAAATAGGTAACGGTCATTTGTAATCCCTACTCGATAAAGACATGGCCTACCATCATCTTTCATCCTGTATATTCAGCATAGAATATTATTATTCAGTGCAGTCTCTGTGCTGCCAGTGCTGCCGCTGTCTCCTCCCTCCTGTGCGGAGCTCTATATAGCTGAGAGGAAGTGACCGGCTCTCACTTCCTCACAGCATCCCAAATTATTATTATTTTATTATTATAACCAGGCCCGTGTTTAGCAATACCCATCAGGTGGTCCAAGGTGCATGGGCCTGCACATAGGCCCACTCAGTGTGCGGGACCCAATGCATCCACACCAGGCTGCACAGTCGGTACTTCTGCCACGTGTTTTAAATGTGAGATTTATGAGATGTGTGTGGTTGAATATGTGGGGGTTGATGTATGGGATATATGTGTTGTTGGCTGTATGTGCTATGAGTGTGATTGTGTATGGTGGCTGTGTGTTTGAAGGCTGAGTTTAATTGTGTGTACTTCTTTTACACTCTAATGCTAAATTTTTAATAAATGCCATTTTTAGTGACAAAACAGATTTTAATTTTCAAAACAATTAAATATTCCTCACAGAGTCATACAAACACACATTCACACTTTCATTCAAACTCATGTACACAGATATAGAGCCACATACACAGTAATACAAATGCATAGTCATAAAGACACACATACACACATTCTCATACAGACACAATCATACACACAAACATAAAAACACAATCATACACACACATGCAGATGCAAAATCATACATATGCATATACACATTCATCCAGATGCACACTTATCCTGACACATAGTCATGCAGAGAGCATACATATATACATTCGAGCAGACACAGTCATTCAGACATATACACACATACTCACACAGACACAGTAATAGAGACACACTTGCTCATACAGACACAGTATATAGAGACACAGTCATACATATACACATACACAAACTAAATTTAAGGCAGGTCCCAGTGGAAAGTATTTAAATTAAAATCTCTGCACTGTGCACTTTAATTGTGTATGATGAGTGTGAAAACACATAAACTATGCTTAAACTGTGCACGTGTAGGATTAATCTCTAAAATCTAATCTCTCTGTGAGGGGCTGTTCTAGAAGGGGCAGTCAGTGTAATCTGAACCCTTGCAGACACAGCACTTAAAGAAAACTATAGGCACCCAGATCACATCATCTCATTAAAGTGGCCTGGCTACAGTGTCCAGGTCCCCCTTAGTCCTGCCATGTAAAACATTGAAGTTTTTGAGAAACTACATTCTAGTACTAAGACTGCCTCTTCTAGACAGCCACTAGAGGTGATTCCTATAGTTTCAATCCATGAAACAACACTGGACATCCTCACGCTCTGCATGAGGACATCCAGTATCAAAGAATACACCACAGGAAAGCATTTAGGCTAAGTAATTCAGGTTTTTTTTAACCTTTTATATGGTGAGGAGGGGTGCAAGGGAAGGGGTGAATACAACTTTGTATTCCTAATACTATAGTTTTCCTTTAAATCCCTCGGGCAGTGCAGTCACAGTGCTGGAGAGAGGAGCAATTACAAAAGTCCTGCTACCCGCGGCTGCACTAAACAGCTAGCTGAGACTTCAGGTAATAGAGCGATTATAGAGATCACTTGCTAGGGCTTAATTTCCACTCGTGAACTGCAAGAATATGAGTGGAAATTTTTATTCCTGGCAAGAATGAACAAGGCAGCTGACAGTGCCACTAACCTATAGCATAACCAAGTTGAAAAAAATTTGCTTACATTTGTAAAATCAATTGCCAAATAACTCCAAATTACTACTTGAAAAAATACCATACCGCACTCTTAGATACAAACATGTATTCCTAACGCTATAATGTCCTGTAGCAGTTCAGATGACTCCCTCCCCCTCTCAGTGCATGACCAAAGTATTTTACTTGCTTTTCAACCCTCATCATGCTGCTCTCCTCACTGCTAGTCACACCTTCTTGGCTGAGATCAACAATCTTCATACCACCAGAGAGAGACAATTAATCACAAAGACATGGGAAAAAATGGTATAAACTGTATATTATATTCAACTATATATACTCCCAACAGCTCCACCTACTGCCTAGGCTGTCAAACATTCATTATATCTGATGATTCGTGTTGATGCTTTTACAGAGTATGTGGATTTCAAACAAATGTTTGTGCAGTGTTTATTAAAATATGAAAACAATATTGCTACAAAAGAGAAATAAGATGCAATCAAACAAAATACTGATTGTTATCAAACCTTATCAGGTGACATATTGTACGTTTGTCTGTCTGGAGATACCAGTTGGACATAGAACCAACATAAATCAGCCTCAGGCTTATGTATAACTAGTCATCTATGGCTCCATGTTTTGTTGAGGGATTTTTTTCTATTCATGCCTTATATCATTTTTATGGGTTATTAATTATAATGAAATGGAAGTAGAGAAGACAAAGGTGAATAAGTATCAGGCAATTCAGTGTCAGTGATTTACAGCTTCTTCTATAAGTATTTAAAAATATTACATGAATAAAACTTGCATAGCCTTCCCTCTATGATCACTAGGGATGTAAATCATGATTAAATCTTTTTGTACCTCAGAGGCATCGGAAAAATAATATATTAACATAGTGTGGAAAACCAGAGGGAGCCAAAAACACAATAAAAGGCTAATACATTTTAACATTTCTTCTCGTTGATATTAGCTAACTCTGCGCCTGGCCACACCACATGGTGTAAATGGGAGTTCTGCATTTTCGAGAAGGTGAAAGGGATTGGCAGTACCTTCTTCTAGCTTGGGTTTCTGTACATTGGTTATGCTATATTCTAGAAATTAGAAATATATATGCTATATATCCTAACACACTTGCACAATAATACAAGAAGAGGCAAAAAGGAATACACAATTAGGTCATTATTAATGAGCCACACGATTAAGGTGATCAGTCTTAGGACATCTTCATTATTCCTTTACATCTAATTAGCCTTAATTCCCCCCAGGCTGTAAACAGCAAATACCTTGCTGCACTTATAGAATTGGGCATTTGCACTTGTAGCTTTATATTAACTGTACAGTGAAATGTGGTACTTTTAAAATGCCAATATGCTTCAAGTTAATTTTACTGGGGAACTGAACTTCTGACAACACTATTGATACTATTGCAAACACATCTCTCATGTTTCTCTCAGCTGTCTAAGCAGAGACGGGCATCTCCTCTTCTATTTAAAGTTGGTAGTGATAAATGTCTCCCATTTATGTCCAGTGGCAGAGCTTTAGGAAAATTGCATTGCAATTCACACGACATGACATAACTATTGAAAGAGTGAAACCTCTGGAACCACTGCTGCAAGCTTGTGGTCTTCTTTGGTCCTTGAGATTTGCAGAAGGAGAAAGCTCCTTCTATTTCATCTTTCCTTAAAATATAGAAATAATGAATCACACACACAGGGTTCCGTATTCACAGTTCTCTGCAGTATTGCTATGGCAAATACCGTTTTGAAAAGCACTGGAAATCACACATTATTTATTTATTTATTTATTTATAAAATATTTTACCAGGATGGATACATTGAGATTTCTCTCGTTTTCAAGTATGTAATTTGAAACCAAGCCTTCCCTCCAGATGATATATAAAAAATGAATGCATATGAAACTGTATCTATATAAAAGGAAAAGGTCAACTGAGCCAACTGAAAGGGAACAAATTAAGTGGCATCACATGAATGTGCTTGTAAGTTCAAAGAGGGATGGGCCATGCAGAAAATGTATTTAATGTCCTTCACTCTCAACAATATTGTCACTTGTATTAGAAATTGTCTGCATGTACCGTAAAGTGTGGCAGGTCCTGGAAACAGATCAGTTTGGCATCATCCAATAAGAAGTCTCAACTATCTGGTTTCCGGCTTTCTGTCTGAGGAAGTGGAGGTGGGGAGCAGCACCCATAGAACTGCAGCTAAGTATTTCTAAAACAGTTTGAGTGCTAACAATTTGGGTCATTAGAGCACTGCTGGCACCATTGTCTTCAAGCTGTAATGCTTATTGTGCTTGGAGTGTTCCTTTAAGAGTCAAAACATGTTTTTAACAGTTTAACACTTACCTGGATCCTCTGGATACTCACTTTCTGGCCCCTCTTACTGATATTACTAAAGAAGAAGTTCCTTCTCATACAATGAATTGTGCCCAAATATTAAAAAAAAAACATTGCTATACAGTTGCAAGAAAAAGTATGTGAACCCTTTGGAATGATATGGATTTCTGCACAAATTGGTCATAAAATGTGATCTGATCATCATCATCTAAGTCACAACAATAGACAATCACAGTCTGCTTAAACTAATAACACACAAAGAATGAAATGTTGCCATGTTTTTATTGAACACACCATGTAAACATTCACAGTGCAGGTGGAAAAAGTATGTGAACCCCTAGACTAATGACATCTCCAAGAGCTAATTGGAGTGAGATGTCAGCCAACTGGAGTCCAATCAATGAGATGAGATTGGAGGTGTTGGTTACAGCTGCCCTGCCCTATAAAAAACACACACCAGTTCTGGGTTTGCCTTTCACAAGAAGCATTGTCTGATGTGAATGATGCCTTGCACAAAAGAGCTCTCAGAAGACCTACGATTAAGAATTGTTGACTTGCATAAAGCTGCAATGGGTTATAAAAGTATCTCCAAAAACCTTGCTGTTCATCAGTCCACAGTAAGACAAAGTGTCTATAAGTGGAGAAAGTTCAGCACTGCTGCTACTCTCCCTAGGAGTGGCCGTCCTGTAAAGATGACTGCAAGAGCACAGCGCAGACTGCTCAATGAGGTGAAGAAGAATCCTAGAGTGTCAGCTAAAGACTTACAAAAGTCACTGGCAAATGCTAACATCTCTGTTAGTGAATCTACAATACGTAAAACACTAAACAAGAATGGATTTCATTGGAGAATACCACAAAGGAAGCCACTGCTGTCCAAACAAAACATTGCTGCACGTTTACAGTTTTGCACAAGAGCACCTGGATGTTCCACAGCAGTACTGGCAAAATATTCTGTGGACAGATGAAGCCACAGTTGAGTTGTTTGGAAGAAAAACACCACACTATATTTGCGAAAAAAAGGCACAGCTCACCAACATCAAAACCTCATCCCAACTGTGAAGTTTGGGGTTGGGGCCGCATGGTTTGGGGCTGCTTTGCTGCGTCAGGGCCTGGACGGATTGCTATCATCAAAGGAAAAATGAATTCCCAAGTTTATCAAGACATTTTGCAGGAGAACTTAAGGCCATCTGTCTACCAGCTGAAGCTCAACAGAAGTTGGATGTTGCAACAGGACAATTACCCAAAACATAGAAGTAAATCAACAACAGAATGGCTTAAACAGAAGAAAACATGCCTTCTGAAGTGGCCCAGTCAGAGTCCTGACCTCAACCCAATTGAGATGCTGTGGCATGACCTCAAGAAAGCGATTCACACCAGACATCCCAAGAATATTGCTGAACTGAAACAGTTCTGTAAAGAGGAATGGTCAAGAATTACTCCTGACCGTTGTGCACGTCTGATCTGCAACTACAGGAAACATTTGGTTGAAGTTATTTCTGCCAAAGGAGGTTCAACCAGTTATTAAATCCAAGGGTTCACATACTTTTTCCACTGGCACTGTGAATGTTTATATGGTGTGTTCAATAAAAACATGGCAACATTTAATTCTTTGTGTGTTATTAGTTTAAGAAGACTGTGATTGTCTATTGTTGTGACTTAGATGAATATCAGATCACATTTTATGACCAATTTGTACAGAAATCCATATAATTCTAAAGGGTTCATATACTTTTTCTTGCAACTGTATCTAATGCAGAAGGGGAACATCTGGGATATCTATAAAAAGGGGTTTGACCTTAGGGTGCCCAGGGGCTCAATATAAAAGACCAACCATTCAAAACTGCTTGACCCTTAATTGTGGGACAGCTGCAGGGGATTACTGGCACAACTACAAGGGGCTCTAGTAGCGATGGGGCTTGGAGTACCATTTAATACATATTGTGTCTCTGTGTCTCTCTCACTTTCTAACACTCACGCTCTTTCTAATGCGTGTTTGCATTACATATGCCTATGTATAACGAATGACTGTTTCACATTGAGTCATATTGAAAAGGTTTCTTATAAACTCCAACAGCATCCTCTGACGTGTTTTTCATCTTCTGAAGAAATTAAGGCTCTGTGTAAAAGGTGTAAAAACAAAGTTTCACATGTCATACCACTTCCCTAGGAGTTTTTTACACCCACTTCCTGTAGCCACTAAGGACTAATAAGTATTTTTAAATTTGATTGTTAATTACTATATTTGATGACAAACTATATAAAATATAAATATTTGCATGATGCTAAATACAAAAACATTTATAGCTAAAATTTAAGAATTTTCCATAGATGACGATGTAGATATAATTCTCTATATTAATATGTCCAGGAACTCAGAAAAATGTAAATATCACAATTGGAATGTTCTCATTGACATTCAAAAACATTTTTTCCAACGCAGATTTACTCCTTCATATTTTCTTTTATTTTTTTACTTCCTTATTCCGGAAGCAAATTTTCTTTAAATGTTAAACGTGACAAACCATAATTCTTTTGTACTGCTATAAAAACAACCTTTAAATGTTGCATATTTTTCATTTTTCCATTAGGTGATTGTTACAGAGAAGAGCAGTCCTATTACCTGTTGCATAAATTCCTTTTTATATTTGTGTTTCATGCTTTAAAGCTGAAAGAAAAACACATCAAAATTGATTTTACTGAAATGTACCAAACAATAAAATGATTGGACCTTGGCTCCCCATGGCTATAATCAGTAGGTAATACATGTCTACATGTCCAGCACGCACACAAGTAAGCAGTGAGTGATCCTTGAGTATATATTTGCAAACAAATAAATATCTAAAATATTAATATCTAACACCTATTAACAAAAATGTCATAACTTTAAAATATAAATAAATACTACCTTACCCATACTCAGTCTTACAATCTTAATGTTTCCCATGACTGCATTTAGTAAACATATAAACAAATTTATTGTAGCTAATGCTTTTGAATAAGTGATAAAAAAAAATATAAGTGATTTAATAAGTTTGTACTACAGACAACACCCTCATCAATTGGTTTTCCCTTAACTTTTTGCTTTTAAGCACTATTTTCATTTATTTGCACTCTCTTCCCTCCCTACTCCAACTCCATCATGCCTTTTGAAGTCCCATTATCACCTCCATGCCAACTTTCATTTTCAGCATAGTGAATATACCTCGTGGCAGAGAAGCTTCACTTCAATAGTGCAAGTAGATGCGTGCTTTCTACTGCACAATTAGTAATACATGGTATTTCACTATTGGAGGCTCTTCTGTGTGGTGTGATGATTTTTAACCAAACAGTGGGACGGTTGATTGCCATAGCTGTCAAAGAAGAGGCCCCTATTCTTTGAGGATATTGCACATTGAATAAGTATCGGTGACTTTCAAAAGAGACATTCTGCTATATGTATTATTTTACGTATTGTTCTGTTAATGTATTTGGCACACTGATTAACCTAATTAGGATATTGCTACACACCCTAAATCAGGTTTATTCTGCATGTGGTGTTTCAGTTCATACAAATTTTGTATATGCAATAGTTTTAGCATTCTCGCACCATTTGGTACAGATCAAGTGAGAAAGAATAGCGGACAGAGGGAGTAAATAAACGAGCAATAAAAAAAGTATATTTATTATTAGGTAATTATTAAATACAGAATATGAAATATAGATTTTTTTTTACTGCTCCAAATTTTCTTCTCTCAATTGGTCGCGTCTCACTTGTTCTGTGACTAAAATCAAAACATTGCGGCAGTCTACTAGCCATCGATCATCTTTTCCATCAATCATCTTTTTTTTTTTTCAACACAGACATAAGTCTGAATCTTAAAACAAACTAAATGGTTCGCCCATTTTTTATTTAATTTGTTTTGTGATACATCCATATTGCATTTTGGAGTTTGGGCTCTACTCAGAGGAATCCCAATTCGGTTGAAACCGAAGTCTACAATTTAGCACAATTCCTGGTGATCATAAACATAGTGACACCAATAAGCGATTTTACTTTTCTCACAATATATATTTCATACTGTCACTATCAAGCTATTATACTATCACTCTTCTTCCTTGCCTTTCATTTTTGTATTAATTTGGAAGCTATGCTATCTACCTGTACAATTCTATGTGTACTGCAGATGCCATACCTCTTGTCATCCTTGACTTTTGTGGAGAATAGTTCAACGATAAATGGCGCCACAATAATACCAAAAAAACCTGTGCAGCACAATTTCACCCAAGTGTTTATGTCAAAAAAATACTTATACATACATAAAATCTTGGAGAAAATAAGGTGATAATGCAAAAGGTATTAAAGGTGTAACCGCAGCTGGTTCCCTTATTTACCATTATAATGTCTTAAAGCATAGAACTTAGCAGGGCTAACCATACAGATATCTTAGCCATAATTTTATATAGTTAGTAAGACATTCTCTATTTAACATATATAAATAATTGAGAATACAATATAAAATAAGGATTGTCTTGGAAGCAATAAAGTTTTGTCTTTTTAGATATTTATTATATAAAAATATAAATATAGACATATAAAATCCATTACAATAGTTTATAGCAGAGTTTATAAGATTAAACTAAATGCTTACAAATATTAATAGATTATCATACCCTCCTGAACATGTCATCATGTCAGCCTCTCTGTCATTTTAAGATGGAGCAGCGTCTGTCTCCAAGTCTCTCCTCTCTCTGTGTCTTAACATTTAAAAGTACACCTATTTATACCTTAGGTGTCTTCATTTTCGGGTCACCGTAGTTCATATATGAAAAAGTAACTACTTTTACTTGTATTCATTTTAGGACCTCCCTTAACTTGGCAAAAATACAAAGCCATAACTAAAGGGTATACACATCATGGACATTTTCCTGACTTAGGTCAAGATGGCATCTTAAAGTCTGAACATCTTTATCTACTTAGGGTTACCACAGTATATTATGTACTGAAAGTCGTAGCATTGCCTTGAAGCTTGTTTATGCATTATTGTTATTGTAATACGTCTCGGACAAAATGGCGTAAACATATTATGCAATGAAGGTAAGTAAGAGGTTATTGCTTAAAGAAACATGTATGAAAAACAATATGTTCCATTTCCAACACTTTGTCAGTTTGCAATATCTCTTAAAGACAAAGTACACCATTTGAGGAATACAATATTTGCATTTGCCCATAACAAAGGTAAGTCACAATAGCAGCTGTAAATGAGGTATAACCTGTTAATAAAAACATAAAAGCGACATAGCGTAGACTGTATATAAAGTGGTATCTGTGCAGAAAATACAAAGGACACTCACATGTTCCAAAGCCCTTAAGCCCTTGACTTTTACTTGCAGAAAATGTAGATTGGTTAATTAATTTCTGAACTTTTATCATTGGTGCTATAAACATGCCTCTTAAAAAAAACCTTTCAAGGATTTAATAACTCTCTATCATTTCTTCCTAAGGTTTGCTGCACTATTCCCATATCAATATATGTCAATATTGATAAACCCTGTGGCCTCATCTGATTTAATCTGTAACATCTTGCTGCTCACGGATCACCATCTTACATACGTACACACTACAGCTCCTTGATAAACACACAATGCAACCCCAATACACATACACTCACACTGCACCCCATAGATACACACACACTTTACAGGCCCTAACAGCACACACAATCTTAAAATCTCCTATACATGAGCATGTGCACATGCACTACAGCCGCTAACTACACATAGTACACCATAAACAGACTCCTCTACACACACACTTCACCACAGTGCCTTCTAAACACATACCGACCTTGTCCAATTTTGTTCTTTGGTATCCCACTTATGAGGACACCAGAAACAGGACACCAGCAAATTTCATTTTCCCCAGGACTTGACCTGTGATGGCACTGTTGGTAATTTGGGAGGGTGATGTGGCAGTTCCCTTCTTTGGGTGGTGCCCTGTGCAATTACACTACTAGCACAGACTGTATGCTGACATGGGATATTCGTCATGGCATGATGTCTTTCATGTCTAAACAAAAGGCATCTCCTGTGACATCTCCTGTCCCAGAAAAGAGATCTTCCCTGTCTGATGGTAAGTACCTTTATTACTCCAGCTGAGCTATCATTTCTGTCCACAGAACTTGTCTTGCATCTCCTGAAAAGGTTTTCCAGCTTCCATGAAAAGGTATCTAGCTTGTAATAAGAAAGACACAGTGGGGGAACTACAGCCATTGCTGGTGATGTGGCTTCACTGGGTCACACGTGGTAATGGGGCCACCTGATGGGCATGTGTCTTCAAGGGCCCAAAAAGATTCTTGCACCGGGTCACTCTCTTCTCTAGTTCCACCACTGGCCTAGAAGAACCCAAAGCTTATTTGATCTGACCTTCAACTTCCATCTTCCCCCATGTCCTTATCCAACTCCCTTGCTTTACAATTCGATCCATGCAGCTAAGAATGTAAAGATAATGAAAAACCCATTATATGCTAGAGATCTCAGTTCCAAACCTAGTACACAACTTCTTTTTAATCTCCAAAGTAGTTTTTTTGCATTTGAGCAAATGTGGAAGACGTATCATACTATATATGACATCCTGCAAGATAATTTCCTTTTCTGCACTAAGAAACCCTGGTTTACCTATTATTATTATTATTATTATTATTGACATTATCTACTCCATTAACCTTGCAAATAATAACTTTGTAACATGCTGTCTCCAAATACTGCTATATGCTTACTGCCTTCAACCTCTAATGTTCTGAACAACTTGCTCTTAACTGGTTGACAAATTTCCACCTAATGATTTTCATTGTCTTTGCCAGCTCTCTACTTGACCATCTGCAATCATCTTTCCATTTTCAGTACATTTTAACTGCATAGAAACATAGAATGTGGTGGCAGATAAGAACCATTCGGCCCATCTAACTGCAGTTATCGCTTTTATATGGACTACCGTATTTTTTCTGAGTTTCTAATCTTTCTGTTTTAAATTTTAAATTGTTTTCCTCAGCATTACTTTCTTGGATTCCAGTGTCATCTGTATGCCGACAACACAAAACGTTTTCCACAATCTCTCCCCTCAATTATTGCATGGGGTCTCCAACTGTGTTTTCATTTCTAATAAGATGACGGTTGGTTGCTTGAAACTTAGTCTCTCCATAACAGAACTATCTTTTTGTTACTTCTATAACATACCCAATTTCTTCACTATCCTTTCAGATCAGTGCTGCTACTTCACGAACTCTCTTTTTTTATTTATAGTCCAATTTCAACATTTCAACTTCAATATTTCAGAACAGAGTGAGAACTTGACTGGGTCTCCTGGGTACTTCAGACATCAGGTCTTCTGCTGTAGGCTCTATTCAACTAAGCACAATAAAGAACCATAATCATCAGCTGAAAGTGCTCAGCTAACGCTATGCAGTGTTGCCCTGCATGGCACTGCTTGACTCAGTAGAGTTTCAATAGAAAAAAATGCCAATGCACATTAAGTTGTTCCAAGTGACCACATTTTATTTGCTGTTCAAGCAACGTAACAGTCTAATTTATTTGAAAGAGCAACTAAAAATAAAAAATAAAAATGCCAAAATGTTGCTCTAACTGCAAATAAAGTCAGCTCACTTGGAACAGTTAGTGTGCATTTTTTCTATTTAAGTATGTATTTGCACTTTAGTTTGTTTTTCATTTAGAAGATGTGTGCTTTCACCTCTTTGGATATAATTATTATTAGCTCAGTAGCGCTAACCCGATTCTCCTGCAGTAAAATTCCAGAAGCAGGAGTTGGAGATTCTTGATCCCAACAGGACCCAGCTAAGTTGTCAAACCATTCTAAAACAGTTTGACAAGCTACTCTGGAACAGTGCCAGGACCTTCCTCTCTAGGAAGTTATGGAAGATATTGTGCCTGGAGTGTTCCTTGAAAAACAAAGTTTATATCTGCCCTTTTTTACATATGAAGCAGTGAAGGTTTTTGTTCATGCACATATGATCTTCCCACTTGGTTACTGTAACCCAATATCCATATACTTTACATATGCCTAGATTGGTATTTAGCATTTTTCATTTGCCACTTATCTTACTCCTGTTCTCATTTGCAATCCCTATCCCTGTCATTCAGTGTTATATTTAAGTCTTGCGTTTGCAGTTGTACTCCCAACATATTCTCACTAATCAGCATATACAAGTCTTAATCTGAACTTTTCCTGCACCCCAGTAATAACTCTTTATTTTGCTCACATGACTGCTGTTGCCCCATCCTCCTGGAATTCCCTTCTTTGTTCCAACAGACATACCTGCAATATCCAATCCTTCATAAAAGCACTTCTTTGAGGATACTTACCAGCATTTAAGTGTTTAATTCCTCTCCTTTTCTTAGCCCATTAATGTCTTACCTTATACAACGTGTTTGCCAACTATCTTCTCTAACCTTGTTCACCTTGTTACTGTACAATTTGTCTCACCTTTAAATTAATAGTTTATATTGTTACCACACCTAGCGAACCTCTGCATATATTGTACATTTACATTTTTGGTAATTATGTTCCACCCCCTTCCCAAGGTAAGCTAATTTGAGCAGGGCCCTGTTCTTCTTGTTTACATCACAATAGTTTTTTCTTTCACAATTACTTGTTTGTATAATTTACATTGTGGAATATTTTTTACATAAAATATTAAGTAGTTCTCACAGCCTATAAGCATTTTAATAGTTTTCTGCAATTGATTCGGTATATTCTGACATTAAAAAGTTATTTAGTTTTTAACTATTTAACATCTGGGCATACACTCCGTCTATACCCAATCTTCCTGAACAATTATCTACCTAAGAACTACTCCCTTAATGCAAAGTACATCTTCTATGTACCACAGTGGAATACAAAGGATCACTAATGGAAGCGAATTAGGGACAACAACACATGAAAAGGACTTGGGAATTGTTATAGACAACAAACTATGCAACAATGTGCAATGTCAATCAGCAGTGGCCAAGGCCAGTAAGGTATTGTCATGCATGAAAAAGGGCATTCATTCTCGGGACAAGAATATCATTTTGCCTCTTTATAAATCACTGGTAAGACCCCATATTGAAAATGCTGTGCAATTTTGGGCACCTGTTCTAAAGAAGGATATTATGGCACTAGAAAAAGTGCAGAGGCGGGCTACAAAATTAATAAAAGGAATGGAACATATCGGCTATGAAGAAAGGTTAACAAATTTAAACCTATTTAGTTTAGAAAAACGTCGCCTGAGAGGGGATATGATAACATTATACAAATATATTCGGGGCCAATACAAACCATTGTGTGGAAATCTATTCACAAACCGGACTTTACATAGGACACGAGGCCATGCGTTTAGATGGAAGAAAGAAGATTTCGTCTAAGGCAAAGGAAAGGTTTTTTTACTGTAAGAACAATCAGGATGTGGAATTCTCTGCCTGAAGAAGTGGTTTTATCAGAGTCCATACAGATGTTCAAACGGCTACTAGATGCATACTTGCAAGAACAGAATATTCAAGGATATAATCTTTCAATGTAGGGTAATAACTGCTTGATCCAAGGATAAATCTAACTGTCATTCTGGGGTCAAGAAGGTATTTTTTTCCTAGCTTGTTGCAAAATTGTGCTTCAAACTGATTTTTTTTTTGCCTTCTTTTGGATCAACAGCAAAAAACAAATGTGAGGTAGGCTGAACTTGATGGACGCAAGTCTCTTTTCAGCTATGTAACTATGTAACTATGTAACTATGTAACTAATCATAATGTAATAATGCATATATTCAAAACAAAAGAACATATTAAGTCATAAGCTGTGCATGAATAACCGTAATGCTTTTTTTATTTAGACCACAGTAACGCTTTTTGATATATGTAGCCTTTAGTGCCAATTTTTAAAGTATAACTATTAGCATTCAAAATGTTTTGTTTTATTTTGTGCATTTTATGTTGCGTTTCTGTGTTTGTTTATGTGTTTGTGTTTATTTTCTAAGTGTTTTAATCTAATTACTCATTTATTTTTGTTTTTTAATTCATATTTGATAGAGTAATAGCTTGATAAAGTGGGTTACGAGCATGTCCCCTTTATCCTATTTTACAAAAGTGCTGATTCAAAATGAAATCTGCATTTTTATGAGTCCTCCTTGTTAATGCTGAAAATGCAGGCAGCTTGGAGGGTTGCCGTCTTTACTCGCTTAAAGTGGTGGTGAGGTCTTCTTGTAGAGAAACAGTGGTTTCAATGCTTCTCTATAAGAAGATTTGGTGTTGGATTGAACAATTGCCACTTATGTCCCTGACTTGTAATGCTTCTGTGTTTTTCTAATGCTTCTCATTCTTTTTGATGATCTCCCAGAGGTGAAGCATGGCATACTGAATTAGAGCTAGGTAACTTATTTGTTTAGAGAAATAGTGGTGGGTATAAATCTAAACTTACGAATGGTCACTCCAAAGTTATAAATAAATGTATTCTAACATTGGAGTGTTTATTTGTAAGCTAAGACAACAAAGTGCAACACCTTGGAATTTCCTTGTATATGTTTTTATATTATACCAATCAAATATTTTCTATTGACATACTCCTTCAGCCCGTATTTTCTTTTTACAACTCTATCATGTGATGACTATTTATCAACTGTTACGCAATTGTACTATGTGGTTATCCATGAAAAGAGAACAACTATGCAAACTGTACATGTTATATTAAATGCCATGTGAATTATATGCTTAATGAATATCTAAGTTATTTTATGTACGAAATTATTAGTTTATCATGCATTGATATTTTGCAGACCATGTAGATATTCCTACAAACTATTGCAAGTGAATATAAAACACTGTACTCATTTTTCAGCTACAAAACGTGAACCCAATTTAAGCCCATTAGAAAGGCATTTCTTTGATGTTTACTATTTTAATATTAAGAAGCTACAAAGAGAGTGTGTGTAAAGTTTCAAAGTATAAGACCTATTTCCTACATCCTTTGTAATCAGTGGGTTAGATCACATACTATCAGCTGCAAAGGTGAGGGACAAACTGGCGCCTTTATTGTGAAACTCAATATAAATGCCTGACCTTATAATGAGGCAAAAGGAGTTCTGTCAACTCAATATTGTCACCAATGTAATTATTGTAAGCTATAAAATACTTGTGTGTATGTGTTTTATGATTTTTGGCTTGAGAAAACATATCTTTAATAGTAAAAGGAATGGTTATTTATTTAGTTGTAACTATGTAACACACAGCTGTTGTTAGGTATAAATCATGTAATAGTTTTGGTTTCAGAACCGCCTATAAAAAAAGCTATCTCTGTCACGGCAGAGGTGTTAGCAAGGTTACTTTTTACATCTTAGACTTGGGCATTCGGTATGAAAAGAATTGCAATTCACCCGAATTTTGAACTATCGACTGTTCTTCCACACTCTGTAACTTTGAAAGCACTATATATATGGATGAATCACGAAGCAAACAACACTGGCAATGGGCAAACCATATTTTTTTCATGATCCAGAGTTCTGTCAACGGCCCCAACAAAAAAAATTATTGATGGGAAAAATAATGATGGACAGCCACTAAATGTTGATCTTATTCACAATGAAATAACCAATAGAGGGAAAAAGAGGAGAAACTCCACATGGACGAATCCCAAATTGACCATCGTCATTTTTATTTTTAGATAAATCGATTCATGGAATTAAATTTTTCTACTATGCACAAGTCTGCCAGGGGCCCACCAGGGGCCCACCAGGTGCCAGTTACCTTCTGCCGGAGAGTCAGAAGATCACTTTACTGAACCAGGCTGGCAGAGCAGGCTCTGCTTATGCTCTCAGCCACTGAGCTGACTCTGCACTGCAGGGCTCCTGGAAGCTGTGTTCAGCACGTGGTACACTTACATAAGTTGTCAAAGCATTTGCAAATGATTTAACTACTTACCCTGGGAGGGCACTCCTGGCACCATAACCCTACTGTGTGCTGTCCACATACATTTCTTCAGGCAGAGGGCAAACTCAGCATATCCTATTTCATACATTAAAGTAGCAATGTCACCCCCGAACCCAATAAAATTAGAATTCCATAAAGATAGAATCTCACCGTTGTGAACTTTCACCGTTGTGGGTCTTTGCAAATTCAGAAAGTTTGCCTGACAGTGACAGTGCCGCTTTAACATTGATTTGGGTTACAAGCAGGCCCAGACTGGCCATTGGCCATAGGCTGAGGCTGGTCAGGGAGATCAAAGGATCTCCCCGGCCTGTCCATGCAAAGCCAGCGCTGTCCAAGCGCTGGCCCCGCTGTGTTCCATGATGGGCCGGTGGGGAGAGTCTTCTGCTTTATAGGAATTCATTATTTTGTTAATTTATTTCATTGTTTTATATTTTATGTTGCTATATTCTTTGGGAGATTGCCTGAGGAAGCCCTATTTTGGGTGAAACATGTAGGTTAACTCCTTAGCAACTCTTGTACTTTTAAAGCTTTTTTAGCTTCATTTTATATTTTGGATAAATAAAGCAGTTTTTTCCTGCATCCTGAGTCCGGCTCTCCATACTTCCAGCAGTGGTTCCTAAGAATAAGGGGTCCTGGCTATAGCCCCCCATACCATCAGGGGAGGCACCTTTCTGCAATGAATTCCACTATATACTGTGAGTGCACTCTAATCTTGCATATTTTATTATATTATAACAGTATTACGCTATATTTTTGCATTTTATTATGCTTGTGGATCTACAGCCACTTTCTCCTATACGTTTGCCGTTGTCTTGTATACATACATACATACATACATACATTCAGACTGACATATATGCATATATACAGACATAAATGCATACAGACATCCATACACACATAATGATATGCAGACATACATTCATACTGACATACAGACATACATATATACATACATAGACATACAGACAGACATACATGCATACAGACATACTTACATACTGTGATAAGGTGAATGGGGTGGTCTGTGAGGGAGTCTATATCTCGACAGAATTGTTCAGAGAGGCATATGATTTTTAACCCCAGGGGGAGTGTATGTTTCTGGGTATGTAACCAGAATGAATATTTAGTTATGGGCCCCTGGGGTGGAGCATTTGGAGAGCAGGGTGGGCCAGTGCTCCACTCCGCAGTTTAGCGGTTTTCTTGGAAGACATAGATCCAGCCCAGGGTTTGGGACTGTCTCCAACCTACTGCTCAGCTGCAGGTAATCGGCTGCAGCAGTGGGAATAAATCCCTCCCTGCTAGGCAGGTAGGAAGAGAATGTTTTGTTTCTCTCTGAAAGGCTGGAAGCAGCAGGCTGGCTAAATACTGGAGTGCTGAGAGTGGACAAAGACTCTAGGTTGGTGAAACCACATTGTTTTGTTTAGTTTAACCCTGAGAGATAGGGAACCTAATGTCAGTTAGTGCTCAGACGAGCTAGGTTTTTGTTTATAAGGTTTTGTGTTACATTTATGTTTTTCATTTACTGCTGTATCCTGTGTGGATTTAAAAATAAAGTGCCTGGAGTATATGCAATTACAAGGACTGTGCATGTTTTTACCCTAGAGGACCGTGCTACCTGCCGACAAGGATCACAATACATACATACATCCATAGACATACATGCATGCATACATACAGACATACATACAGACATACACATACATACATACAGACAGACATACATGCATGCATAGTCAGACAGACATACATAGACATACACACAGACATACATACATACATACATACATACAGACAGACACACAGACATGCATGCATACAGACAGACATACATACATACATACATACACATACATGCATACAGACATACAGACAGACAGACATGCATACAGACATACATACACATACAGACATACAGACAGACAGACATACATAGACATACATGCATGCATACAGACAGACATACATACATACATACATACATAGACATACATACATAGACAGACATACATGCATACTGACATAATGGCATACATGCATGCAGACATACATACATACACATACATACAGACAGACATACAGACAGACATACAGACAGACAGACATACATAGACATACATACATGTAGACAGACAGACATACATAGACATACATGCATACAAACAGACATACATAGACATACATGCATACAGACAGACTGACAGACATACATACATGCATACAGACAGACATACATACACAGACATATATATAGACAGACATACATACATAGACATACAAACAGACGTACATACACAGACAGACAGACATACATACATAGACATACATGCATGCAGACAGACATAAATACAGACAGACATACACAGACATACATGCATACAGACAGACATACACATACATACATACAGACAGACATACATAGACATGCATACATACATACAGACTTACATACAGACAGACATAGACATACATACAGACAGACATAAATGCATACAGACACACACACATAGCTCATTTTCCAGCCACCCTCCTGTCTCTTACCTTTTCTTTGCAGGATGATGGGAGTCGGTGCAGCTCCCTCTTCACTGCCTGGCTCTCCCTCTTCACTGGTGCGCGCGCTCCTTCCGTGCGGAGTGAGCTGGAAGGAAGTGACCACTAATCCAATCTACACTAGATAGATAGATAGATAGATAGATAGATAGATAGATAGATAGATAGATAGATAGGTAAAATGTAGTTTGTTTCACTCTAAGTGTATTTTGAGATATATATATATATTTTTTAAAGAAAATAATTATGTATACATTAATAATTGAAAATATTTAGATTATATATGTATGTATATATATATATTTTATTATTATTATGATATTTATAGAGCGCCGTCAAATTCCGCAGCGCTTTACAATGGGTGGACGAACAGACATGTAGTTGTAACCAGACAAGTTGGACACACAGGAACAGAGGGGTTGAGGGCCCTGCTCAATGAGCTTACATGCTAGAGGGAGTGGGGTAAAATGACACAAAAAGGTAAGGATAGTATTAGACTAGTGACAGTTGCAGAAGAGGAATCAGTCAGGAGCTATTAACAGTTTAATTGATACGCTTTTATGAAGAAGTGGGTTTTTAAAGATTTTTTGAAGGAGTTGAGACTGGGTGAGCATCTAACGGAGGAGGGAAGCGAGTTCCACAGGAACGGTGCAGCCCTCGAGAAATCTTGAAGGCGAGCATCAGAGGTGGGAGTACGGACAGAAGATAGACGTAAGTCTTCAGCAGATACTGTGTAAGGGCCTAGATGGGACATACTTGTGTATAAGGGAGGATAGATAGGTGGGAGCAGCATTATGTAGAGATTTGAAAGTAAGAACCAGAATTTTAAATTGAGCTCTATATTTTATAGGAAGCCAATGTAGGGACTGACAGAAGGGTGAGGCATGGGAGGTGTGGGCGGACAGGAAGATGAGCCTCGCCGCCGCATTCATTATGGACTGTAACGGCGCAAGTTGGGAGCACGTAAGACCACTGAGAAGCGGATTACAGTAGTCAAGGCGAGAAAGGACAGTGGAATGGACCAACACCTTAGTCGCATCTGGCGTTAAGTAGGGGCGGATGCGCGCAATGTTTTTGAGATGGAAATGACAGGATTTGGCAATAGATTGAACATGAGGCTTGAAGGAGAGGTCGGAGTCAAAGAGAACACCTAGGCAGCGAGCCTGCGTTGTGGAGCTGATGGTAGCACCGTTGACTTGGAGGGAGGGAGACACATGAGTAACAACATTTGAAGGAGGAAAGACCAGAATTTCAGTTTTGGTCAAGTTTAATTTAAGGAAGTGGGCAGCCATCCAGTTAGAAACAGCAGAGAGGCAGTCAGAGACACTAGTCAAGAGGGACGGGGAGAGATCAGGAGAGGACAGGTAGATTTGCGTGTCATCTGCATAGAAATGATATTGGAAGCCAAAAGGAGCTAATGAGTTTACCAAGGGAGGCAGTATAGATGGAGAACAGTAGGGGACCAAGGACTGAACCTTGGGGGACACCAACAGAGAGGAGTTGGGGAGAAGAAGCAGAGCCAGAGAAAGAAACACTGAAAGAGCACTGGGAGAGGTAGGAGGAGCACCAGGAGAGAGCAATATCTTGTAGACCGATATTGCGGAGGATGAGAAGAAGCTGTTGATGATCAACAGTGTCAAAAGCCGCAGACAGGTCAAGGAGAATTAGGATAGAGTAGTGACCACGAGATTTTGCAGCGAGTAGATCATTGGATACTTTGGTCAGTGCCGTTTCCACAGAGTGCTTAGCACGGAAACCAGACTGAAGTGGGTCTAGCAGAGAGTTGGACTCGAGGAAGTCTGTCAATCTCGCATACACAATTTTTTCAAGGATCTTGGATGCAAAAGGCAGTAGCGAGATAGGACGATAGTTGGATGGGGAGTTAGGGTCAAGATTGGGCTTCTTTAGAATTGGGGTTACAGTTGCATGTTTGAAGGGCAATGGAAATATACCAGAGAGAGAGAGAGATTGAGAATTTTAGTGAGAGGTGGAGAAAGAGAAGAAGACAGAGTACGGATGAGATGCAAGGGAATTGGATCTAGGGAGCAGGTGGTGGGGCAGGAGGACTGATTGTAGAGATCTTGTCAGTGAAGTGAGTTGCAAAGTTTGAGGTGGTCAAGTTAGTAGGTGGAGGAGGAACAGCAGGGCGAAGAAGAGAGTTAAATGTGTGAAACAGTCGTTTGGGTTCGCGGGAGAGTGTGGTTATGAGGGTATTGAAGTAATTTACTTTTGCAGAGGAAAGAGCCAAGCTGTATGAGCTCAGCATAAATTTATAGTGGAGAAAGTCAGATGCACAGTGAGACTTTCTCCAACAGCGTTCTGCAGTTCTGGAGCATTTTTGGAGGTATTGAGTGAGCTAGGTGTCCCTGGGTTGTGGTTGGGGGGACCTGCAGCGTTTAAATGTACAAGGTGCCATGATGTCTAGTTGAGAGGAGAGGGTGGAATTGTAGAAGGAGGTTGCAGAACTAGGACAGGTGAGGTTAGAGATAGGTAAAAGGAGAGTTTGGAGATTAGTGGAGAAATGCTCTAGGTCAAGACATTGGAGGTTTCTGTGAGAGTGATGTTCAGACGGTGGTGTCAATTGGGTCTTAGGTATGCCATTGTCAAAAGTCAGCAGATGGTGGTCAGATAGAGGAAAATGAATATTGGAGAGATTAGAATATTGGAGAGATTTATATATATATATATATATATATATATATATATATATATATATATATATATATATATATATATACATATATATATAAAATTGAGTCTGTTTCACTGTAAGTGTATTTTGATATACAGTTGCAAGAAAAAGTATGTGAACCCTTTGGAATGATATGGATTTCTGCACAAATTGGTCATAAAATGTGATCTGATCATCATCTAAGTCACAGCAATAGACAATCACAGTCTGCTTAAACTAATAACACACAAAGAATGAAATGTTGCCATGTTTTTTATTGAACACACCATGTAAACATTCACAGTGCAGGTGGAAAAAGTATGTGAACCCTTGGATTTAATAACTGGTTGAACCTCCTTTGGCAGCAATAACTTCAACCAAACGTTTCCTGTAGTTGCAGATCAGGTGTGCACAATGATCAGGAGTAATTCTTGACCATTCCTCTTTACAGAACTGTTTCAGTTCAGCAATATTCTTGGGATGTCTGGTGTGAATCTCTTTCTTGAGGTCATGCCACAGCATCTCAATTGGGTTGAGGTCATAGATTTACTTCTATGCTTTGAGTCATTGTCCTGTTCTGTTGAGCTTCAGCTGGTAGACAGATGGCCTTACATTCTCCTGCAAAATGTCTTGATAAACTTGGTAATTCATTTTTTTTTCGATGATAGCAATCCGTCCAGGCCCTGATGCAGCAAAGCAGCCCCAAACCATGATGCCCCCACCACCATACTTCACAGCTGGGATGAGGTTTTGATGTTGGTGTGCTGTGCCTTTATTTCTCCACACATAGTGTTGTGTGTTTCTTCCAAACAACTCAACTTTGGTTTCATCTGTCCACAGAATATTTTGCCAGTACTGCTGTGGAACATCCAGGTGCTCTTGTGCAAACTGTAAACGTGCAGCAATGTTTTGTTTGGACAGCAGTGGCTTCCTCTGTGGTATCCTCCCATGAAATCCATTCTTGTTTAGTGTTTTACATATTGTAGATTCGCTAACAGGGATGTTAGCATTTGCCAGTAACTTTTGTAAGTCTTTAGCTAACACTCTAGGATTCTTCTTCACTTCATTGAGCAGTCTGCGCTGTGCTCTTGCAATCATCTTTACAGGATGGCCACTCCTAGGGAGAATAGCAGCAGTGCTGAACTTTCTCCATTTTAGACAATTTGTCTTACTGTGGACTGATGAACAGCAAGGCTTTTGGAGATACTTTTATAACCCTTTCCAACTTTATGCAAGTCAACAATTCTTAATCGTAGGTCTTCTGAGAGCTCTTTTGTGCGAGGCATCATTCACATCAGGCAATGCTTCTTGTGAAAAGCTGTAACCAACATCTCCAATCTCATCTCATTGATTGGACTCCAGTTGGCTGACATCTCACTCCAATTAGCTCTTGGAGATGTCATTAGTCTAGGGGTTCACATACTTTTTCCACCTGCACTGTGAATGTTTACATGGTGTGTTCAATAAAAACATGGCAACATTTCATTCTTTGTGTGTTATTAGTTTAAGCAGACTGTGATTGTCTATTGTTGTGACTTAGATGATGATCAGATCACAATATCATTCCAAAGGGTTCACATACTTTTTCTTGCAACTGTATATATATATAACCTAAATATTTACAATTATTAATGTATACATAATTACTTTTTAAAATTATTTATGTGTGATTATAATTATGTCATTGCAATCTCATTGTCAGGCAGTCACCCTGATCAGGGTCGCCATGGTACCAGGCCAGGGGGGTGTCCATCTCTGGTGCGTGCTATACCACCCTACGGTTTTAAATCCCACATTTTGCAGCAGGGCATAAGATGCCCTGTGTCCTTATGGAGTTAAGTATAAGGTCTAAACTTTTTTTCATATGTTTACCCTTTACATCAAGCTAACCTTCTTTTTAACTGTATTTGGTTTGTTTGTTTCTTTGTTTGTTGCATTGTTTGTGTTTATTTTTTATTCTGTTTTTTTTGGATTAGACATAGTTTAAAAGCATATAAAACTAGCTTAGTATAAAAGAGGCATCACACTATGAAAAGATGTTAGAAGGAAAAATTGAAAATAGATGTTAAAAAAGCCTTCCTGAGAACCTATCTGTATTCCCACGGATGCCGACACCCTCCCCAGGTACCTCTGCAGCTGGGAATACTGCCCCTTTCACCAAGGCAGACATTAAATCCCTGTTCCAGGGCAATGTTCCAGGCAGACATGGCTGTGGTTAAGAAGGAGATGGACACGCTTACAGACCGGATTGTAGCAGCTGCAACAGATTTGGGCACAACAAAAGTAGCACACACAGCTACAGATGCTGCCCTCAACTCCTTACAGAAAAGTAATGCTAATATGCAAAATTGCATGGCCACCCTGAAGGATATGGCTAAAGCTGAGAATGTGAGGCTACGGGGGTGTCCCTGAGACTGTTACAACTTAGTACCTGCCACACTTTCTCAGGTGATTACTAACTACACTGCTGCCACCGAAACAAGCAAAACTGGTCATTCTGGACTATTGCCTACACTTAGCCAATTTCCCTAGGGCACCACCAGCGACTTCCAGAGAGGTCCTCCTAAAGTTTGCGCGGGACTCTGATAGGGGCATTATTATGTGGGCAACCAGGGGCACCACTTCCACAGATTTCAAAGCTGTCAACTCACCTTCTTCAGGGACATTTCTCGCCATACAGCCCTATGGAGGCAGTCATTTCGTCAGGTCATCCAGCTTCTCAGGGAGCATAAAGTATCCTACAAGCGGGACGTAAGACAACTTTTGGCGGAGAAGGGTGGCAGAACGTATCCTATTACTCACCTCTCAGAGGTACCATAGCTGCTCTGGGAGCTGGGGCTACTGGCAGTGCATCATATATAGTGGTCTGTAGACCGGCTCAAACATCGGCTCAAAGATCCATCGATCCTCCACCATGAACAGTCCTCGTGCATAGCACTTTCTTACCAGTATATATGGTCTTACCGACTACTGTTTGAGTTAACATTGTTTTCATTGATAAGTTTCTGTGTCTTAACTGGCTCTGTAAGCTGACGCTCAGTCTGGTACACCCAGCATACTCTCCCCCCCTTAGGCTAATGTTTCACCCGCTGATTACCTGTAGGCTGAGACCAACATAGCCCGCCAAGTTAGCTGATTACACCTACTGTACTGCATATTTATATACGAGGCTGTTGAGTTATTGCGTGTTTATTCGGTTATGTTGTATTCTATAAAATGGTGCTCTATCCTTACCAATGCCTGACCAATTTACTGTAACCAGCACAAATCTGTCACTATGTTATTTTATGTTGTCAAACTATAACAGCATCGCAAAAATAAAGAATGTAAAAAAAGGTTTCCAAAATTAAATTAAATGTAAGCTTTTTTATGCTATTATGTATTATTTTGTTTTTCTTTTTTAAAGAGACAAAAATGCATCAAATGTGTGTCTGTTCTTGTGCACATGTGAGTCATTAGATATGACAATGGTACAGTCTGCTGTATGAAAATAGGATAACATAAAAGTGCCAAGTTAATGTTACTTAACAAGTAGGCATTGTAACAATTATAGGGTTATTTACTAAAGTGAGAATTCACACTGAATTCAAAATGAATTTAAAATTTAAGGTAGAAAAAGCTAAACTGGAAAAATTAAGTTCAACTACATTGCTCTAAAATTTGAAATTCACTTTGAATTCACACTTTAGTGAATAAAACTGAAAATGTCACCATTTTCACCATAAAACTATAAAACTATTTGCATTTGAACAATAAATCTCAGTGCAATTGTGATTACACGTACAGCATACTTTTCATATTTCAAACAATCAAGTTCAACATGTAGTTAAATCTAGCTTAGATGTTCGTGTTTTGACAGAAATGAGAATGGGAATGTAGAGTTAGTCAGATGTTTAACCAATTTATTTCTGAATGAACCTGAGATGTAATTTTTGGAACGAAGTTCTGCTTTAGATTTGAATATTGTTGTTCAAGATTTGCAAGCAACTAACAGGTTAACACATATACGGTCCACAAACACTGTGCAATGGGTTAGCGCAATAGATTGTTCTTCAATCTGTCAATGAAGGGGTTAAGTAACCAGAAATATATTTAAGTTATAAATAAGCAGGAAGATTCTTTCTGTCAACGCATTTCAATTTAAGTCTCCTGCTAAGCAAACAGCTTCCAGAAAAAAAGTCTTGTGGCCAGAGCAGCATGGACACAGAATTGTAACTCACAAAGATCAAAGAATAGTGTATGCTCATAAATTAACCCCATTGTTGAAGAGACTTGTAAGGAGATGGATTGTAAATTATGCAAGTTTCTAATTAACATCACAAGATATAAAATGTCTTACGATGGAGCCTTGTAGAACCCAGAAAATGTTGATTTAATACATGCATATGCATTTTTACTGTAAACGTGGAGTTGCTAATAATTGGAATCCTGAACTATTGAAGCTGCTATTAAGACATAATATTTATGTAAAACCAAATTCACGAGAACACAGACAGACAGGAGGACATTTTGAGCCATAATATATACAGATATATATCTGTATATATCATGGCTCAAAATTCATATATATATATATATATATATATACATACATACATACATACATACACACACACACACACACACACACACATATATATATATATATATACACATACACATATATATATATTCATATTTATTTATTTTCACATAACTTCTAAACATTTTAGTAACTCATGTGATGCAGCCCCATGCAATGTTACAATATGTTGAAATTAAATATATTATTCATATATAGACAAATTCGTATCACAACGGAGGAACTGATTTTATAGTCCCATAGACTTTGTCTCTCAACCTCTTGTCAGAAGTTACCTAACTCCACTTAGCACCCTGCTAACCCATCTGGACATTATTGTACATCCTTCGTGATAATGTGTGTTGTACATCATTTGATATGATCACAACATATGGTCCATCAACTTTAAGGAGGTTTTTTCTTATAGGCAGCATATGGGATGTGATCATGATCTCTGTAGAAAAGTGTAACCAGTATGACTTAATAGGAAGTATCATTTTCCTGCAATTGTTATTAATCATCTGCTCTACACTTTGATTTTGTTATCCATTTTGCTCTATTGGAACAAATTCATTTTACATTAAACTACATTAAGTGAAATTACATTTTGTATCAAAATGGATCTTTTGACTTTCATGTCTGATGTTTTTGGAATGATGGTTTCAACAACTAGCTGCAATGTGCTGCCTTTTTTCTCTTTCTTTGGTGGTTTATAGGATTCAGTAATTCCTAATTTACAATGTTTTGATAAAATAAAGGCAGTTAGTGCTCAGTTCATTGTTGGTTATATGGGTATATGTTTTAAAATTTAAATTGCCGTAAAATATAACAAAATATGTTTTGATGAATAATTAGAATGCATGCATTATATATATTTTTAGAGAACATATTTTTTTTCTTACCTGGGTTAAACCAGGTAACATAAACCTATATAGATGTATTTTTATAGCCACACATATTACCCCTTATTTATCAAGATATTAAGATTAGATCTTTTAACATTTACTTTGAAATGAATAAAAAATGACGGGAGGGGGACAACAGTTTTTTGTATTGACTGCTATTCAAGGGTTCCTAAAACAATATGCGTAGATTATTAGTTTAAATTTATACTTCACAGATATAAGGAGAGATACAAGGTTTTAGAGTTAATTAATGTTAATGGAGAAATATTATTTTTATCTCATACTGTAGGTGTGACAAAAAAAGTAATTTTCGTTTGCAACTTCCCAAAAAGTTGGAACTAAGTTTATTTAGTGCTATTTTATGTTAATGGGCTGGATTCTCTTAGTAAGGGTATACACTGACTACTGAAAAGCTATTTCAATAGACTTCAATAGAGGAATTGTTATTCAGTAAGTAGACTATATCTTTACTCTACTTAGAGTAAATGCCTCTATGTGGATGTAGATCATCTCCACATTGCCTTAGCTTTCTCTTTCACCTCTCTGGTTGCAAGAATGTAATGTGTTTTAAGCAATATTAACTCTTGCACAGTAAGTATGAGTGTTTATGATATATACGAGGCATGATTGGGGTGTAGACTGAGAAATTTGTATATTAGCTAGGTGAAGACCAGCGCTGGAGCTGAGAAAGGTGAGGTAAAATGCTGAGTTTCTTTTTGAATTGTAATGTTTTGCAATATGAAACAAAATGTAAACCCATATATGCACTGGGCTAGGAGGGCAGGGCATAAAGGGATGCTCCAAGCACTAGACGGTTGTGACTCTGGTGATTGGAGAACAAGGATCCTGTCGTTGCATGCCCACATTTTAAATCTTTGCCGTTTTCTAGATATTTACATAAGTATAGAGCCATGACTCCAACCCTGTCGCTTATCACATCATTAATTAGGTGTGCTATGAGAGTTTTACTTGCAAGTGTAACAGAACTCCTGTTATTGCCTGGAACCCCAGACTCAACCGTGTACAAAAGCCCCTTTTTACAGACCCTGTAATTGCTTCATGCAGCTAAGAAAAGACCGTTCATTTAAAATCATTCACTTAAAATGAATGATCATGTATTTGACCAAAACCCGTTCATATACCGAATCTTTTGTCGAACGACTGACCACCCAGAGCAGGAGTGTGGCACCAATTAACCTCCCTAACCCGTGAAAATCACAAACACCTCAACATTCTAATGGATCAACAGGGTGGTTGGTGTTCGTCTGTGCGAACACGTGGCGGCGGACCTTTTGTCTAGTCGAACGCACTAAGCAGTGTTTGGTCATCGACCGTGTGAAACTAATTTCACCTATCTTTCCCACGAATACCGCTGAAACTTCTACCTTCCGTGCGTTCAACTAGAAGTATATGAAAAGAGCGCTATTTTGTGAGCATAATCATACGAACAAGATGTATTCACTGATAGTAGACACAAACGTTTCCGTTCGTGCAATTTATAATTATTGTGAAGGGAAAAATAGACCGACCGCATAGACTTAATCCATGGAACTGCCTTGGGCAGGGAAATGTGCAAGCGGTCGGTCGCATCCACATTTCAGCTAACTCCCGAACCACCGGTTCGATTCGTCTCAATTTTGGATATGTTGTTCCCCTGAATATGCTGTTTAATAAAATGTAACTCTTGAGCTGATAAAACAATTAACTCAATTATCTCCCAAGCAGAGGGAAGGAATGTACAGTGATGAATAGGTGTGTTTTTACTTTAAATCTGTAAATGATTGGCTGCTGTATTTTCATCTTCAGTGCCCCACAGCGTCCACGTGGGTGGTAACCTTGCTGTAAAATATGTATAAAAGAAGCTGCTTGTGTGGTCATTAAAACAGTTCTGCTTAACCCTTCAAAATGTAGCCTTGTCTCGTTAATAAAAGGGAACCTGCTCCAGCTTAATCACTAGCTCTTTTAAAAGCTCTGCTTCTCTCTCTACTCGGATCCAGCGGATGGGATATCGTGACTACCCTGCAGCACAGCCTCTTGCCGGGAAAAAGGACATCTCCAACGGCCGATATCCCTCTACAACCAGGGTAGCTGTTACAGCAAGTAAGGTCCTATTTTCACCAAGGTTGTGCTTTGAGCATATGGCTACTCACAGCACAGCTCCAGTTAGGGACTTTGGGAGCTGAAGCACCAGGTTTGGGTCTCTTTAGCCCTGGATCTCCATATTGACCACAAGTGCCTTTGTAAAGGCTATAGAAATCACATTGCAGGCAGAGGTGGATACATGCCTGGAAAAAGGGCTGTAGCAGAATAGGCAGAGGGAACAATACCTGCCTGGAAGAAGGGGTGCAGTGAAATAGGCAGAGGGGGTGATACCTGCCTGGAAGAAGGGCTGCAGTGAAATAGGCAGAGGGGACTATACATGCCTGGAAGGATAGCGACAGCCTGGTCAGGTGGAAAAGCTCCAGAAGGACCCCAGTCAAGCCACAGCGACTAGGGCAGAAGAGCGTCAGTTTTCCCCAGATTCCAGCTATGAAGTGATCCTGGGCAGAGCTCCGCTACATTCACATTAGTGAATATCTCTGTAAGGGTGTTAAGTGTTACAGAATAGCAGACTCTCTCAGAGGCCTTTGGAACTCAGTAGAGCAGTGGCATAGTAGCAAAAGTTACATTAACGCATTGCTAGGTAGAAAAGTGAAGACGTGGAGTAAATGCAATATTAGCTTAAAAGGAGCAGTATATAAAGGACTAATTTACAAAATTCAGAAAATAATAGCCTACATCCACAAAATAAAAACATATATTTTTCCCATAGCTGAATAAAACCACCTTTAGTCACAATGGCCTTATTGTGATCACCGTGAAGCATCCCGTTTTGTGCCAAGTCTTGTATGGGAGCTGAAAATCTTAATATATATATATTCAGAGAAAAGGCAGTGGTTACATTGCTGAATCGGAACACCTCTAGAGGGAGTTACTCAGATGGCCACTGGAGGTGCTTTGTACCTCTAGTGGTACCTCTGGAGGCAGAGCCAGGTAGTGTCATGGGTGAAAAGGTAAGTAAACTCACCTTTCCCATGCGATTGGAGGGAGGACCTGGACCTAAATGGTTAGTTTAACATTATAGTGTCAGGAATATATGTTTTTAGTGATGTCCCGAACGGTTCACCGAACGGTTCGCCACGGATGGCGAACATATGCGGTAAACTTTGACCCTGTACCTCACAGTCAGCAGACACATTCCAGCCAATCAGCAGCAGACCCTCCCACCTCCTGGACAACATCCATTTTACATTCATTGTGAAGATGCATTCTTAGTGAGCTGTCCAAGAGGTGGGAGAGTCTGGGAGGGAGGGTCTGCTGCTGATTGGCTGGAATGTGTCTGCTGACTGTGAGGTACAGGGTCAAAGTTTACCGCATATGTTCGCCGTCCGCGGCGAACCGTTCGGCAAACGGTTCAGGACATCACTAATGTTTGTACCACTGACACTATTGTGTTCCTTTAATGTGTCCCAAAACACAAGAAACATGCCATCTGCCATACATTTCAGGATCAAAAATAATTTTGTTACAAGTCATATTAGCAAGTTTAAATTAAAGGAAATTGATAAAACTGTTTTAAAGCCAAGGTTTCTGCAGCATTACTTCTAGATACCCAGCTGTGAGCTAATTTGTATAGATACTCTTAGTGCTACAGGAGAAAAAAAAACTTGGAATGTGACAAAGGCCCATACAGCCCTCATATGCTAATCAGAAATAAGACTGGTACATACACAATGGCTGTTTTTGGAAGCAGAAGTTTAAAAAGCTGAAATTAATTCTGTTGTATCTTGGCCTCTTAAGCTTTTCATTGTTTGAAATAGTTGTGTAATTTGATGAGCTTTCAAATCTATCAGTCTTCTTTGAGACCAAGAACATGCATGTCCTTTTTGTCTCTGCCATTTCACTGTCTGTTCCACTGCTTAAATGGGGCAATGATCACAAGAATATAGAACCGTAATACCCTGACATATTTTACTGCCTTGTAAATTCATGCAACACTTAGCTGGGAGGATTACTCATCAAGATCCTTGCTATACCTGCAATTAGCCATCTGTCATTCGGCATTGAGAAGACTGTGCCAAATTAAAGCATAACACAATGACTACTCTTTTATAATGTACTTGTAAAATGCAAATTTGTTCTTAGTTTAGATTGTAAGCTTGTGGTCATGTCTCAGTCTCTCAAACCCTACCGTATTCGTTGTTTTGGTTTGTTAGTTACACGCATCTAGAACTTTACAAATTGCTAATGCCATGTGTATTTAAAAAAAAAAAAAAAATACTTTGCATTATTGCTTAAATGGTGAGCTTTTTAATTTCAATAAATTAATACATTGTAGAGCAGGATATTTTACTTGCTGTTAAAGACATAATAGCTCTGTCACATCTAGAAAGATACAAAAAATAGCCACAATATTAAAACTACTAACAGGTGAAGTGAATAACATATTGTTACAATGGCACCGGTCAAGGGGTGGGATATATTAGGCAGCAAGTGAACAGTTAGTTCTTCAACTTGATGTGTTTGGAACAAAATGTGCAAGTAAAATGATCTGAT
Organism: Pelobates cultripes; assembly: GCA_933207985.1. NCBI lineage: Eukaryota > Metazoa > Chordata > Amphibia > Anura > Pelobatidae > Pelobates > Pelobates cultripes. Next base: position 156,596,402 of record OW240914.1, on the reverse strand, counting down.
TGACTTTGTCAAGGGTCAAATAATGATGGCTTTATGACTTGGTCAGGACATCTCCAAACTGGCATGTCTTATAGGGTTTCCCCAGTATGCAGTGATTAGTGTCTATCAAAAGTGGTGCAAGGAAGGACAACCGGTAAAACTGGCATCAGGGTCATGGGTGCCCAAAGCTAAATTTTGCACATTGGGAAGCGAAGGCCAGCCCATCTGGTCCAAACACACAGAACAGTTCAAATTGCAGTTTGCTGCATATGGGGCTGTGTAGCCGCTGAAAGTGCCTCGGGTGGGGACGTTAACATAACAACTGGACCATGGAGCAATGGAAAAAGGTTGCCTGGTCTAAAGAATGACGTTTTCTTTTAGATCAGATGGATGGCCAGGTTCGTGTGCAACGTTAACATGGGAAAGAGATGGCAAGCCGGCAGAGACAATGTTATGCTCTGGGCAATGTTATGCAAGGAAACTTTGGATCACGGCGGTCATGTGGATGTTACTTTGACACATACCACCTAACTCATGTCAATGCTGTTCCCTGACGGCAGTGGCCTCTTTCGGCAGGTAAATGCACCCTGCCACACTGCAAAAATTGTTCAGGAATAGTTTAAGGAACATGACAAAGAGTACAAGGTGTTGCCTTTGCCAAATTTCCCAAATCTCAATTTGATTGCACATCTGGAGGAACTTGCAGGACAAAAAGGGTTTGCTGACATTAGTCTTGATACTAGATGCAACAGGACACGTTCAGAGGCAGCTGATGGGGCCCATCAGTTGTAAATAGTGAAAAACATCTAAAATACTTTTAAAATACTTCATTTTCCAAGCCCAATACACCGAAGACTTATTTGTAGCTTGTTGGTGTGCCTCTTTTAGGGACAATAGGAAACTGTCCCCAACTGTTATATAATTAGTGCTTTATTAGAAGCACTCACACTAGTTTTAGGGCACAAGAACCCTGCAGGGATCATAAACAGTGTTCCCTGGAAGGTCTGCCCTCAGTGAGATGGCAAAAATGATTGACAGGAAACATGGTGTATATTCACACGAGGTTGACCTGCCAGTTATGTGGGCTGACATGCCCCCTTTCAATGCAGGTCATGCCCCCTTTCAACTGCGTCACTGGCCTGTCTACTTCCCTCCCACCAGCGTTCCGATTTTGTGACTGATGAAGTTGGGGGTTATGTCTGCATTCAAAAAACAAAACTACACACAAATGTATGCCCATATTCAAATGCCAACACCCCTACATTCAAAACCAAACACCACACACCAGCACACCACTGCTTTCAAATAGCAAGAGTAAAACACACAACTGGATTCAAATGCCAACAATACATACAAACACGCCCCTACCTTCACGCACACATTAAAAAAACATGCTCACATTCAAACACACAAACACTGCTCAGTGCTAGATACAACCCTGCAGGGACAGACAAATGGTAGATACCCAGCTGGCACAGCACTGTGGCAGTTGTAGAACATATGGCCATCTACCTCTTACATTGTGGGGGCGCCAAACAAAACTCTTGCACCTGAGCAATTGTTCTGCGTTAACTCCACTGCAGTGCAGAGGAAGGGCCGGTGCAAAGATTTTTGGGTACATAGGCAAAGATTAATTTTTCTGCGCTCCCCACCAAACATAACATCTTTACCTGTGTGCCTCTTAAACTCCTTTTTGTGTTTCTTATCCGCTCTTTTAAATGTCTTACTCCCTATAGTGTATGTTATCTCCCACTGACAGGAAGTGCTCTATCTGTCAATCCGGCCGGGTACAGGAAACAGAAGCTCATGTACCGCGGTCCGCTCCGCTCAATTATGCTACACTCAGTGGTGTATACACACTGACAGTCACACACACTCAATGACAAACACACAGATGTCACTGACAGGCACAGACTTACTGATCTGACACACTCATTCATTGACATACACACGCACACTGACAGACATACACACGGACAGACACACAAACACTGACAGACATACACACTGACAGACACACAAACACTGACAGACTCATTAACAGACACCCACTGATAGTCACACACAGACTCAATGACAAACAGACTCTCACTGATTTGACAGACACAAACACACACTGACAGACACACAGTCATACACTCACATGCACATATATACACTCACAGACACACACACTCACTCACACACTCACACTTTTGCCCCCCCAGAGCCGGTGCGCCCTAAGGCGCCCACCTGTGCCGCCTTATGGACGCGCAAGCCCTGTGCAGAGGTCTTGTGGAGTCCAAACCTCAATGAATCAGAAATGGTTTAGCAGCAAAAGGAGGACCTACACGATACTGGGCAGGTGGATACTGTGGTCAGGGCCGCAAAGGTTGTCATGGGCCCGGCGGTCCTGGGTGGCCCGGACTGCTCAGGTCGTCCGGGCCCCACATTCAGTGGGTACATACCTGGGTCGCAGGGGGCCCTGCGACCCCAGTATGTACCCACAGGGCCAGCCTCTTCTCCTGGGGGGCCCAGCAGCCGGTCACCTCAGGGCCCCCCAGAGGCTGGCCCTGCTGACACCACGTCATCTTCCGGCTCCGGCATCAGTACGGTGCGCGAGGGAGCTGAAGCGGAAGCACACAGAGAGTGCTCCCTCACGAGCTGGCTGGCTGGCTGGGGGGAGAGAGGGAGAGAGGAGGGAGAGAGGAGGGAGAGGGGGAGAGAGGAGGGAAGGGGAGGAAAGAAATTTAAGGGAGGGAGGGAGGTGGGGGGGAGGAAACCCTGAGGGAGGGAGGGAGAGGAAAGAAATTTAAAGGGGGTGGAGGAAGGAAATTTAAGGGAGGGGAGGGACCTGAAATTCTATGAAGGGGAGGAGGAAGCACCAAGGAAGGAAATTTGAGGGGGAGGAAGGAAATTTAAGGGAGAGGAAGGAAATTTAAGGAAGGGGGAGAGGAAGGAAATTTAAGGAAGGAGAGAGGAAGGAAATTTGAGGGGAGGGGGGAGGAAGGAAAATTTAAGGAGGGGAGGAAGAAAATTTAAGGAAGGGGGAGAGGAAGGAAATTTGAGGGGAGGGGGGGAGAGGGAGGAAATTTGAGGTGGGGAGAGGAAAGCAATGTGTAACCGAACGAAGTACTACCAGCTGCATTGCTGAAATTCTCTGCCTAAAGAGGTGGTTTTACCTGAGTCTATACAGATGTTTAAACAGCAATTGGATAAATACTTGCACAAACATAATATTCATAGATATACTAATTAATTGGTGGGTTAATAGCTTCTTAATCCAAGAAAATATCTGACTGGCATTTTGGGGTCAAGAAGGATTTTTATTTTCTTTAAAAAGTTGCCATGTTGGAAGCGCTTCACTGTGGGGTTTTTTTTTTTTTTTTTTCTTCTTTTGGATCAACAGCAAAAAGTAAAAACAGATACGAGAAAGGCTGAACTTGATGGACGTATGTCTCTTTTCAGCTATGTAACTATTTAACATTTTTACTCAAATGTTGCCATTCCGTTTTGAATTCATTACAATTTGGTGTTTAGTTTCAAATTTAAGGTCAGACTAGTCAAAATAAAAATATGGCTGACTAAGGGAATTTTTTCTGTAAGTTTATTTTGACCTTAAATTTGAAATTCACTTTGAATTCTCATTTTCGTAAATTACCTTGTAAAAAAGTGATCAAAACGGGCTCCTATCAATATAAAAGTAGAAAACACTCCAAAGAAAGGACATGTTCTTTGTGGTCACACCAATATACAGCAGAGATAAAATAAATAGCTTGCAGAAAATAACATTTACGCTTAAAATATATTTTCCAGTTATCTGTAGAATTACACCAAATTTCAATGTATGTTTACTGGCTCCATATACAAAAACCACATCATGTACAATTCTTCTCATATTATATATTATTCTGTTTTTCCTGCAAGTTTCTATTTGTTTATTTTGTTTGGAATCGTTAGATTTTAGTTATTAGGGAACTAAGTTTGTTTGTTTTTTCCCCTCTCGAGTGTAGCTTCGAAGGCTCCTTCTAATGAGATTATTAATACACTACTGATGCAGATTCCAGATACAATCACTTTGTGCTAAATATTCATGTGTTTCATCTTTTTTCTTTGACAGAATAAAAAATTCTAAGTGCTTTCATGCTAAAAAGACAAAATTTGATCAAAGAAAACATTTACATTTTTGACACATATATAATGAGCTGTTCACCTACATACAAAATATTACTCCCTCTTCTCTTAGCTAAGGATACTTAATGTGTCCATTCCCCCTGCCTTTTGTAATTCATTATATGCAATGCATGAAAAAATAAGAACTAACGAATTTCAATAAAAACGATACATCACAGAGCCTGCTGCCGGCACTGACAGCAAAAGTGTAAGACACCCACAATTTCAGGAACTTTTCTTTCTTGTATGTTTGTGGGGTTTTTATCCTGCAGTTTATGGGATATGTCCTTCAACCCTTAATTACAGTTCCAGTTGTCATAACTGCTCAATAAGACTATAACTGCAGTAAATATGTTGCTATATAATATGTAGTATATTAGCCTATTAACAGCCTGGTTCTGTAGCCCATGGATCAGCGCAGCTAAGAGGAATAGGCCTTGACAGAGCCAGGAGGTAGGCATAGCAGCCACAGGTATTTTGTGACAGCTAGCATGCTGGGTAGGGCGGAGCCATAAGAGGAGTATTTATACCGGCCATTATATGAAGTGTCCATTTTAACTGAACCTAAGCTTACCTGTCAGTTGTCCCTCCCTGTATTTGGTTAGGTTAGTTGATTTCCCGTTTTTTCACAGCGGCGGGGAATGGCCTGGTTAAATCGGAGGGTAGATGGAGGAGAAAGTGGGCATCCTGAGGTTTAGTGTGGATTGGGCAGTGTTGCATGTGGTTGGTAGGTTCGAGCCCGTCGGTGGCTCCGAACCTGGGGGTGTGGTGGTGTCTTGGTACACCCGACACTGGAACTGGTGGGTAGCGGTGTCTTGGTACACCCCTACAATGGATATGGTGGGTAGCG
>OW240914.1:156561362-156591321 GCA_933207985.1 Pelobates cultripes | reverse complement strand
AGTGCTCCTTTAGTTACAATTTTAAAAAGTATTGCAATAAGCATAGCATTATTTGTTAATATCCATAAAATACGGTGTACAAACCTGTACTACTACAATAAATGGTGAAATAGTTAGAATAGGTTGTGTGACCTAAGAATGTTATTTAGAGTGAGGTTAAAGCAATATTTAGGTTAATGAGAAAAGCAGGTAAGATAGTGGAGTTCTCATATGATATATGCATTTGCTAACTAACACTGCAAACTGGAATGAAGGACAAAAAAGCACAGACGGCCTTTAAAAAAAATAATAACTTTTTGGGGCAAATATAAATTTTCTGAAAATTCAGCCATTAAATAAAACATTGAACTTTGCTTAATGTGTTGTTTCATTATAAAATTGTATTAAACATTTATCAAATTATATCACAATCTAGCTCCTTCCAATCATAGCCAGGGCACATATTGTAAATGGGGGAAAACAGAAACATTGTTTTGTGATTGTCGCTCTGTCTCCATTTTCTGATGATCTTATAACAATGACTAACAGGGAGCTAAGATAAAGGCACCTAGTTGCAGGATAGCGAGGTGTGGATTTCTACATTTAATTATATTTTCAGACCCCATAAACACATATTTGTTAAATATAGTGAATACATAAACATAATATAAAAAATCTTAGTAAGTGCCTCACCCTCCTAATACCATATTGGTGCATGGTTTCACAAGTATTATCTAATTTTTTAACGATTCACCTTAAATTTGACCTAGACATTTACTTATTATTATGTTACCAAATTCTCTAACTAAATAGGAGCTTAAGCTAATGTTTGAAGTCCTGATTGCTGTCTCTACTTTAAAAGGGCAAGCATGCAGATCTTCTAATATCCCAACTAGACAAGAATTAACCCACTTAATATCCCTGTATTGGTCAATAATAAAAACACTGCCCACTCCCAGTTATCTCCCAATAAAGTGACACAGGGGCCTGGGATTTATAGGATGCATTCCTAGAGACTGGACCTATGTAAGATTCAGTTTGCTGTAAATGGAGCAGACTGCACTCTGAACCTGATACAGATGTTAATTGCTTACATGACTGAATGGGTCACAATTGCAAAGAGCTCCATTCTCACAGGCATAAAATCTGATTTAGTTAATCATATACACAATGAACAACATGGAAGGGCTGGCAAGAGGGGCAGGGGCCCATTGACCACTGTACCTTAACAAAGGAGTACTGGCAGGGGGAATGTGGGCTGCACTCTCACACCGTTTATGTGTGAATTAAAATAGCAGTAGGTAGATTGGGATATCGACTGGCACAGTATTACAGGAGAGAAGCAGTAGGCAATAATTGAGCAGCGCCTTTTACTAGAAAAGCACGAGGGTTTGTGCATGGTCTGCTGGTCTGCAATCACAATGGTATCCTGGCCTGAACCTCAGTATCTGGGGTGGACCAGACTGCCAGTCTATGAGGTACAAATGACAGATTCATAAAGCATTTGGCTGTCATTGGAGACAATGGAGTCCCAGGAAATTCTATCGCACTGCACAGGTCATACTGATGGAGGTTACATGAATATATTATGTCTCACCTTCCAGTTCCAGAAGTCTCCATTTTGCTAATTGTCATATTCCCATTGTGTATGATTCATGCTGTATGACCATCAACACTGAAATTTGTGGGGATTCAAACATATTAATTTGTACCTTCCATCAGGTCAAATGTTGCCAGCCCTTCCCTTATGATAGACATTCACTAAACCAGTGCTCCTCAACCCTCTCCTCAAGGCACACCTGACAGTCCAGGATTTAGGAATTACCCGGGTGTGTCTAAGGTCTTTAGAAAAAGAAAAAAAAATTATGTTAAGTTGTTTGTTACATTTTCTTCATAAAAATTTTAAAACCTGTGATGGATTGCGAACATACTTGTTACCACTATATGCCAACATGTATATTGGCATATTTCCTTTCTGTAACACAACGAATAATGATGCATGAAACTGATTTGGCTTTTGCACAGGCCTCCATGTTCTTGACATATTGCAATTTCTGTCAAAATTTTAAAAAAACAACTTGGAGTGTTAGGTGTTTTTAGTTGTTTTTTAAGCACCTTAGACACACCCTGGTAATCGCTACATCCTGGACTTCTAGGCGTGCCTCGAGGAGAGGGTTGAGGAGCACTGCTCTAAACACCTAAAACACAAGTTATAGAGAATATCATATTATAAAACATTGAAGATGGTGACAATGACCTTTTATAACACTGATATGTAGTGTGAAGAATGCTATGGACCAGGGGTTAATATCTAAAGTCTTCTTCTACTAGGCCTTAAAGTTATTCATAACTGCAAGCAATAGTATGCTAACAGGGGTGAATTTCTACTCACCAGGGATATATTTCCACTTGCCAACAGAAAATTCTGACCCCTGCTGTAGACTATATTTGTCAAGGCAAAATATGTGATGTTCTCTGAAACAAATTAAAAATTTTGAGTAAACTTCTGTTGGTTTCAATGGTGATTGCTCATTGACTTTAATTGATAATTTTGCACTTTGTGTAATAACATATAGAATCGAGCACAACATTTTGTAAGTATTTCAATGTCGAAAAATTATCAGGAAAAAGAATTAAACAAACCAAAAGGGCACCAGAATTGGGCCAATCCATCCACCGCAAAATATATCCATAATATAAATATTATGTATATATTTTTGAGTACACTGATAGGAGTACACTGATTTTCCCACCATTTGGTTTATATATCAAGTGAGAAAAAGTAACCAAAAGAGGTAAGATATTTATAAAATATAAAATATATAAATATAGCTGCTCTTTTTTTCTTCTCTTGGTCACTTCTCACTTGATCTGTGAATAAGATCAACGTTAAGTGGCTGTCCCCTAGTCATCAATTTTTTTTATTTTATTTTTTTGGCAATACAAATCAAACAAACATGCTTATCTATTGCTCAGGTTGTTTATTTCATTAAAGTGGTCTGGGTGAAATATCCCTGTCCCCATTAGTCCTGTAATGTAAATCATTGCAGTTCTAGAGAAACTGCAATGATTACTTTGCAGGACTAAGACTGCCTTAGTTACATAGCCACTTGAGGCTCTTTCTGCTTGCTAGCTGACTAGGCATCACCTAAGTGACGCTGGACATCCTTACGCTCTGCATCAGGACATCCATCATGCATTAAATCCCCATAGGAAAGCATTTCAGGATGTGCATTAGCCCCACCCCCAGTCGAATGAGCCAAGGGACATCAGCACTGGAATCAGGTGAGTACAGAAAGGGTTTATCTAGACTTTCTGAGCAGTGTGGGGGCCGCAAGGGTAGGGTGGCTAGAGGGAATACAACTTTGAATTCCTTACACTATAGATTTCCTTTAAAGAACTTTGATTTAAGGAAAATACAAATAAATTATCCTGTGGTTTTTAAAAGTCTTTATAAGATATATGTGTGACAAATGATAGCTTTGTTTTGTTTTTTTATTAAAAGGATCAAGATATGTGCAATAAATTTGAAATTTTGGAGATTCTATTTTGTATTTAAGTGAGTAAGTATATAGGGAGAATGATATATATATATATATATATAGATATATATATATATATATATATCTATATATATATATATATATAGGTATATATAAGTAACATTAGATTTTTGGAGGGAAATAAATTTAGATTTATGTACGTTAATATTAGACCCTTCTTTTATTATGCATTCGAGTGACCCTTCTTTGTGGATATCTGTAAGTTATATAATGCTATCAAGCATGGAAGAGTAAACAATATGATATAATAGGCATTTCAAAAACATGCTAGCATAAAATATATGACATGGGGGAGGGGGTGAGGTCTGACACCGATACTGGCTGAACATGTTTCTTAGTTGCTCCTGCCACACTGGTCTTATATTGAGCAATTGAAACTACAATGCTGGCCATTGGAAGTTCCCAGCCACAGGAGGATTGGTAACACCTCCTTCTGGGGTTCAGATTGGTGCTGTGGACCGAGCAGAAGTCTTTTTCGACTTTGCAGCCTATCGAGCCTGCCGTGTCGGCGGCGTAGAGAAGCGGGCCAGTCTCCCGACACTAAGCAAGCACCTCGAGGTGCACTATTACAGCCCGGTTACTGCCTCCCCCCCCTTTGGATCGGTGGGGGATTCCGGTCCCCACTGGGGCTTACAGAATTAGAGGTGGAAATCTCCTCGACGAGTGCTTTGAGACCCACTACATGCACTCAAGATGCAGCCCAGCCTATCAGACCTCAGGAGACAGGAGTGGAGGGAGTCTTTTAAAGCCCGCTTTGACACAATATGCCAGGAGTTCTGGCGCCGACTTAACGACTCACCCCTTCTGCCACTCCGACACCACCTGCAGTTGAATGCAACACCTGTTCCTCTGCTGGGCCGGGGGCCCACCCGGAGCAAAGTCTGGGCAGCCGTCCATACCCCCATGGGGGTGCCTGAGTATTGGGGACCCTGTGGGCACAAGATCCCACCACCAGGGGATGGGGGACAGATGGACATGAGGCACTAGCCCCCTTTTAGACCTAGAGCTGTGGTAGGAGAGACACTATACTTTGCGGCCTACTCCCCCCTAAGCAACCACATACTCTGCAGAATCTGCCCAACCCTGGGCTGGAGGGGAAAAATGCTGGTCCTGGTGAGGAACTGACTCAACCCCTATGGCCTACATGTGGCATTGGATGAATTCTCTTGGAGGCCTCCTGCTACACAGGATACTACCCACCTGCTATTCCCACAGCAAAGTGTGATAGCACACTGTGTTCTTTGTTTCTCATAACATCTATTTCATGTTTTTTCCTAATGTTTATTTCATGATTTAATCATGAACCCAGTGGGTTTCTATCTACACTCATAGTCTGTCAGTATACTCGGCAGTGTTCGTTTTTCTCTCTTCTCCAAGCTACTGGCGACATGCCTAGCATGTTTTACATATAAAATAGTGCTGTATTCTGACATTTTCTGTTATCTAAATGCTGATGTCCTGTTGTTCATTCTCTGAAAATGTCTCTGCACACTGGTTTGTTTTTCTATGCACTATCAAAAATAAAGAATGTAAAATATATATATATATATAGATATATATATAACAAGGGGAGGTTGGCGGCACTCACCTGAACATGAGGGGGTGCTGCTGGGGGCCAAATAATACAATACACTGCTCAAAAAAATAAAGGGAACACAAAAATAACACATCCTAGATCTGAATGAATTAAATATTCTTCTGAAATACTTTGTTCTTTACATAGTTGAATGACAACAAAATCACACAAAAATAAAAAAAATGGAAATCAAATTTTTCAATCATGGATTTGGAGTCACACTCAAAATTAAAGTGGAAAAACACACTACAGGCTGATCCAACTTTGATGTAATGTCCTTACCACAAGTCAAAATGAGGCTCAGTAGTGTGTGTGGCCTCCATGTGCCTGTATGACCTCCCAACAATGCCTGTGCATGCTCCTGATGAGGTAGCGGATGGTCTCCTGAGGGATCTCCTCCCAGACCTGGACTAAAGCATCTGTCAACTCCTGGACATTGGTGGATGGAGCGAGACATGATGTCCCAGATGTGCTCAATTGGATTCAGGTCTGGAGAACGGGCGGGCCAGTCCATAGCATCAATGCCTTCGTCTTGTAGGAACTTCTGACACACTCCAGCCACATGAGATCTAGCATTGTCTTGCATTAGGAGGAATCCAGGGCCAACCGCACCAGCATATGGTCTCAGAAGGGGTCTGAGGATCTCATCTTGGTACCAAATGGCAGTCAGGCTACCTCTGGCGAGCACATGGAGGGCTGTGCGGCCCCCCAAAGAAATACCACCCCACACCATTACTGACCCACTGCCAAACCGGTCATGTTGGAGGATGTTGCAGGCAGCAGAACGTTCTCCACAGCGTCTCCAGACTCTGTCACGTCTGTCACATGTGCTCAGTGTGAACCTGCTTTCATCTGTGAAGAGCACAGGGCACCAGTGGTGAATTTGCCAATCTTGGTGTTCTCTAGCAAATGCCAAACGCCCTGCACGGTGTTGGGCTGTAAGCACAACCCCCATCTGTGGACGTAGGGCCCTCATACCAAGCTCATGGAGTCTGTTTCTGACCGTTTGAGCAGACACATGCACATTTGTGGCCTGCTGGAGGTCATTTTGCAGGGCTCTGGCAGTGCTCCTCCTGTCCCTCATTGGGTTGTTGCCCTCCTACAGCTACCTCCACGTCTCCTGATTTACTGGCCTGTCTCCTGGTAGCACCTCCATGCTCTGGACACTACGCTGACAGACACTGCAAACCTTCTTGCCACAGCTCGCATTGATGTGCCATCCTGGATGAGCTGCACTACCTGAGCCACTTGTGTGGGTTGTAGACTCCGTCTCATGCTACCACTAGAGTGAAAGCACCGCCAGCATTCAAAAGTGACCAAAACATCAGCCAGGAAGCATAGGAACTGAGAAGTGGTCTGTGGTCACCACCTGCAGAACTACTCCTTTATTGGGGGTGTCTTGCTAATTGCCTATAATTTCTACCTGTTGTCTATCCCATTTGCACAACAGCATGTGAAATTGATTGTCACTCAGTGTTGCTTCCTAAGTGGACATTTTGATTTCACAGAAGTGTGATTGACTTGGGGTTACATTGTGTTGTTTAAGTGTTCCCTTTATTTTTTTGAGCAGTGTATTTGGGAGACTAGCCAACTCCTTGGATTTGCACCCCTCCCTGTCACAGGTGCCTCATCCCAGGGCCCTATTTAGCCTTGTACTGCAGAGAGCCCCAGATGGAATTTTTTTCCCCAAGTAGGTTAATCTCATAAGAGCAGACATTAGGCTGTTAGAGTAGGACCTGCCAAAGATGGGGTACATTGACGCTGTGGCAGGTTTATGCAATGTATGATCATATAATGTAACTAAACCCCCATTATTTTTGCCTAGATTAGGTGTTTTTAAAAAAACAAACAAATAAAATCTTTCAACATTGAAGTTGCTGTGTAGTGGATAGGTGAGTGCCCTGGATCTTGTGTATTGTATATATATATATATATATATACATATATATATATATATATATATATGACTAGGTAATTAATTTAATGGTTACATATTATTTAGGAAAGATTGAAAAATGTAGTTACGGTAGAGGGTATGTTTGTCAGCCATGAGTTGAAGAAAAAGAGTAGTAATATGACGCAGTCTTTAAAAGGAAAAGGTAACATTTGAAGCTTCAACTGAACATAATGTTATTTTCGTACAGTAAGAATATAAATATAATAAATTGAAATCAACACTGAACAGCAATGCAAGCCCCCAATGGAAGCTGCATGTGCTCTCCCTCCAAAGTAAGCATGTTACTGATATGTGCCAGAGTAATATGAGATTTAGAGACTTACGTGCCTCCCACGGTACCTTTAAAGTTGCAGGTCACTTGAATTACAAGGAATAAACAAGAAGTGGAGCAAATACAGCAGTCGCATCTACAGGACATATATCTTTATCTTGGGTAAGGGGACATACACCAACTCCTTTCAGGGTGAGTAAACTATGAACTTGCTCTTTAGAATCTTGGAAAGTTGGGCCGAGAACAAGTTGGTTAAGAAAGATAAACCGTAGGTTGAAAAAGTGACAGCTGCTAAAAGAAGAAAGAAGGGAAAGAAGAAGAAAGATTAGAGAGAGAAAATAAATGCTTGCTTATAATTGTGATGTTATTTCTTTATAAAAATGTTTACATTAAAGGGACACAATAGGCACCAAAACAACTTCAGCTTAAAGGAACACTCCAAGCACCATAACAACTTCAAATAAATGGTACTAGGAGGCCTAGGGCAAACTTTTACCTCAAGGTGTTAAGCCATTCTCAAACAGTTTCACTCCAAAGTTGTTTCCAGAGCCGATGTCAACTCCAGAGGCATGCTGGTCTGGGGCGCCGTGGATTGACTGAGAGCAGTCAGCTGATGAACTCAGCCAATCAGTGACTCCCCATTCACAAAACTCGCTTAGAAAGAACTGTATCACAGACATGTACAAAAAAATCGAATCACAGAAGTGTAAAAAACACATGGTCTCCCTTCTATTTCCACTTGACATTTTAAAAAAGGAACATATATACGTTTTTGAAGGTACGCTAATACTAAATAAATACAGAAACGTGAAGAGTTTATGATACAGCTTAAAAAACACATAATATTGAATATATTACCCTTTATTAGAAATTCATATATTAAATGGACTAAGAGTATTATGTTCTTTCCCCTTTTACACCATGATTTGCAGTTCTGCTTTTGAGTTATCTTGATTCCTCTATGCAAAACTTATTGTAAATAGTATTGAATGACAAATCTGACACAAAAATTCTAAATGATAAATATTTCTCCTGGAGACAATGTTGTATTCAACAAAAACCCTTAATAGTTTGATACATAAAGGTTTTGTGTATTTTTGGTTCATTTTATGATTAGCAATTTAAATTTAAAAAAACACACTTTGAGTTCTATTTTTTATATTTGAAAACATTGATATTGTTATGGACATACAGTTGCAAGAAAAAGTATGTGAACCCTTTTTTTCAAATGATATGGATTTCTGCACAAATTGGTCATAAAATGTGATCTGATCATCATCTAAGTCACAACAATAGACAATCACAGTCTGCTTAAACTAATAACACACAAAGAATGAAATGTTGCCATGTTTTTATTGAACACACCATGTAAACATTCACAGTGCAGGTGGAAAAAGTATGTGAACCCTTGGATTTAATAACTGGTTGAACCTCCTTTGGCAGCAATAACTTCAACCAAACGTTTTCTGTAGTTGCAGATCAGACGTGCACAACGGTCAGGAGTAATTCTTGACCATTCCTCTTTACAGAACTGTTTCAGTTCAGCAATATTCTTGGGATGTCTGGTGTGAATCGCTTTCTTGAGGTCATGCCACAGCATCTCAATCGGGTTGAGGTCAGGACTCTGACTGGGCCACTTCAGAAGGCGTATTTTCTTCTGTTTAAGCCATTCTGTTGTTGATTTACTTCTATGCTTTGGGTCATTGTCCTGTTGCAACATCCATCTTCTGTTGAGCTTCAGCTGGTAGACAGATGGCCTTAAGTTCTCCTGCAAAATGTCTTGATAAACTTGGGAATTCCTTTTTCCTTCGATAATAGCAATCTGTCCAGGCCCTGACACAGCAAAGCAGCCCCAAACCATGATGCCCCCACCACCATGCTTCACAGTTGGGATGAGGTTTTGATGTTTGTGTGCTGTGCCTTTTTTTGCCACACATAGTGTTGTGTGTTTCTTCCAAACAACTCAACTTTGGTTTCATCTATCCAGAGAATATTTTGCCAGTACTGCTGTGGAACATCCAGGTGCTCTTGTGCACCTTGCCTTTAAGAAATTTTGCAAACTGTCAAGTTGTTAGAAATGGAACATATTGTTTTTAATACAATGTTTCTTTAATGAAGGGCCTTTTACCCATATTCAGTGAATATGGTGTTCAGACTTTGGGACGCCATCTTGTCCTAGTTTAGTGGAATTTCCCACATCAGGGAATTTCCCATGGCATGTGTACCCTTAAGTTCTAAACATGGATAAGATCATTACAATAGACTGATTAAGATGTTCCCATGTGAAATAACCAAGTCATAGCCTTGTATATTTGCCAAGTTAAGGTAGGTCCTAACATGACCTAATTGAAAATCTATGGGGTACTTGTTAATATTAGGACACAGAGGATATAATTTTGAATGCAGAGATGCTGATCCATTTTATCATCACTGAGAGGTTGACATGTCCAAGACGGTATGAGATTCTATTTTATTGATATTGCAAGCATATACTTTAACCCCTTAAGACCGGAGGGCGTACTATTACGTCCTCTAATAGGCGGCTCTAAACGCCGCCGGGCGTAATAGTACGCCCTCCGGTCTTTCTGTACTTACCCGGTCGCCGGCGGTCCCACGCCGGCGATCGCGGTCGGAAGGAGGGGACCTAGCGACATGGCCAATCACATGGGGCGGCAGGGGGGCTGCCTGTAATGACAGGTGGTCCCCCTGCTGGCTGAAAATAAAAATGAAATAAATAAATAGTGTAAAAAAATAAATAATATATACTTAGATCATATATATATATTATATATATATGATCAAAGTATATATATACACATATACATACACACATGTACACCGTCTAGGTGTATTTTACTATTAATATATATATAATTATATATATATATTAATATCAAATTACACGTACACTGATACTGATTAAATATATATATAATTATTGTTATATATATATTTATATATATTATAAAAAAAATTAAAATGTAAATACGTTAAAAAATAAAATTACAAAAATAATTAAAAATAAATAATTAAAAAATATATAGATGTGTGTTATTTCGTTCTAACTGTATTGTGAAATTAATATATATATATATATATCAAAATACACATAGAACGAAATAATATATATATTTATACACATAAATATATACGTATATATCACTATATATATACCTATATATAAATAAAAATATTTTAAAAAAATTATATAGATATATACATATATATACACATACGTATATATATACATATATTAATTCTACATATATATTTATGTAATATTTTTACATAATTAGGTATCTTAATTAATTACAATTAGCGGGACCTGCCTGACAACCCATGCCGAAAGTAAAGGGAATTTAATTTGCTAGCACTATATTTAACCCTATAACTTTCCAAGACACCATAAAACCTGTACATGGGGGGTACTGTTCTACTCGGGAGACTTCGCTGAACACAAATATTAGTGTTTCAAAACAGTAAAATGTATTACAACGATGATATCGCCAGTAAAAGTGACGTTTTTTGCATTTTTCACGCACAAACAGCATTAAACGGACAATATTATTGCTATGATACTTTTTACTGTTTTGAAACACAAATATTTGTGTTCAGTGAAGTCTCCCGAGTACAACAGTACCCCTCATGTACAGGTTTTATGGTGTTTTCAAAAGTTACAGCGTCAAATATAAGGCTTGTGTTTCATTTTTTTCACATTAAAATTGCCAGATTGGTTACGTTGCCTTTGAGACCCTATGGTAGCCCAAGAATGAAAATTACCCCTATGATGGCATACCATTTGCAATAGTAGACAACCCAAGGTATTGCAAACGGGTATGTCCAGTCTTTTTTAGTAGCCACTTAGTCACAAACACTGGCCAAAATTGGCATTTTTTGCATTTTTCACACACAACAAATACTAACGCTAACTTTGGCCAGTGTTTGTGACCAAATGGCTACTAAAAAAGACTGGACATACCCCATTTGCAATACCTTGGGTTGTCTACTATTGCAAATGGTATGCCATTATGGTGTAAATTTCATTCCTGGGCTACTATAAAGTCCCAAAGGCAACGTAACCAATCTGGCGAATTTCAATTTCAAATGTAACGTGCTATATTTGACCCTGTAACTTCCCAAAACGCCATAAAACCTGTACATAGGGGGTACTGTTTTACACGTGAGACTTTGCTGAATACAAATATGTGTATTTTATTGCAGTAAAAGCAAACAGTATTATGACATTGACCAGTTAATTGTCATGTAGAACTAAAAAAATCCAATAAAATCGTATTTTCTCCCATTTTTTTCATATTAAATTATGTTTCATAGCTAAATATTTGATATTAAATGAAAGCCCTGTTTCCCCTGAATAAAATGATATATAATAAGGGTGGGTGCATTTACTATGAAAGAGGTGAATTACGGTTGGACAGACATGTAGCGCAAATGCCAGGTTTTGTTTACATTTTGTTTTGTTCACAACGTGTACATTTGGCTCCGTCCTTAAGGGGTTAATCTTATAAACTCTGCTATAAATTGTTGTAATGGATTATTAAGTATTTATATGTCTATACTTCTATTTTTAATAAAATATTTTAAAAGGCAAAACTTTATTGCTTGCAAGACAATCCCTATTTTGTATTGTATTCTAAATTATTTATATATTTTAAAAAGAGGAACTCTTACTAACCAGTGGCAACTCTATCATATATAGGGGGGCACATAAGATACCACAGTCAAAACTGGGTGGGCACTAATAACTTCCAGCACTACATTATACAACTAGAAAAAATGACATTTGTGTGTAAGCTGTGAGAATGTGTGTGTAGGGGGTGAGAGTGTGTGTAGGGGTGTGTGACAGTGTATGTATGGGGTGTTACCTTGTATGTGTAAGGGACAAACAGTGTGTGTGTTGGGATGACAATGTGTGGGGTGTGGGGTGTGTGTGTGTGTAAGGGGAAAAAATGTATGTGTAGGGGGTGTCAGTGTGTGTGTGTAAGGGGTGACAATGTGTGTGTATGGGGCTGACAGTGTGTGCGCGTAGGTGGTGATGGTGTGTGTGTGTGTGCGGGTGACAGTGAGTGAGGGGGATGACAGTGTTTGTAGGGGGTGACAGTGTATTTGTGTGTGAGGGCAACAGTGTGTATATGTGTGTGGGGAGGACTGGCAGTGTGTGTGGCAGGTGAGAGGGGTGCCAGTGTGTGTGTGTGTGTGTCAGAGGGGGTTGATACTATGTGGAATGACAGGTGGGAGGGGGTGACAAGAGTGAGGAGGATGACACTACAGTGAGCAGCTTCCCCACATTAAAATACCTTTTTTTTAAAGAAATTCATTCCCTGATGATCCAGTGGCCATGATATTCAATCTGCAGCTCCACCGGGTGCAGAGCTGCAGACCATGTGTCTCACCAAGGCCGATCCAGGCTGGCTGCTGTGGCCAGCTGGCAGGCTGTTGTGGCTGGTTGGAAGGCAGGCAGACTGTTGTGGCTAGCCGGCTGGCTGCCGCTGGCAGCTGTTACTGGCTGGCAGGCCTCTTTCTTCTGCCAGCAAGTGTCTGTTTCTAGCCTAATCCCTTTGTATGTCTCTTTCTTCCCCCAGCCCTTTGTGCATCTATTTCTCCCCCAACTCAGCTGTGTGTCTCTTTTACCCCTTCCCCAGCCCCTCTGTGTGTCCCTTTGCCTGCCCCCTCCAGTGCTTCCATGTTTCTCTTTGTCCCACCGGCCTTTCTGTGTGTCTCTTTGTGCCCCAGCCCCTCTGTGTATTTTTGTGGGGGTGGAGCCTACCACTGTGATGCGCCTCTACTCAAAGGGGTCAGTACTTCATTTGAATTGGGGGGCACAGCATAATGTAGGGGAGCCATGGCCCCCTCTGCCCCTCTGCGATGCCATTGTTATTAACTTGATAATATTATGGCTAAGATATCTGTATGAATAGCCCAGCTGAATTATTTGCTTTAAGATGTTATAGTGGTAAATAGGGAAACCAGCTGCTGTTACAGTATACTGACCAGTGGATCCACAGTGTTTCTCTATGAGAAGCTATGCATTGCCCCCAGATCATTCATCAGGATGTTTTCAGAAGAGGAGGACTGCCCAGCACTGGAGAGAAGGTGATTAAAAATCATAAAAATGCACTATTAAGTCAAGGAACACTCAAATATTAATATATATAAATACATATATAAATATATAAATACATATATATATCCATATATATATATATATGTATTTATATATTTATTTATATATTTATATAATTGATTTTCTCACCCTTCCTGGGTGGTATGTTTATTCCTCATTCTCGAGTCCTCTACCAGAGGCCAGAGGCATGGGAGTTTGAGGGCTCTGCCTTGTATCGTAACTGTTCATAGAACTGCACTTTTCTGGACAGCGATCTCAGATGTCCCACCTGGAATCTTTTGAAGCCACTCCCCCAACTTGGGAGACACAGCCTCGAGTGCTCCTATCACATCTGTGACTACTACTGCCTTCACTTTCTACATCCTTTCTAGTTCTTCTTTCAGTCCTTGGTATTTCTCCACTTTCTCATATTACATCTTCCTGATGTTAGAGTCACTGGATTTTACAACATCCAGCATGACTGCAGTCTTTCGTTCCTTGTCTACTACCACGATGTCGGGTTGGTTAGCCAGTACTTGCTTGTCTGTCTGGATCTTGAAGTCCCAAAGGATCTTAGCCCTGCCATTCTCAACTACCCTTTGAGGTATCCATATTCCGTGCAGATGTTTCGGTACACAATCCCAGCAACTTGGTTGTATCTCTCCGTGTATGTTGTTCCTGCTAACATTTTGCATCCGGCTACTAGGTGCTGGACTGTCTCAGAGGCCTCTTTGCACAGTCTGCACCTTGGTTCTTGCCTGATGTGGTAGACTCCAGCTTCCATTGATCTGGTGCTGAGTGCCTGTTCCTGTGCTTCTAGGATTAGTGTCTCAGTGCTGTCTTTCAGTCCTGCCTTTTCCAACAAACAAATACAAATGTGATTATTCCACCTGACACCAGTGAAATAAAATATAAATAAAACAGCTTATAGGGACACAGCCTCCCAAGGTTACCTCCCAAATGGTAACCAGCCACAACAGATATGTATATATACAGAATTTAGGGATCTTGCTGGTGAACCTTTAAATAATAAAAAAAAAAATAACATAGTGCAATAATGTCTGATAAACAGAAAACGCAAAGCCCTAGATGTGATTTTACTTTTGGCTGACATACTAACCTTTGCTATCGAGAAGTGACATTCTAATTGTCCAAACAGAAAATAATATCCACAAATATATAGATCCATTTACACCATCAACATTAAAATGTAACATATTCTTTTAATCATTGTTAATCTGCTTTAAAAATATCACAAAAAATATAGACTTTCTGTTAATAAGCACACTTTGCATTTACCGTCACTATCCAAATGAACAATAGGACCAACAAATACTAAGCCACTGTAAATGTGGTTATATTTGAAGTCAAAGGTAGCTTTTAAGAGTTGAGGTCACTGTGTGAGAACTGTCAGTTTTATTTATGATACAAAGAGTTGTACTGTGCTGCGGTAGGCCTCGTGAATCATTCCTCAATGCCACGTACCTGAGATTCTTAAAAACTGCCTAGAGGGGAGGGGAAAAAATACAATTTATCACAACTGTCTTTCAACAGAAGAAGCAAAGTCATCTGCTATCTGCCTTACTATTCCTGCTTAGTGGCTCTGACTACCCATGTTGCACAAGGTCATGAAAGGTTAATAGGTTTCTCTTGGAATACAGCACTATCTGTTTATGCATAAACTTTCCACTAGTGTATCAGTGTACCTAGCTGGAGCAATAACTGATGTAATGTCTTCATTCAATACAATGATTTTCTAATGTGTGTACCACATATGTGCACAATGTATACAATGTGTAGAACCCTCAGGGCAATATTCACTTTAAGCAGCTACTGCTTCCCACTTGTCAAATTTTCCTCCTGCTTCTTTTAAAAATGTTGTGCAACTTCCTTGTTGGTCATAGATAGAATACAGGAGGGCCACTTCACAATACAGAGCTGGATCAAAGTTGCATCGGAACCTAGGCAGTAGGCCTAATTAGGGCCCCCTCCTGAACCCTGGGCTCTGTTTCAATGTTGTGTAAGAGTACGTTTAGTTGCTGAGTGTAGTGTGTGTGAAAGAGGCTGAATGTGTCTGTGTGTGCTGGTTAAGTGTTGTTTATGTAGTTAGATTTTGTGTGTGGATGAGTATTGAATGTGTGTATAATGTAATCTGTGTTTATGGTGGGAATTGTTTTAGTTTGTAATGGGAACAGGAGGTGATTGGACACCAACTTGGAATGCAGTCCGTCCCTTCTCTTCCGTTACCAGTGACCACCGGTGCCTTTATCACAGATATCAACCCCTAAGACTATCCTCCTCCATCCAGGCAGGTACTGGCCCTATGACTTGTCGATATTCTTCCAGGCAGGTAATGACCGCCTGTCTGTCCTCCTTTTTACAAGAAAGTACCAACCCTTCTGCCCTCTCTGTCCCCTGAGCAGGTATTGACCCCTCTGCCCTCTTCTTCTTCCAGAGGTTTCCACCTCTCTGCATGTGCTGCCTCCAAATACTAAGTTTGCAAAGGCAGTTCAGCTTTTGCAAAGCTACCTTTTTGTTTTGAGATCCGTGGTACCAGGAAACAAAGCAGCTACAAAGTAGGTCCTAAAACGCTGCTACTGAAATCCCTGAGGGCAAGACGCACAGTTATTAATGGAATTACTAGACAGTTCTTTATTTCCACTCAGGACTGGCCATTATTAACATTACATTTAACTTTCGGTGGCACTCTTAATATGAAGCATAAAACATAATCATATGTGGAATCATAGAGACAACCCCGTAACACAATACAATATAACTATTCAAAGGAGGGAAGATAGGTGAACAAGACAAAAAAAAATTCATAACACTGTGTTGACATTACCATTGTATGTAAATTTACGCAAAGTGTTATACCAAGAAGGAGATTTCTTTACATTTACCCTTTCCATGGTAGAAATCAGCACATGCTAGCACGGCATACACTGATACACTAATATACATCTACATTCTCAAACTATCATGCTTTACAAAAATGAATACCTGCACTGACACATAAAATCTGGAACTACACAACACTGTATTAACATAATTGCTGAACATAAACATACATCCCTGCATTAATGGCCACACAAGCGTACAGGATTACACCGCTTTAACTTCTGAAACTGCTTTGTTACACTTACCTGAGTCCCGTTGGGCACCGTCACTGCTTCAAGTCTTCAAACTGCAGAAGACGGATGTTAAATTTGTGCAAGATAGGTGATGATTCACTGACTGAGTGTATCAGCTGGTGCTCTATGCCAATGAATGAGATCCTATCTTGCATAGAATATACCAGTATGTTGAGACGTAGGCAGTGTGGGCACCTAGCGGGACTGAGGTAAGCCTTACACCAGTACAAAACAGATTGACACGTTACAGTGGGACAGCAACCGGGCACTCCTGGCATTATAAACACTAAATCAAACTGCTGTGGATATAGTGATATACATGGATATAGTGATTAAAGTGTTCCTTTAAGGAACACACAACGTGACACACGGTTTATACATATTTTTTTTTATATCTGTGGTTTGTTATATATATATATTTATTTTTTATTTTTTTACATTTTTTGCTGCAAAAAATGTGTTTATTGACTTTTTTTATTTCATATTCCAGTTTTTTATTTTTAACTAAAAATGTTTTCAATTAGTTTCTACTATAGCACTTTAAAGATCATTTTAATTTCTGGTTTATGGTTTTCATTTTATGCATTCTATAAAAAAGTCTGCCAAAATCCTCAGCACCAGGTTCATCAAGCTCTTAATCGGGCACAGCTTATACTTGAAATATTACGTGGTAGTTTGCGGAGTATAGGAATGGAAAAAAAACACATCAAAAGTGCATAATATAAATATTTAAATAAAAAAAGCAAAAAAACTATGATCAGTTTTGGACAGAGAATAAGTCAATAATATGAATAACAATATGAGAAAAAGAAAAAGAAAAATGGAAGCTATAAGGAAAACACTCATAGTGGGGTTAACCCACACAAAACTACTAGAGTAGTATTAACAAAAAAACAGAACCATTGAGTGCCCTACAAATAAATTAAAAAATAACTTTTAATAAATAAGTTTAAAATAAGGTGTAAATAACTTAATATAACACAAAATAATAAATAATACTGCTCTATGAGCAATAAGTTGCAATGTATTATAATGTAGAAATTGCAACGCTAAAGTGATATTTCTTAGTTGAAGGTAAAGTTCAATTGGTTGCAATGTATTATAGTATGAAAATTGCAACACTGAAATGATAATTCTTTATTAAAGGTTAAGAATATGTACAGCTCGTTTGGTAACGTACTAGTATCCAGAGGACCTGTTCAAAAGTTTTCAGTGAACCTCTGATAACTAAATACTGCATCAATACTATGTTGCCGTATGTGATCAACTATGGCACAATTTAGTGCTACGTTCGATCTAAGAAAAGTCAAGTTACAAATAATATTGCTTGGCTTAACAAAAAAAAGTTTATGATCACAGAAATATAAAAGTAAAAAGGACTGTAATGAAATCTTATGGGCGGGTGGTCAGAGAGTAAAATGTCAGTGACCCGTTATCAAAAGTAATAATAAAATAAAATACTAAGTGAAATGCCACTGATACAGGCATGTGCTGGGGAAAGAAAACCCCTCCACCTAGAGCTGCCCAATTCAAACAGTCATATACAGCGGGATTCTGAGGAAAGTGGGAACAATATGGTCCGTAACCCACTCTGCAAAATATTTGCAAAGAATCACCGATAGCCCCTGACGCGCGCGTTTCGTCCACAACTCATCAGAGGGGAACCGATGTTGGTAAATGCCCGAGTGTTTAAAGGACATGGGTTGCCCTGATTGGAGAATTCAAAAAGCCCACTATTATGATTGGGCCAATCTCGATAGAATATGATTCATGACATCATCAAAGTCCGGAGTAGAAAGGGTGTTTAACCCTTCTCAGTGATCAAGATCTGCTTGACCAAGAGATATAGTAGGCGCTTAATTCGGATTACACGAGATGTCAGAAAAAAAGTCCCAACAGATCTTGAAATGGCTAATAGCCTTTAAACGTAGTACCAGAAAACATGTAGATGTGAATGTAAATACAAATAAAAAATTTAAAAGTATATACCGTTATATGCAATCAGAAGAAAGAAAGTGTTTGACCCTATCCAGTATATCGACTTTATGATGAAAAAAAGGGGGTGAGAAACTTGATAGTTGACTGACCGTAATGCCCAAATGCAGTGTAAATTACGATCATAGTTTCATATATACATAAGTATATGAGATAACAGAGATAGGTCCGGGATGGGTGTTAAACCCAAACATGGGCATAATTGATATGTCAAAAAGCGCTCGATAAGGAGCGGTGGTTCAGAATGAAAACCAAAGCGAAACAACATGAATCGAAGGAGATGCCTAAGATGATACAAGTTACAATAAACTGGAATCGAATGATTCCAATATTAGGGATCAATATATCGATCTGGCCATGAATATTGTGCATCAATTTAAAAGAAAAGAAATTATGTTATCTACAACCCCTGTCCGTACTTACTTGTAATCCAGGTAAGTATGTAATGCGTAAGGAAATACATATACGGCCCAGTTCGTTGCTGAAATCATCAGGTAGATGTTTAAGACCAGAGAAAACTGGAATGATGGAGACTCCATAATTCCAGAAAAAGTATCTAAGTGTATGGACCAACGAAAAAATCAATAAAAATAAATAAAACTAAAATTGAAAAAAAGGAAGGAAAGATATCCTTAATCACTAGTTTGTTTGAAATTAGAACATCACATAGATATAAACCCTATTGATACATAATAAGCAATGGTATAAATGAGAGAATGTTAATATATAAATAACTATATAGCTGGAAAGTATCTATGCATGTATAAAAGGGGTGAAATTAAATTCTTCATTTAAGCCTGCTGGAGCCAAAGTTTCAAATTCAAAAATCCACCTGGACTCTTTCTGAAGAAGTATAAGATTATAATTTCCTTTTCTAGAGTTGAGAATCACTCTTTCTAAAGCCTGGAAAGATAGGTGTTAGGGTTTCCATCATGGAAATTCCGCACATGATTTGCTATAGGGGTACTTAAATTAAGATTTTTTACAGAATTGATATGTTGTAAGGTCCGTCTCCTTAATTCTTGATAGGTTTTGCCTATGTATTGCATCCCACATGCACAAGTGATAACATAAATGACACGTGTAGTGCCACAATTGATAAAATGTTTGATCTTAAATTCCTTTTGAGTTTTCATACATTTAACAATTTTAGACTGATGTTATGTTATTAAGATAAAGTGATATGATAGATTATGAAAAGTACAATTAAAAACATACAAGCCCACCATAAATAAGTAGCTATCTTTTTATGCCTATTTCAGAGTCTAGTATATTTTACATACTTTGAAAGATAGCAAAGCATGTCGTACACAAAGAAGTGAAAATACTTTTTAGACGGGGCAAGGTTTAGACTGTTACATGTCAGATGATTGCACTGTACAGTTTGCGAAAGGGTTAAACAATTAGAGAGAAAACATTTTTTTAATTAAAGTGTGACTGAGCAACAATGGCATTGAAGATATTACAACAACCCATTCCATGGTCTGTAACTATTATATCTGTTCATAATAATTTTGACATGGACTTAAATTATGTACATGGCATTAGGTTGGCGATCTGTTATTGAGTTTTTAAATTAGCTTTATGAACAATCCATTAATTGTAAAACAATATATACTAAAATAACTTCTACAAAAGTATTCCATTATAACCTCGACAGATCAAAAAAAGCCTATAATAAACATAGAAACATAGAATGTGACGGCATATAAGAACCATTCGGCCCATCTAGTCTGCCCAATTTTCTAAATACTTTCATTTGTCCCTGGCCTTATCTTATAGTTAGGATAGCCTTATGCCTACCCCACTCATGCTTAAACTCCCTCACTGAGTTAACCTCTACCACTTCAGCTGGAAGGCTATTCCATGCATCCACTACACAATCAGTAAAGTAATGCTTCCTGATATTTTGACCCTCTAATTTAAGACTATATCCCCTTGTCGTGGTAGTTTTTCTTCTTTTAAATATAATCTCCTCCTTTACTGTGTTGATTCCATTTATGTATTTAAATGTTTCTATCATATCCCCCCTGTCTCGTCTTTCCTCCAAGCTATACATGTTAAGATCCTTTAACCTTTCCTGGTAAGTTTTATCCTGCAATCCATGAACCAGTTTAGTAGCCCTTCTCTGAGCTCTCTCTAAGGTATCAATATCCTTCTGGAGATACGTTCTCCAGTACTCCGTACAATACTCCAAGTGAGGTCTAACCAGTGTTCTGTACAATGGCATGAGCACTTCCCTCTTTCTACTGCTAATACCTCTCCCTATCCAACCGAGCATTCTGCTAGCATTTCCTGCTGCTCTATTACATTGTCTGCCTACCTTTAAGTCATCAGAAATAATCACCCCTAAATCCCTTTCCTCAGATGTTGAGGTTAGGACTCTATCAATATATTCTGTACTCTCCCCTTGGGTTTTTACGCCCAAGATGCATTATCTTGCACTTATCCACATTAAATGTCAGTTGCCACAACTCTGACCATTTTTCTAGTTTACCTAAATCATTTGCCTTTTGGCTTGTCCCTCCTGGAACATCAACCCTGTTACATATCTTAGTATCATCAGCAAAAAGACATGCCTTACCATCAAGACCTTCTGCAATATCACTAATAAAAATATTAAAGAGACTGGGTCCAAGTACAGATCCCTTAGGTACCTTACTGGTGACAAGCCCAAGCTTTGAATATATTCCATTAACTACAACCCTCTGTTGCCTGTCACTCAGCCACTGCCTTACCCATTCAACAATATTGGAATCCAAACTTAAAGATTGCAGTTTATTGATAAGCCTTCTATGTGCAACAGTGTCAAAAGCCTTACTGAAGTCTAGGTAAGCAATGTTTACTGCCCCACCATGATCTATTATTTTAGTTACCCTATCAAAAAAATCAATAAGAATTGTTTGGCATGATCTCCCTGAAATAAACCCATGTTGTCTCTAATCTTGAAATCCATATGATTTTAGATGTTTAACAATCCTATCCTATAACATTGTTTCCATTACTTTCCCCACTACTGAAGTAAGGCTTACTGGCCTGTAGTTGCCCGACTCCTCCCTACCACCTTTCTTGTGAATGGGCACAACATTCACTAACTTCCTATCTTCTGGGACTACTC
Source organism: Pelobates cultripes (assembly GCA_933207985.1). Taxonomy (NCBI): domain Eukaryota; kingdom Metazoa; phylum Chordata; class Amphibia; order Anura; family Pelobatidae; genus Pelobates; species Pelobates cultripes. Next base: position 156,569,607 of record OW240914.1, on the reverse strand, counting down.
CTGTTAACAATGATTGGTTAAATAAATCTGTTAATGGTTTTGCTAGTACACCACTAAGCTCTTTAAATAAATTTGGGTGTATGCCATCTGATCCCATTGGCTTATTTGTCTTTACTTTTGACAGTTGAAATAGAACATCTACCTCTGTAAACTCACATGTAACAAATGACTAATTTGTCCTTTTTCCTAATTGAGGTCCCTTTCCTTCATTTTCATCTGTAAATACTGAACAAAATATTCACTGAGGCAGTCAGCTAGACCTTTATCCTCTTCTACATACCTTCTTTCTTTTGTTTTTAATCTAACTAATCCTTGTTTGACTTTCCTTTTCTCATTTATGTATCTAAAAAATGTTTGTCCCCTTTTCTTACTGACTGTGCTATTTTCTCTTCTGTGTGTGATTTGGGAGCTCTGATAACTTGCTTAGCCTCTTTCTGCCTAATCTTATAGATCATTCTGTCTTCCTCACTCTGTTTTTTTTTATAATTACTAAATGCTAACTTTTTGTTTTTTTACTATTTTGGCCACATCGGCAGAGTGTCACATCATGCCATGTTCTGCGGAGATGTCTGGCTTTGGTTTCTGGTATCCAGTACTCTTTTTACAATTCTTGTTTAGTTTTTCTTGTTTTTTTGGTTTTCTATTCTATGTCTGGTTTTCTTTATGCTGGGTTTTTCTGGGTTCATTCCTGTAATCCGTCCCTGGAATTCCCAGTGTCCAGGTTTCCTTTTGTTTCAGTCTGGACCTGCAGCAGTGTTTCAAGTCTCTGCCCTTTCTTGCAGGTAAGTGCTATTGTGGTTTAGTATGGTTCTTTTAGCGAACATTAGGCAGTGTAGGACCTGCCAAATATGGGGTACATTGGCGTTGTGGCAGGCTTATGCAATATATGATCATACATTGCATAAGCCTGCCACAATGCCAATGTACCCCATATTCGGCAGGTCCTACACTGCCTAATGTTCGCTAAAAGAACCATACTAAACCACAATAGCACTTACCTGCAAGAAAAGGCAGAGATTTGAAACACTGCTGCAGGTCCAGACTGAAACAAAAGGAAAATGGAAAACAAACGGGTGTGGCAACATAAAACAAACATTTAAAGGAAACCTGGACACTGGGAATTCCAGGGATGGATTACAGGAATGAACCCAGAAAAACCCAGCATAAAGAAAACCAGACATAGAATAGAAAACCAAAAAACCAAGAAAAACTAAACAAGAATTGTAAAAAGAGTACTGGATACCAGAAACCAAAGCCAGATATCTCCGCAGAACATGGCATGAGGTGACACAGAGTACCACAGTGGTTTCTTGAATTTTTTGCTTTTACTGACAAGGCTAATGCAATTTTCTGTTGCCTTCAGCAGTGCAAATTTTAAATAATCCCATTTCTCTTGCACTCCATTTAAATTGCTCCAGTCTGATAATGACTCCTTTACACATATTTTAATTTTAGAAAACTCTGTTTTTCTAAAGTCCATAACCTTTTTTTTGTTTGGTGTGACTCAGTCACTGTCCTTATATTAAACCACACTGACTGATGATCACTGGATCCTAAACTTTCACCTACAGTAATATCTGATACCAAATCTCCATTTGTTAACACTAAATCTTGTATTGCCTCTTTAAGAGTTGGCTCCTCAACTACTTGTTTTAGAGACAATCCTAATAGGGAATTTAGAATATGTGTGCTCCTGGTACAAGGAGCTATTTTGGTTTTCCAGTTCACATCAAGAAGATTGAAGTCACCCATGATGTAACTTTAATTTAAACAATTTAACTCCTTATTGTCACATCCTGTTCCTCGCTGCCGATCATTCTGGCAATGGCTTCTGGTATCCAGTACTCTTTTTGATGTCCTTGCTTGGTTTTTCTGTTTTTCTGGTCTATGTCTGGTTTTCTTTGTTGCTGGGTTTCTGAGTTCATTCTCATATTTTGACCCTGGATTTCCCAGTCTCCTGGATTCACTTAAATGTTTGTTTTATGTTGCCACACCCATTTGTTTTAGCTTGGACCTGCAGCAGTGTTTCATGTCTCTGCCCTTTCTTGCAGGTAAGTGCTGTATTGTGGTTTAGTGTGGTTGTTTTAGCATACATTAGGCAGTGTAGGACCTGACAGATATGTTGTACATTGGCGTTGTTGGCAGGTTGTGCAATGTATGATCATATAATGTGACTAAATCCCCATACTTTTCATAATTAGTGCTTAGCTATGTTTCCTCTTGTTTTACCTTGTATCTCTTGTCTTGTTTTACTTTGTCTTGTAATCCCAGTCCATGTACAGTCCTGCCCATGTTATGTTCTTGTTTTCCTCATGTCTTGTGTACATATTCTAGGTTCTGCTTTCTGTCCTGCTCTGGTTCTGGGTTCTCCTAGTTTTGTCTTGTTTTCATGCATGGTGCCTGTTTCTAGTCTTGCCTTGTTCTCTTAGTTTGGTCTTGTTTTCTTGTATGGTGCCTTGCTCTCCTAGTCTTGCCTTGCTTCAGTACTGGATACATCCCTGCTGCAGAGCCTCCTTATTCAGCTCCTGGGAGGTCTGCTTAATTACCTGCTCTTAGTTCCTGGGATCCGCATAAGCTGAATCAGGGTTCTGGTATGTGGCTGCACAAACGCTGGTGCTCAACACCAAAGGGCGTGCGGTTGCCCTGCACCAGACCAGCTAATCCACCTCCACACTGTGACTCCTACTCTGAAAATCAGGCATAATGGGTCCCGGTCCATGCACCACCGTCCAGACAGTGCCTGGGTCCTGGGCACCGGACCGCCACCCTGACACTTATGGAACAAATTCATAACCCCTAAAGTGGTCACTAAAGATCCAGTGCTCGTATGAATTTTCCCACTTGCTCTGTATTTGCAACTTTTTACTGACATGCAATTTTTAAATGAGATGGATATTCTATTAAGATTGGTTTGCTGTGAGAGAAGTATTCCTGCATTGGTCCTTATGGGATGCTGGAAGTTCTATGGGTTCTGATGAATATTACGTGACTGATCTTCCAAATAGACATTCACTGGAAATTACATGGGGACTCATCCGATAAAACTGCAGGATTGTGGAACATGTTATGTAGTTGTAAATTATGATTTTGTAACAGTGTCTGCCACTGTAAATGTAAGAGATCAGCTCAAATACTGAAGGTGTATACTGCCCAGGTCAGTTTAGTGTGCCACCAATTTTACATATTCACCATCATACCATTTTTGATAAACACATTTGAAATTTATTAAACAGTGGTTTATATTGTAGTGGTTTGGTATATAGTTGATGTCACTTTGAAATCAAGGGAGATTTATCAGGGTGCTCTGAAAAGTGTTTTTAAGTTTGGCCTCTAATCTGTTCTCATTTATTATATTATTCTAAAATGGTTTTTAAAGTTTTGACTTTTACCTCTCTAAATTCTGCAGTTTTTGCAGAAATATCCATGTCACAAATAGCCACCAAATTTACATGATTATTCACAAACGTGGGACTTGCACAGAATTCAAAGAGAATGGAAAGTGAATTTCAAATTTAAACTATAGCTATAGCTACAAAAAGAACTTTAGCTTAATGAAGCTATTTTGGTGTATAGATCATGTCCCCGTAGTCTTACTGTTCAATTCTCTGTCATCTAGGAGTTCAGTTACTTTGTTTATGCAGCTCTAATCACATCTCCCTGCACGTGACTTACATAGCCTTCCTAAACACTTCACAAGTGAGATCTAATGTTTACATTTTCTTTATTGTACAGTCTGTTTAATTTAGAATTTCTTATCTCATGCATTGTTAATAGTCTGATAGACCTTGCAGGAACTTCCTGTGTATGATTAAAATTCAATTTACAGAAAAGCTTTGACTTTTTAAATTTTTCTAATTCTAAAACGCTCCTTTGCCACAAACTCCTGGAATAGTGTGGAAGCTGGCCTCCTGCCCACAGACTATGGTACGGGTCCAGAGACCCCGTTTGGGAGTTAAACTGCCTCTCCAAAATACTTATCCTCAGTGCCCCTGGTTTGGTACCTTCCCTCTCCCGAATTCACCTGAACACTCATTCCTTGACAGTCGTTCGTACGAACTAACCCGCAAACGATCCTCAGGGGGACTTAGCCACGACCGATATGGACAACCTGGGAGCTCAGATCAGGGCTGTTTGGGGATATAGGACATGTTGGGTTCCTGTATGTTTTAATTATGTTTTGGGGCACTTTTTTATGTTTTTATCTACCTGATCTCTGTATCAGGTACATAATTAACTTACCGGTCCTTGACTCAATTATCTTCCAGACACAAAGACACCAGGGCGGAGCTTGCATTGTATTGTATGGAGGTGGAGTTTGGCTCAAAGGCTGAGTTTGGCTCAAAGTCAGTTGTACGCCCAGAACTGTGTGCCGCCCAGTTACTGGGAGGAATAGAGCTATGTTCACTACCCTGTTCCAGAAAGGAGAACCCATCAAGCCACGGCAACTGGGGCAGAAGCACTGCTAGGAAGTGCTCCTTGGCAGAGGTACTTAGCCGGGGTTACAGAGAGCTCCGCTACAATACCTTTAGTGAATAACTCTAATAAACTAGTAGAAAAAAATAAAAATGAAGCAGAACACCTTTCTGGCAGAAAAAATGATGGAAAGAGGAATACATTCATTGTGTGGCTTAAAAATGGTGTAAAGTCAACTATGATGGTTGTGGAGCAAAAAGGAGTAACAAACTAAAAAGATTTACAGAAACAGATTGAATAAATTACACAAAAAATGCTTAAAGAGGTGCAAATCTGCATGAAACACTTTGAAATATGTCCCATATGGTTTCAATATTATATCCCTGAGATGCTTTATCCAATGCAGAGTAATGCTAAAACAGACTCTCGGGGTCCCTAAAGCACTTAAGCTTACTTACGTGATTTATGTGTCCGTTACAAAAAGTATAGATTTCAATAGAAATTTGTATACATTAACCTCATTACACCCCCTGACTGTCAATCAGACAACTGGTCCTTTTACTTCCTGGTTGTTGAGCTCTGTGAAGCTAAACTCAATAGGCAGCAATTGCAGAGTAGCTGTCTTGTTAAGACTTCTCATTAAGCTGCATTGAGAAGTCTGTGATTTGACAGCAACAGAAAGTCTGTGCATGGTTAAAACGAGAGGTCTTGCAAAGGCTTTTAAAAAGCTGTGTTTAGATAGACAATGACAAAATGCATATTTAAAAGCCTGCATGTTTTCATTTGGTTAGTGGAGTGTCCCTTTAACTACTAAAAAAAAAAAACTCCACTTTGATCTATAAACCTCAAAACAAAGCTACAACTCTCACACTTTAATACCACTTCCTATAAAACAGTTACAACACATAAATACAGCTATATCATGTTTATTATTTTAAACATTTTGTTATGGGCATAATAAATAACAGAAGTAGGAAGTTTAATGTTCATCGTAGAAAACTAGAGCAATTCTGGGGAAAAGTCTTAAATATAAAAAATAACAAATATTCTACTGGTTTTCACAATCGTTATTGCCCATTTAGCACTTTTGTCAGGATTCTAAAGCACATTTAAAATTAGTTATAACATAAACTTCCTATATTTTTTTTTTGTTTGTTTGACAATCTTTATTTTGGGTTTTAATATATTTAGAGATAAATAACAATAGAAAACTGTCAGTTACAAAGTAAAAGCAAGCATAGGGTAGAACAGACAGTAGGATTGCAGGATCTACAATCTTAAAGGACCACTATAGTGCCAGGAAAACATACTCGTTTTCCTGGCACTATAGTGCCCTGAGGGTGCCCCCACTCTCAGGGTCCCCCTCCCGCCCGGCTCTGGAACGGGGAAAGGGGTTAAAACTTACCTTTTTCCAGCGCTGGGCGGAGAGCTCTCCTCCTCTGATCCTCCTCTTCTCCTCCCCGTCGGCTGAATGCGCACGCGCGGCAAGAGCTGCGCGCGCATTCAGCCGGTCACATAGGAAAGCATTCATAATGCTTTCCTATGGACGCTTGGCGTGCTCTCACTGTGAAAATCACAGTGAGAAGCACGCAAGCGCCTCTAGTGGCTGTCAATGAGACAGCCACTAGAGGAAATAGGGGAAGGCTTAACCCATTCACAAAACTGCTATGTTTATGAAAAAATGGGTTAACCCTAGCTGGACCTGGCACCCAGACCACTTCATTAAGCTGAAGTGGTCTGGGTGCCTAGAGTGGTCCTTTAATTAAGGCTAAATATAAACATTAGGTTTATCAACAAAAGTGGGAGAAACTAGCGGTCTAAGAAATATCAAGCCTCCTTTGAGAAATTGAAAAAGAAAGTAAAATAATAATTAAAAAAAAATAATCTTGGAATGAAAGTTCCTATATTAAGGGGAGCGAGTGTGAATATCATTGAACTATGAATACTAGGTATACTGTAAGGGAGAAGCCACAGAGTGAGAGTAGGAACGAAGTACTAGCTTGTTTTTCACCCCCCCCACATCCTTCCCCCACCCCCTCACTGGACCCACCTCCCATCCTCACTGTTGACTAATTGTGTGCTTGTCTTAATCAAACCAGAGGTGTGAGCTTTGCATGTTCCTCTAATCCTACCAATCAACCTTATCACGTCATAGGAGAAGGAGGGGGCAGTAGACAAGGAAAAGAGGAAAGAGAAGAAAAGAAAATGTAATGGGAGGGGGGATGGGAGAAGGGGATATGGAGATAGGGCAACAAGATGCCTCCGCACAATCGGTCAGGGAGCCGGCCCCCACTATCCGCGCATCCATATTTGTGAGGCCCTTAGGAAAAAAATGAGTGTACACTGGGCCACAACAAAGAGCAGTTCAGCAACAGAGCTGATCTAGGGAGTCACGGTGATCCATCGGCTCACATCCCTCAGAGGTGGTAGTGATGGGACAACTTGGAAACTTAAAGGGGGAGAGGGTATTCCTCCTAGCTATTCACATCAGGCATCCTTTGGGACATGAAATCTCTCCAAGGGTCAGAGGCGGCTCTAGACTTTGAGGCCTTAGGCGAAACTCAAACATGAGGCCCCACTAACAAAAAAGTGTCACATATACAAATTGATGCACTATTTACCTGTGTATGTGCCTGAGAGTGTGTCTGACAGAGCGTATCCTTGTGTGTGAATATATGTCTCTCTGACCCTATGTGTATGGGGTAGCTGCTTGAAGTATGTTGTGTGTGTATGGGGGGGTGATGGTGTGAGGGGGTGATGGTGAGAGGGAGAGGCGGGTAATGGTGAGAGGGAGAGGCTGGGGGGGCTGGCGAGGGAAGGGGGTTGATGGCGAGGGAAGGGGGTTGATGGTGGGGGGGTTGATGCTGAGGGTGGTGGGGGGGTGATGCTGAGGGGGATGATGCTGAGGGAGGAGGGAAAAAGGAGAGAGAGGGAGGTCTGATGGCCTACCTTGATTTATTGCGGTCCAGTGTGGGCTGCGAGACCATCAGAGCGTTGCTGTGGTAACCCACGGCAACACTCTGATTGGTCATTTTTCGCAAGACACATGGTCTGCAGCTCTGCTCACTGCGGAGCTGCAGACCAGTGTCTGATGGTTGGTCGGACAGCCAGGAGGGGCCTCGCACCTGGCGGCATACCGGGCAAGCCGCCAGGCCCCCTCCTGGTGTCGGGACCTCGGTCACTGACCGAGGACCCAACACAGTCTGCCCGCTTAAGCTGCCTAATTAGAGAGCAGCCTCTGCCAAGGGTACCACAATTGGTGACAGTGTTCAGTGTTTCCTAGTAATGTGGCCGTGAGCGACTTCATCTCATATATCTCTTCAACTTTATCCATACATTGTTTAACTGTTGGGACCTCCATGGAGCTCCACCTTGACGGGATTTGAGATTTTGATGCGTTGAAGAGATGCCTCGTAAACGATTTCTTATACGCCGCGAGTGGCATTTTTGTATCATTTAACATAGGCAGCAATTGCATTGATAAATCCGAGTCAAGAATTTTTGTGATCAGGCCATGTATTGTGTCCTTGTACTGTACAAAAGCAGGCCATTGAGCCTGGATTAAACAGATAATTTTACCCCTTCATGAAGTCTAGACTCATGTTTGGGGGATTGGGAGGTATATTCACGCTTATAATCACTACTGCGCTTGGGACGTGGAAGATTCTTCATGGATGTACTCAGCTGGAGTATTGAGATCCATTACAATGGCTAATTAGGATGATAGGTATTTAAGCACACCACTCTGGGGAGCTTTTTCACTTTGCCCCGGACAACGGCGTGAGAGCACACCGAAAAGCGCGTTGGGCGTTTCACTCTTTCTCCACTTTTA